>CM040188.1:71918669-72051169 GCA_022606455.1 Callitettix versicolor | reverse complement strand
TCAAATACAGGTTGGTCCACAATTACTACAAATATTAATTGTAAATGTTATTCAACATGTTATATCTTTCACCCCGAGGACCCGGGTTCGATTCCCGGCCAGGGCTTGGCATTTTCATACGCTATAAATCATCCCATCGTCTGCATTAGTCCAAGTGTGCACAATAGTCGGACGTTAAAAAAAAAAATCAACATGTTATTTCATTTCGATTACTTTGAGTGCTCTCATTGATTGAATGTAACTTTTGAGAACAGTGCCTGTTTTAGAAAAAAAAACACTTACAGCCAGGAAGTTGAAAGTGTTAAAAATTAAAAAATTAAAAAAAATATATTGGGAAAATCTAATAAAATGTTTTTCAGAAAAAAAATTAATCAACAGTAGGTAGGCTACATAAAGAATGTGGAAGTTTATAATTTAATTTATCGTTTTTATTTGTGAATGTGCATTAGAAATTTGCAGCTGAAAATATAGACTAACTTTCAGTCGTCCCTTAAAATATATTCTCTAACCTCAATATATATATATATATATATATATATATATATATATATATATATATATATATATATATATATATATATATATATATATATATATATATATATATATAAGAACAAGAAAATTTTATGCTTTCGTTGAGTAGATTTTAATAAATATATCATTGTAATATACTGTGTATTAACTCTTTAACGTCAGAACAATATTATTTGAATCTCACCTTAATAAGTGAAATAAATAATTAATTTTAAAAAATCCTACTTTGCTGAAAAACAGTCTTAGTGTGTTAGGGGCATATCAATAAAATATCAATCAATGAAATATCAAAAATATTTCTTAAATATTTGATGAAACTTTGACCATATATCATGATATCATGTTCAAATATTTGTCAAAGTTGAATCAAAGAAAACGTATTACATTCGTGAAATTTCTTTGGTCAGCTGGGTTATTAGCTAGATATATTTTTAGGTTATGTTTATTCAAGTGCAGTAATAATGTTGACTTGTTATACTGCTGTATAAAGTGCTTATCTTGTTGTGGTGCTTCTGAAGAAAAAAGAGAGGATAACGAAAAACCGATTTTGGGTTCGACCATGGATACAAAGAAAAAAGATGCTAGGTGTAAATGCCATTGTTATTAAAGAATTGCATTTGAAAGATCGTGACGAATAGACGGTTTTTAAGAATGAATGTAGGCCTATTCTAAATCTCTGTTTTTGTAAGCATTACTGTGGAATTTTTCACAAACATTTTTTCCATATTGTAAAATTAGTGTTTTTACTGCTTGAAAAGTCCATGACAATTTCGCCATTTTTTAAAAAACTGTATACAACGAAAGAAGCGAAAAGAATAATATAGCACAAATAAAAATGAAAAAATTTTGAGATACCTACGTACTTTATGTCAACATGTCAAAGATTCATCAACGTTTGATAAAATGTTTAGTTCATCAAAGAACGGTCAACTTATTTCATCAAAAATCTTTGATCAAAGAAATTTGACGTTTGTATGGTAGTGCAATGTTCCCCTTAGTGATTAAAAAACCGTCCACTAACAATCAAAAGTTCTAAGTAATTAAAACATATTTTAATTTACATATTTTACAAACCCTTGTTAAATTCATGTATATTTAATAACCATTTAATTAGTTTAAAAGCGATAACAACAGCAACAAGTGCAGTGAAGCGGTCAGCTGATGTGGTCAGCTTATACCGCAACACGTTAACAGCTGACCAATATTAGTTGTACGTTGTGGGCTGTGCGCGTGTACGCGTGCGTGCGTGTGAGCTGACCAGCGATATATCATTTTTATTTAACCTGTAAATCTCTGCAGAGGTGAATAAATTACATTTGTGAAATAATTATTTGTTAATTGCTCCAATTGGTTCTGTTAATTACAGCTGGGAGTCAATTGGAAAAATGGGATTTTAAAGTGGCCATCCAGACGTGGGACTTGGAATGAACCGATATGACCTTCAGATCATGTTTTCAGGGGTCGTTTTATACTATATATATATATATATATATATATATATATATATATATATATATATATATATATATATATATCAGATCTCTCTCTCTCTCTCTCTCTCTCTCTCTCTCTCTCTGTGTGTGTGTGTGTGTGTGTGTGTGTGTGTGTGTGTGTGTGTGTGTGTGTGTGTGTGTGTGTGTGTGTGTGTGTGTGTGTGTGTGTGTATTTAATCACGCTCATGTTCGCAATTTTTGTCCTATTTGATTAAAACTTGGCACAAAGATCTGCTATGTTAATAGTTTGAACAAGTTCGTTAACCAGAAATATTCGTTCAACATTTTTAAAATGGCGGCCATTTCAAACTTATAAAAATTCATTATTTTTTTGGTATTAATTTTTAAAATTTTTGATGTTACCGCCGTTATTAGCGTTAAAAACTGCACAAATTAGCGTTTTGAATTTTCAAAATACTTTGGAATTAATAATGTTAATGACATCGGTCAGGGTTTATTTTTTTAATTTTCAATTCAATTTGATAGTTTAAATTCAAAATATATGCTGATATCAATGTTGATTGTGATGGTGAAATCAAATTTTTAAAAAGGGTACGGTAAAGAAAAATACGTTTGGTAATTTGCTTTTATCACGTCAACGAGACCGCTTATTACTGGATTTTAGAAATACACAATAGTGTTTGATAAAATACCGGTACAATAATTCAGATTTTTTTATTGGATTGTCCTAGCGTATAAAACTATTTTCTTCTACGCTTCTCTCCACTCCCAACAGACCGTTTGTCTGCTTAGATCAAATTTTAAATAAATATTTAAAGTACTTCCTATGATAGATTTTTCCAAAAACTTCGCTTTCATGCATAATTACTTATTTCATTAAGCAATTACATTTTTATGTGAGAAGAATGTTATAGAAAGTTAGATAACAGATATCGGTGTTAAAGAACAGCCAACATTATTTAAATTATAAAACAATACCGATAATATTAATTCTTTGTGTACACAATGAATCCTGATAAACTTTAGATTCATTTTCGTATTTTATATAGAATTAAAATGCTAATTTATGCTAATTATAACACTCATTACAATATATGACACTCTCATGAGTAATGTATGGAAGCTGAGTTGGGCTGTGGGTAGATGAACAATTTGAGATTCAATTATAACTAATACAGTAGGTACGCCATTTTGTTTTCTAGACACCTTTAGTTACATGTGAGACTGAAATGTACAGGTAAAGTTTAAGAAAAAAACTAAGGCTATGGAAACCAGTTTTTATATATATTTATAATTAGATATTATTGTAAATTGTTTAAAAAAGTATTGTTTATAAGTTCACAAATGTTTTATATTTGTTTATATTATAGGCCTAATTAAAATTCAGTTGGCCAACTGGTTCTTAAATATTCGTATGTTATTTTAACAGTATTTCTTTAAAATTTTTCAAAAAATTACTCCATATTATTACTTAGTTATTCAAAATATTTATATAAATTTCTTAGGTACGGTTAGCCTATTGTTGATTGCAGGTAGATAAGTTTCTGCCTCTAGCTCATAGAATTTTGAAAAGCTATCCCGTTGTTGAACTAGAATAATTCTGGGTTTGATGGTGAATTACTTTACTGTCTGCGAAATAATGTCGGTTTTGTTGGCATCTTTTAACGAACACGACTACTTAAATACTAAAAACTGTTTCGCACTAGAAGGCATCAAATAAAAATTATTTTCGAACTTTCACGGTTTTACTTTTTTTTGCAGCATAAACCCACTTTTTTACAAAAAAATCTGGCAATACAACCTCTTTTTACCCATCAGCAACTAAACCCATCCTGCTGTTGGAAAAGTTGATCAATTTTTGTGAAATCAGTTTTCTAGAAGTTTCTACGACTGTCCTACGCTCTGGCGGAGGAATTTGGAAATACCGCAAAAATGAATTGAGGAAGCATCACAACAAATTGAAGGGGCTTACTTTTATTTGAGGATATGCACGTAATAAATAATGTGCCTTAGCACATACAAATAGTTCAATAAAACAAGTTTAACATAAAATATTTATGATTTGTTTTTCATACTTGAAATGTTCGCCATTTTGAAACTTTTAATATTGCTGGGTAACAAAATTTTTTGAACTGTTATATGAATACTTTTTTATGTCAAATTTGATTAAATCGTACCAAAATTGCGAACGTAAAAAATAATTAAATTTATACTGTTGAGATAATTATAATATTTCTGTAGCCAATTGAAAAAATTTAAATAGTCTTAGTTAAAGTTAAAAAACAATAAAACAATAACAATCGAAACAATAAAAAACTAAGGTTAAATGATAAATATATTATCGATTCAAATTAGAGGTATTAAATGAGTTAACCTCATTAAAATATTAAAATATGCTTTTTATTTTGTGTATAGGTAAATTTTGACACACGATTACTTCCGAATGCTCCCGAAGTCTGCCGAAGTCAGACGAGACAATCTGAACCTGAACGTATTGTTACGTAGCGGACTGGTGGTGCAAACTTACGTTTGGAACTAACGCTTGTATTAAATACGATTATATTTCACACAGGAAATAGGATTTTCGATTTTACAACTTCCGTGATTGATTAGCAAAATTGTGTTAGTTATTATTTCTGTTTTTCTGAATTTTTACATTGTTTGTGTACGTAAAACAAATTTCCGAGTAACCAAAAATCATAACATATTTTTTCATTATTTAGAAAAACAATTTTAAACAAATATATTATTGCTGAGACACTATATACGTAAACTTCATATACAAATTTTTAGCCTACCTTAAAATAATAGATGCAACACACTGAAGGTACGTAGAAAGCACAGATGTAAAGTTGCTGATATGTCTACAAAGAATGAACTCGTGAAACACATCAAAGATTGAGAAAATCGATTGATAAAACACTTAAATATTTGAAATTTTATAATTCAAGTTAAAGTTAGATGCAGTTCTGTACTCTTAAATGTCATAAATGTGGCACCACAAAGATACCATTTGTTAATAAAATTAAAATTTTTATAACATTAAACTTAGAATTTTAAAAATCACAATTTAAAAACTGTCGTTCTTACATGATATTTCAAAATGAACCGTGATCGGCTTCAAATTAAATTTTTTAAACGATTTTTAAAACTCAGTATGCTAATTCTTACATTTTCAACGCTGATTACGATAGTTAGGCCTAAATCAGATTTGCAAAAACATTTATGTCAAAAACGTCATGGATCAAGAAAACTGAAATGACCACCATTTTGAAACTATTAAATGAGTTTTGCTGGTTAAAGATTTTATACGAGTTATTACCAAATCGATCTTTGTGCCATATTTGTATCAAGCCGGACTATGTAGTACGTTTATGCACATGCTTCTTTATATACTACATAGCCTACATTAACAATGTCTCGAAAAAGTATTTAAAGGTAAGGCTCTCATTTTCGGGTCTCGTGTTTCAGCTGTTACTGCAATAGCTCATTCTCTAAAGAAAACTCGCTAATCATAAATTTTGTAGATTTTAACGCTGATTACGACAATAAAACCAGATTTTCAAAGAAAAATTAGAATAACAATTTTGATTCTTTTAAGGTCCTGAATAACAGTTTTTTATGAAAATGGGAATGGATTTCGCTATTATCAAAAATCGATTTTTATGCCGTTTGAATTAAATCGGACCAAAATTTTAAATACCAAGATAATTCAAATGCACACACGCACGCACGCGCGCGCACACACACACACACGCACGCACGCACGCACACCAGACGCGCATGTGTGTGAAATAGATAAGTAGTCAGAAGGCCTGTGTTTTAAAGCTGATGCATTTTACAAAACGTTGATTTATAAAACGATATTATAATAATTATAATTATTATTCTTTATTAACACTACTTTTTTAAAAATCAAAATCAAATTAAGTTCATTCTTGTAAAAATGTTTTTTTTTCATGTAAAAAAAAATATGCCAATTTTGGGAAACGTTTTCTTGATGCTCATTGTATTTCGCGTCTCATACAGCTTAGGGTAATTAAACATTACATTTATTTACTGGTTTTACTGATTTGAAATTAGTAAATTTTAATTGAGAAAATAGTTTACTATTACAATTCACTGTTAAGTACAAAACATGTTCACTTTTCAGCAAGTTCGTTAAACAGCAAAATTCATTAAACATTTTCAAAATGGCGGTCATATGTAAAAAAAAATTATAACTTTTTGTCTAATTTTTTACATTTTCGATTCGACCGTTATAATAAGAGTTAAAAACTGAGTAATTTAGCATTTAAAATTTTTAAAATCCTTTGAAATTAATAAATTGTTTTGCTCAGCATTTATTTTCATATTTTAAACGTAATTTGAAAATTTAAATTCCAAATATAAGCAGATTTAATGGTGAAATCAGCTTTTCAAAAAAATTACTTTAGGAAATTTCCTTCCAGCACGTCAGCGAGATAGCTGCATGTTGCGATTATTTTTGTATTTTCAGTTTGAGATAAAAAAAGTGCTAATTTATTCATATTTTGTTACAGATTGAATCAGATTTTGAAAAATGGAAAGCTAAAAATTTTGAAATCAATCGCGATTATGGGTTATTTACGTTTATTTATTGTAAATGTTTTAAAGAAAATATTGTGATGCTTTCAAAATTATTATATTTCTTGCAAATTCTTATCTATCGCGTAAGCGAAACTGCAGTAATATTATAATAATAACAGTCATTTTTTTAAACAAGTAATTTTACGATTTTTGGGGGGAAAATAAAATTACACTTATGTTAACATTATACTCACCGATAACGTTTATCCTTATCACTAAGATCAACACAAAACTACTACATTTCACTTAACTACTATACACTTCTACTATCTTAAAATAATGTTTGGTAACTGGATGGTAACCTAAATAAAACTGGTACTGAGGAAGTATTGTACTAACAATGTCAGGAGTCAGGACGGATTGAAAGAAGGGACCCTCCTCCTCCATCAACTGTAACGGCTAGTAGAGTCTTTAAAACACCCTCCTAAGATGTAACGGCCAGAGTGGAAGGGAGGTGACCGTTGAGATCAGTGGGCTGTGGCTGTATAGTCCACAGAAGGCCTGTTCACAACAGAAACAGATATCATCTGTAGTTTTTTTTTTATATTTATAAGTTAGTAAAGAAAAATAATAATAATAATAATAATAATAATAATAATAATAATAATAATAATAATAATAATAATAATAATAATAATAATAATAATAATATTATTATTATAATAATAATAATAATTATTATTATTATTATTATTATTATTATTATTATTATTATTATTATTATTATTATTATTATTATTATTATTATTGTTGTTATTATTATTATTATTATTATTATTATTATTATTATTATTATTATTATTATTATTATTATTATTATTATTATTATTATTATTATTATTATTATTATTATTATTATTATTATTATTATTATTATTATTATTATTATTATTATTATTATTATTACTATTATAGCCGCCTCGGTGGCCTAGTTGATAGCCTTACTGGGCTTCCACCCCGAGGACCCGGGTTCGATTCCCGGCCAGGGCTTGACATTTTCATACGCTATAAATCATCCCATCGTCTGCATTAGCCCAAGTGTGCACAATAGTCGGACTTTAAAAAAAAAATTATTATTATAATTATAATAATTATTATTGTTATTACTATTATAATTATTACAATTGTACACACACACACACACACACACACACACACACACACACACACACACACACACACACACACACATATTACAATGAACACCGGTGTACACTGTTCGACAATATTTTTTCGGCGTTCAACTAAAATCATACCTGTCATCACCGATGACGTCTGAATTCGAACCGAAGTTTCAGTTTTTGGACTTGGAGCGAGAACCACCTCGAAGATGACAGATACGATTTGGAAAAAACGTACGTCGAAACAATTTATCACTGTTTTGATCATTCTGTAGACTTTTAAAATATTTTGAATTGATATATAGACAAAACTTATAATGTGCAGTAGTAAATAAATAAAAGTACGTTAAACCACACTGGTTTCCTCGAAAATTCATTATCCCACTTTGAGTTATTATTTTAAGAAAACAATGTGTCTTAAGTACACGTAATTGGAAAGAAACAATTAATGGTTTATTACAGAGTCGAATAAAATAATTTGAAATTGAAAATGATTTTGATTAATCGCTTGTTTTTCACGATTTAAAGCTGCAGATTGTTTTAATTATTGACGAATAATAATTTTATCCTTAGAGCCTGAATTTTTGGTTGAAAGAAATTCTTATTCTGGTCTTTAAATACTACTTCTGATTAAAATATTTATTTCATTTCTAAGAGAATTTAGTTTTATGCTAGCTACAATAGTTTTGCGGGCCTGCTTAGCTTATTTAAAAAACCACCTAGTGTTAACGGTAAACACACACACACACACATCAGATTCTCACTGGGCACGGTTGCTTCCTAGCTTACTTGTTCCGTTTCAGGCTGGAAACAGATTCGGCTCGTCCCCTCTGTCTTCCAGCAGTGAAGGAAGATGCGGAGCATGTGTTTTTCCGGTGTCGGAGATTCCATGAGGAAAGGATGAAGCTTCAAACATATCTGCGAGGCAGCATTACACAGGAAAGTCTGGTTGCGACAGTGATGGCTTCAGAGGCCAATTGGAGAGCCATTGCGGGATTCGCTGCAGTGGTCGTGAAGAGGTTGAGGGCTGAGGATCGAGAAAGGAGACCCAACGCTGTAGGCAAGTAGGCGGTCAGCCAGTCCACCTACCCACAAAGTAATACCTGGCGGCGGTTCCGTGGGGGGGGGGAGGATTTACAGAAGTGGAATGCTTTTGGTGTATTTTTAGTGGGTAGCAATATATCTTAATTTGAGTTTGAATTTAACTTGAGTCCCACACTCTGAGGTAGCAATGAATACAGAATCTATATAGATTCTGTATTCATTGGGGGTAGTGACGGTACCCTAACCCAGGTAGTCTGTAAAAGATTTTTTTCACCTTTTTTTGCATCGTAAACGCACGCACGCGCGCGCGCGCACACACACACACACACACACACACACACACACACACACACATATGCAAGGACATGTCTACATTACGACTATTTTACAGACAAAAAAATACTTTCTTTTTATTTATTCACGTGAATAAGAGTATTAACAATAAACACATTTTTATTTTCAAATCATAAATGTTTTTTTTGAATTGGTCGAATTGCTGATTAAGAAAAAAAACAGGAACATTTTTTTTAAACAGAATGTTAAGAAATTGAAAAATTATTTCCATCGTTCAATTGAAAGTGATTTTAAAAAATTCGGAAATCATTTTAACATGTAATGCATACAAGTTTAATAAATTAATTTAAATGATTTTAAAATACCTAAATTGTTTTAAAACTTAGTGGCATAATGTAATATAATTATTTAATTTCAGATTATACATTTTTGAAAAAAAACAACATTTAGTTTTTTTAATCAAATTGGAATTTTTACTGTAGCAGAGTTGTTAGTCCACGAAGCATAGAAGTCAGTTGAATATAAGCTTAGACAGATGTATAGTACATTTAAACAAGCCTACGGAGCGTTTGTTGTGCGATTTCAGGACTGTCAACTGCTACGACTTAATCAACAGCTTGATGTCAGGTAGGTGAGGTGAGGCGAGGCGAGGCTGCGCCCGTGTGCGCTGTGAACTGGGCTAAACTTGCGCGTGCGCCTGGGAGATAAGTAGACAGTTGAAGACAAACTTGGTTACCGAAGTATAACGTCTCAAGACGTTAGGGCAGCTGGAGCGTGAGCGGCACGCGTGACCATCTTTCCGTAACGAACACACTGTTTCGTCTCGGGCCGTTGCTAACGTCTTTTCAGGTCCTTTTAATTACTTTATACCTGCTTTTATGGATCAACAAAGTGTCTGGAAGGAGAGACGGCGATTGTGTCCGTCAATAAGACAAGGAAATTGCCTGTTAATGAGTTACTTTGTCGTCAGAGGACTTCGGAAGCAACTGTCGGTAATTGAGAAGGCCATGGCTTCCCCTTTTGAAGGGTAATAAAGTTTAACAAACAAAACAGGAAATAGAAATTTTATTTTTTGCTTTGTAAGATGTGATAGGCCTCCTCTACAAAATAACGAAAAACATTTTTAGCCGAGTATTGCGTACATTTGGAAACTTATTGTTTCCATTTTGCTTCTTAAAATATTGACTTGAATAAACTGAAAATATGTTTACCTTTTTTAATTTCAATACGACAAATAGACCTTAGCTATCTCTGTATATTATTTTTCAAAGGCGTATGAAATATTCACTTAATACTGTAATCTCAAAATTAATGTTTCACGGCCATTTTGAAGATTATTTTCCCCTCTAATGACGAAAAATAAGTAAATGTAATAAAATTAATGTTTTCGTTACAACAGTTACATTTTTAAAAGATTATAAATTTAAAATCTGATGTAAATCTAGGTATAATTACTAGAGGTGTAAATTTATACCTAGGATGACGTCCTGATTTTTCACTTGGTTTTTCCGTAAATTCAAAGATATCTTTGTGTTAAAGATTCATACGGGCAAAAAGTGAACGACGATCACGTCATAACCTCCAAAAATGTTTTTAACGAAATTTTGTTAAGTTAATTTAAAAAAAGGAAAACGTACTGTACATAATGTTAATATCATTTACAATAATACTAGTTTTGTTACTACTTTTTATAATGAAATATTTTGAATTGACAAATATTTATATTTACTTATTTCCATTTTATTATATTACGTAATTAGGGGTAAACATTTGTAGTAGTTCTTATTTGTCTTTGTAAGCAGTCAGCAGTCAATCAAGCAGTGGATAGTGTCACAGTGAGTCAAATTATTTTCCTGGATTTTTCAATACTTTTTAGAGGTAAGCTTTAGGCATTAAATTCGTCTAACTATCTTATAAATATGTTACTTTAGATTAGGTAGGTTATAAAAGGATGTACAAAGAAGGTCTTGGCAGTTTTCAATCTGACCTAAACTAATAGTTTCGCGACATAATCTGCTTAAATTCGAGATGGCCAATGTGCGGGTAACGTGGAAACGTACATGTGTTGGTATTGCGGAAACGTTTCCGTGCTCACTGTAGTTCAGAGCAAGATACCACATGTAGTTGAACTAATGGGTAAACGTCAAGTATGTGCCATTACTTCAGCAGAGAGAGGGTCACTGGTAACTGTAATATGCGGCATGAGCGCCGGTGGTAATTTCATACCACCCATGATGATCTTCCCCAGAAAGAACTGGACTGATACTCTAATCAAACGGGCACCACCTGGGACAATTGGAAAATGCCATCCTTTAGGATGGATACAAACGGAGCTTTTTACCCGAGTGGTTTGATCATTTCTTTTCCAAGGCACATCCGTCAAAGGAGTCTCCTGTATTGTTAGTTCTCGATGGGCACAACAGTCACTCCAGAAACCTTGAAGTTATAGAACGTGCAAGGAAAAATCATGTTACAATCGTGAGCGTCCCCCCGCACACCTCCCATAAAACCCAGCCTCTTGATAAAACCTTTATGGGCACTCTCAAAACGTATTATAGTGAATACGTTCGCCAATGGCTGCGGCACAGCGACCGGCCTTTAGGCCCTTACGACATAACCGAGTTATTTGGGAAAGCTTACTTGCAGAGCCAGACTGGCTCTTTTGCTGCGAAAGGATTTTTGGAGACCGGAATTTTTCCATGTGATCGGAATGTTTTCAGTGAAACTGATTTTATCGCTGCTACATCTTCTTTCCCTACTCAGTCTCCAAAAACAAATGGTTTAAATGAAATTGAATTAAGAGAAGCTGGAAGTTCTACATCGTTAGCTTCTTCAAACTTATGCGTATCTCCCCAAGATATCATGCCAGTCCCCCCTCTGAAAAGGAAAGTGTCAAACAGAGGCCGTAAGCAAGCCAAGCTCATCAGCTGTTCTGACATCTTCGCTCTATAAATCATATCTCGAAGAATCATATCTATCAAAGAAACAGAAGCGGTCTATAACCTCTACTACCAAAACCAGAAAAACTAAGGCTACTTCTACGAAAACATGCAAAAAGCGACTTAAGTTAACTGAAAATTCGGATGAAGAGTCCAATGCATCAACCATCGCTTCAGGAGAGTCAAATTTGGATCTTCCAATTGGTGAAAAAAAACCTACCCAAGAAGATGCCCTTTGTATTTTTTTGCGGAGCGCATTTTCTAAAGACATTCGGGAGAATTGTGGATTAAATGTGTAATGTGTGAGAGTGGAGTCACTATATATATATATATATATATATATATATATATTTATATACTAACTGAGCGAAGTATTCGCACAGGTCACCTAGCTTTGTTTATATTAGCTAATAAAACGCAAGAACAAATAAAAGTAATACTTAAAACAGAAAAATCCTAATATAGGCCTATTAGCAATGTGAAAAATATAGTCTATGGTTTGCGGAATCTATCTTGTTATAGAATACGTATTACTGTTAATAAGTGATCTATATTTCATGTATCTTTACATTTACATAATTTATATACGTGAAACTACGATATATTTTTATAAAGAATATGAATAAACATAAAATACATTTTTTTGTAAAATAGGGGTGAGAATGAAAATGTATACATCTCTGTGTACTATATGTTTGTAAGGAATGCACTTTGTTTATTGTGAAGATTTATCTTGTCATCAAAAAACATTAATATAAATAAAGTGTTAAACCTGTACCAATGAAAGTTTTAAACCGTCAAGAATGTATATAAGTGCAGTTTTGAGGATATTTTTTTTATAAAAAGCAATTTAGTTAATTAATTTTTAGTCCGACCTAAAACTTTTTAATTTTACTCTCAATTGTTTGCGTGTGCTTATAGTTTATTGCAAATCGACATTAAAATGGTTAACAACTTTTACTTAGTTTAGAAAAATGTATTTGAAACTAAAAATAAATGTTAACAATACTATATGATAAATTATTTAATTTAAATCAACTATTCAAATGAAACTAACTTTACTAATTATATTTTAGGGGTTGCTTATCAACTAAGCAGAGTGGCGCAGCGGAAGCGTGCTGGGCCCATAACCCAGAGGTCCGTGGATCGAAACCACGCTCTGCTACAGTAAGTTTTTTCTTTCTTTAATTTGAATTTTCTACGGATTAATAATAAATACACCAATAGTGATCGTTCATTTAAATGAGTTACATTTTTTATTTCAAGAATACGTATTAAATATTTGTTTGTAAAACTATCCAGATAGCAGCCTTACAATTTTCGCTTATGGTTTTATTTATAGAAAAAGCTAGGGCAGTAAATTCAGGTCCCAAAAAAACATACATTCTTAAAATTTTTCAAAAGTATGTTCTTGATACGAATTTTTATTCGGAATATCGATAGCCAAAATTCAATACAACTTAAATTCTTAAAACTTTCAATTTACATCTTGTTAGCTATGTATTAATAATTATTGTAAATTGAATTCCATTATAAATGATGTTCGAACATAATTCCGGCAAGGATATTTTCCGGTTTTCTTGAAATGAATAGTGTAGCAGCAATATAAATATTTCTGGTTGAAATTTTAACAAATTTCCAGATACTACCAAGGTTAGTCCACGAAGCAGGAGTACGGATTGCCTATAGTTGATAATAAAAGAATATTGATCAAACAAAATATTGACTTAACGAAATATCGACTTAAAATGTCTTCCGTTTTAGCATTGGAAGACATGTATATTACACCATAATAACAATTTTACGTATTACGAACTGATACGTGCATGAATACGTTTGAAATACTCGCTTTAGCGTAAACCCTTCTTTAAAGTCGTCACCGGTTTTTATTTACTTTTTCAATTCGTAGTGAAACAGCCATGTTTAACAGCCATGTATTTAAAATGATTTTTAAAGGCGAAACCGTTAACAGTTTAATGTTTAGAATAATAAAATGTAATTTGTTTGTTTTGTTTAAAAAATAAATTATTAAAAGATATAGGTTATGTAGTAGGAAGCCAAGGAGCAGTCCCTCGAACTGCTGAAGCAAGCGGGGAAGGTAGGCCTCAAAATCGCCTTTGGAATGACCAAAATAATAACAAACATTAAGAATCTTCCAAAATATTTGAAAGTGGGGGAACAGAAAATGGAGATTGTCAGGGATTTCAAGTACCTCGGAGAGTGGATCAGCTGGAATGGTCTAGAGAAGAAAGCCATGGAATCTAGACGAAACAAAATGGAAATAGCTTTCCAGCTCACAAAAGACACCTATAACAAAAAATCACTCTCCTGGAATGCCAAGATAAGACATTATAATACTGTAGTCAAGCCTGAAGCCCTTTACGCTGCGGAAACGTTGTCCATAACGACTTATGGACCAATGGAAAAGTTGGAGATCAAAGAAAGAAAAATTCTACGGAAAATTCTAGGTCCCAAATTCTATAATAATAAACTTGTGCACATTAGTAATGAGACCCTGTATAGGAGGACCGAAAAGATGTCCCATACAATAAAGAAAAGGAGGATTGACTTCAATGGTCACATCCTACGAATGGACCCGAAAAGGATAACAAAAAGGATCTTCGACTTTTTCCGCAATAAGAAAACCAAACTGAACTGGTTTAAGGAGATAGAGAGGGACCTACGAGAGTTTCAAATTACAGAAGAGATGCTTGCAGATAGATCCGCAAAGAGTATAATCGAAGGTAAAATGAAGAGGTTCCAGGACAGGGTCAAGACCAAAATACCATATAGGATTTCTGAGGCAGAGAGGACGGCAAGATCTGAAAGGATGAAGAAATACTGGGCGGACAGGAAAGCACGACACACTGAACATTGATTGATCAATCGTCCCCCAAAGTGGGTGAAACGTAGAAGAAGAATAGGTTATGTAGTGGCCATAGATAAACCAGTGAAACCTGAGGTGAAAGGAGGGGGGACACATGGCGCTAAATGCGCCATGAACATTTTTGGGTGGGGCCAAATTTAAACAGTATATTTTATAATGACTACGAAATGTTAATTGAAAATAATTTAATTGCTACTAAGCAATTATTGGGTTGAGAAAGTGAAAAAGATAATTTTAACCTTTAAAAGATGATTCTTGGTCACCGTAAAAGCTGCTATTGGTCGTCTTAGGTATCAATCCAATCAAAAACCATTACAAGTAATGACTACTTTAGGAAAATTTTAAGCCTCATGACAGCGCATGTGTCATTTAAAACATTTAAATACTTTGGGAAACTTGAATTTCAATTTGTGCGACCGGCAAACTTTAAACAGAACCTCTTCCTACTTCTGAGTGCGAAGCGTTGGAGTGGAAATTATTGCAAGAGCTCCCTACATGTAAACCCAACAAAACAAGGTCTAAGACTGACGAAAAACTTAAAACCAAACTGAATCGACTAGTTATAAAATTTAGTGTTAAATAACACTGGCGTTCCTTTTAAGTGATTACTTCTTTACTCCTGGTACGGCAAATTTTTTGGTGTAATGAAATCAAATTGAGAGTAACGTAATGAAAAAGTGAAGAATTCATGAAACAGCTGGTTATTATAGAGGTGAGTTAGTATCATATGTGTTACAAAATCAAGCGACTTGCCCATAGATAAACTACTTAGTTCGAATACTGAAAGGCGAAAGGTAAAATTAGAAGTTTAAAATATTAAAACGAATAAAATAAATGAAATATTATTATTTATAAATTTTGGAAATAATAATAGGAACTACAATTATAGACAAGTGTTGTAATTAGCACTAAGAATATAAAAACGTATACGGCTGACGTCACAACCGAAACGAAGCTACATTTTTGAAGTGAACACTTTTTACGCTCGGTGCGGCAAATTTTGTGGTGCAATGAAATCGATTGAGAGTACGTAACGAGAGTAGGGTAACGAAAAACTGATAAACGAAGGGGCAAGTACAAGTCGTCAACCTCATTTAAAGTCGATCTCGGATACCGGTGTAAACAGGGCCATTGACAAGTATTCACTTCGAAAGTCTGTACAACTTACCTTAAGAAGTTAGATAACCTTAAGATTACCTCAGAAAATGTAACAGGGCCTATGTATTTTTTTAAAGAAAGATCATTTAAAACTCTTTTTTCCAGATGCTTAACATAAAACTATTTTGTGTTTCGCAATTGAATGCTAGAAATTTTAAGCAATGTAAGTACTATTTACGTTGTCAAAATGAATGGCAGTTTTTAAACCAAGTAATAAAAACAGTTCTGCAAATAAGGCATTAAGTATAACAGCGGATTTTGTCACTTAGACTCACCCTCTACGCGTATATGGAGGACCAATCTGGCGGTACAGATATCAGTTTTAATCAGTCAAAATTCTATAGACTAGTTGACCTATCTGGCAAGATGTCCGAGATGTCCTTGCGTACTGTACAGTTGCCGGTAATCAAATCAGTATGATCACTGCCACTAAACTACAGACTTTGACTGATGAAAACTTAGAGAATGGCACGATAAAATGGAAAACTATTTAGGTAGCAAAGAACTGTTTGTCGAATTTGATTAAAATATAAAAGGAAAAAGGAATGAATTATCGCGGACTTAAACAATACGTGAACTCTGTGGTCTCTAGCGGTGCTAGTTGGAAAGTGCGGATTTCAACTGCACTCAGAAACTTGCGGTCGCTAGTGGTGGTACTTGGAAAGTGCGGATTTTTACTGCACGCAGAAACTTGCGGTCGTTAGTGGTGTTAGTTGGAAAGTGCGGATTTCAACTGCACGCAGAAACTTGCGGTCTCTAGCGGTGCTAGTTGGAAAGTGCGGATTTCAACTGCACTCAGAAACTTGCGGTCGCTAGTGGTGGTATTTGGAAAGTGCGGATTTTTACTGCACGCAGAAACTTGCGGTCGTTAGTGGTGTTAGTTGGAAAGTGCGGATTTCAACTGCACGCAGAAACTTGCGGTCTCTAGCGATGCTAGTTAGAAAGTGCGGATTTTCACTGCACGCAGAAACTTGCGGTCGCTAGCGGTGCTAGTTAAAAAGTGCGGATGTCAACTTTACTCAGAAACTTGCGGTCGCTAGCGGTGCTAGTTGGAAAGTGCGGATTTCAACTGCACGAGGACACTTGCGGTCGCTAGTGATGCTAGTTGGAAAGTGCGGATTTCAACTGCACGCAGAAACTTGCGGTCGCTAGCGGTGCTAGTTGGAAAGTGCGGATTTCAACTGCACGAGGACACTTGCGGTCGCTAGTGATGCTAGTTGGAAAGTGCGGATTTC
This sequence comes from Callitettix versicolor, assembly GCA_022606455.1. Lineage (NCBI taxonomy): Eukaryota > Metazoa > Arthropoda > Insecta > Hemiptera > Cercopidae > Callitettix > Callitettix versicolor. The sequence goes on along the minus strand of CM040188.1, from coordinate 72,033,895 downwards.
AACTGCACGCAGAAACTTGCGGTCGTTAGTGGTGTTAGTTGGAAAGTGCGGATTTCAACTGCACGCAGAAAATTGCGGTCGCTAGCGGTGCTAGTTGGAAAGTGCGGATTTCAACTGCACGAGGACACTTGCGGTCGCTAGTGATGCTAGTTGGAAAGTGCGGATTTCAACTGCACGCAGAAACTTGCGGTCGCTAGCGGTGCTAGTTGGAAAGTGCGGATTTCAACTGCACGAGGACACTTGCGGTCGCTAGTGATGCTAGTTGGAAAGTGCGGATTTCAACTGCACGCAGAAACTTGCGGTCGCTAGCGGTGCTAGTTGGAAAGTGCGGATTTTAACTGCACGCAGAAACTTGCGGTCGTTAGTGGTGTTAGTTGGAAAGTGCGGATTTCAACTGCACCAAGAAACTTGCGGTCGCTATTGATGCTAGTTGGAAAGTGCGGATTTCAACTGCACGCAGAAACTTGCGGTCGTTAGTGGTGTTAGTTGGAAAGTGCGGATTTCAACTGCACCAAGAAACTTGCGGTCGCTAGTGATGCTAGTTAGAAAGTGCGGATTTCAACTGCACGCAGAAACTTGCGGTCGCTAGCGGTGCTAGTTGGAAAGTGCGGATTTCAACTGTACGAGGACACTTGCGGTCGCTAGTGATGCTACTTGGAAAGTGCGGATTTCAACTGCACGCAGAAACTTGCGGTCGCTAGCGGTGCTAGTTGGAAAGTTCGGATTTTAACTGCACGCAGAAACTTGCGGTCGTTAGTGGTGTTAGTTGGAAAGTGCGGATTTCAACTGCACCAAGAAACTTGCGGTCGCTAGCGGTATTAGTTGGAAAGTGCGGATTTCAACTGCACGAAGAAACTTGCGGTCGCTAGTGATGCTAGTTAGAAAGTGGGGATTTCAACTGCACGCAGAAACTTGCGGTCGCTAGCGGTGCTAGTTGGAGGTGCGGATTTCAACTGCGCAAGGACACTTGCGGTCGCTAGTGCTGTTAATTGGAAAGTGCGGATTTCAACTGCATGAGGACACTTGCGGTCGCTAGCGGTGCTAGTTGGAGAGTGCGGATTTCTACTGCACGCAGAAACTTGCGGTCGCTAGCGGTGCTAGTTTGAGAGTGCGGATTTCAACTGTACTCAGAAACTTGCGGTCGTTAGCGGTGCTAGTTTGAGAGTGCGTATTTCAACTGCACGCAGAAACTTGCGGTGCCTAGCGATGCTAATTAGAAAGTGCGGATTTCAACTGTACTCAGAAACTTGCGGTCGCTAGCGGTGCTAGTTGGAGAGTGCGGATTTCAACTGCACGCAGAAACTTGCGGTCGCTAGCGGTGCTAATTTGAGAGTGTGTATTTCAATTGCACGCAGAAACTTGCGGTGCCTAGCGATGCTAGTTAGAAAGTGCGGATTTCAACTGTACTCAGAAACTTGCGGTCGCTAACGGTGCTAGTTGGAAAGTGCGGATTTGAACTACACGCAGACACTTGCGGTGCCTAGCGGTGCTATTTGGAAAGCGTAGATTTCAACTGCACTTGGACACTTTTTGTCAATAGTGGGGTGAGTTGGAAACTGAGGCGGTTAGAACAGGTAGGCCCTTAAAACCGACCTGGCTGCTTTATATGCTTAATTAATCTTGATTACTGATAATTGAATTTGTGATTTCAATCTTAGATGTTTCTTTAAAAGAAGAATTAAGTTACTTTACGTAACAATTTATTTATATCATTTGCTGTTTAATAAATATTTCTTTTGTATTGTGTTAAAAAAAAATCTATATAATAGATTTTATGAACAACAAAACTTAAATAAAATAACCTATTAATTTAACACAGTTATTGTTCCTGTTTTTACAGCACGGCCCGTAGATATACGAGCAGATCAAAGACAAACGTAAACAGTCACATTTACGTTATTAAACCAAAGTTGTAAACATAAATTGAGGTTAACGTTTTCGACTTGAAATTTGATTGCTAACAATTAGATAGGTTGCGTTCAGTTATGGGTTTAAGTTGGTTACGGGCTTTATGGCTGCTTTACTATCTGTGTTCTTCTTAAACAACGTCATTAGCGTGAAAAACAAATTAAGAGGGCAACGAGTGAAGGCATAAAAGCGGTCAACATTAAAGTGTTGGCGTCGTTCTTCAATTTCCTGGCGTCGATATTGAGCTGAGGTCGCCGCCTTGATTGCAGCGTCTCTCGTAAAACATTCCCCTTCTCTTCTTCCTCCGTCCTTCGTCCTTCGTCCTTCCTCGCTCAAACTGTTGATTATTGCTTTACCTGTTCTATTAGTTTTCTTTTGCTGAGCGACGAAGAGATTCAGATGGTATTTAAGAAACGTTTAAAATTGGTACTCATTTAAATAATCTTTAAAAGATTAAGAAATATCGTACACGATGATCTCTCGCTAACTAAAAAAAAAATCGCTTTTTTAAAATACTACTTCACCGCCATAATAAAAACATTAAAAAATCTGCATACATTATTAGATTTGAATGTTTATTTATGCATTTAAAATTTTAAAATTACATTGAAAATACGAAAATGATCCCTGACCGTCATTAGATTCACTTTCGTAATTTCAATTGAATGTGAAAATTTAAAATGCTAATTTTTGCTAATTTTAACGCTGATTGCAATGGTAAAATCAGATTTTTTAAAACATTTAAGTTTAAAAAAACTATATTTTTAATGATTTGAAATGGTCGAAATTTTAAAACTTTTGATCGGATTTTGCTGGGTAACGAGGTTATCAAAGAAATTATTGAAATCGATTTTCGAGCTACATTTGAATCAATAGGAACTAAAAGTGCAAGTATAAGAATACTAACAATTTAATGTATGTTAAAAAATTTTACGATTAAACCTTTTTTATTCTGTTTTGTTTGTTTATAAAAGTTTTTGGGGGGTAGGCCCACACTGGAGCACATGCAGTCATTAGTGAGGTCTCATCTTCTTCGTTGTTCCTCCCAATACCTCTTCAGCCTTTGTGATCTCCTTTTCCTAAGTTCTTCTGAGATTGTCATACTTTTTCTAAAGTTGAGTTTCATTTCCTTGTCCTTGAGTATGGCTTTCTCCTCCCCATTTCTCAACTGTTCCTCGGTTGTCCCTAGGTCTTCCATGTCTTGTTCTATCTCCTTGAGCCAACTATTTTTGATCTTTGTGCTCAACTGGTAGTTCAGTAATTTATCAGGTGTCCGTAAAATGCCAGACGTCTCTTTCTGAATACGTCGATCTCTCAGGAGATCGTCTCTTACAATGAAGGCGTCTCTTTCAGGAGACGTTCGGTCTCCTTGTATACCAGTGCTCCAGGAAGCAGCCTGTGGTTCCCGTTCACTATGTGCTTCTTGTTGATGATAGTTCTTATTATTCTTCTTTTATTATTATTATTATTATTATTATTATTATTATTATTATTATTATTATTATTATTATTATTATTATTATTATTATTATTATTATTATTATTATTATTATTATTATTATTATTATTATTATTATTATTATTATTATTATTATTATTATTATTATTATTATTATTATTATTATTATTATTATTATTATTATTATTATTATTATTATTATTATTATTATTATTATTATTATTATTATTATTATTATTATTATTATTATTATTATTATTATTATTATTATTATTATTATTATTATTATTATTATTATTATTATTATTATTATTATTATTATTATTATTATTATTATTATTATTATTATTATTATTATTATTATTATTATTATTATTATTATTATTATTATTATTATTATTATTATTATTATTATTATTATTATTATTATTATTATTATTATTATTATTATTATTATTATTATTATTATTATTATTATTATTATTATTATTATTATTATTATTATTATTATTATTATTATTATTATTATTATTATTATTATTATTATTATTATTATTATTATTATTATTATTATTATTATTATTATTATTATTATTATTATTATTATTATTATTATTATTATTATTATTATTATTATTATTATTATTATTATTATTATTATTATTATTTATTATTATTATTATTATTATTATTATTATTATTATTATTATTATTATTATTATTATTATTATTATTATTATTATTATTATTATTATTATTATTATTATTATTATTATTATTATTATTATTATTATTATTATTATTATTATTATTATTATTATTATTATTATTATTATTATTATTATTATTATTATTATTATTATTATTATTATTATTATTATTATTATTATTATTATTATTATTATTATTATTATTATTATTATTATTATTATTATTATTATTATTATTATTATTATTATTATTATTATTATTATTATTATTATTATTATTATTATTATTATTATTATTATTATTATTATTATTATTATTATTATTATTATTATTATTATTATTATTATTATTAAAACCATTTAATTTACAGCAATAGTCTATTCAATAATAAAAATTTAAAAATTCGAATAACAATAACTGTATTCATCAGCAATAAAATTTTACTCTGGTACTCTCACCTATTCAATAGTTTATCTATGGACGTACAGTATCAATTCTATGTGTAACCACTGCCAACATAATTTTACGTCTTGATTAAACATACGTTCAACAATCCCTCCTTCTCATCCAGTCTAGTTGCAGGTTAGTTTTAGCATGACCTCGTATTTCTCAGTCATTTCTTTATTACAGTGTATTAAATTAAGTGATGTTGTTTAGTGATTAGTAAATTTTGTATTGGTGCTAATATTAATTAAAACTTTCTAATTTCCTAAATCTTCCAGTGCAATAAAGGTAAGAAATTTTATTCTAACCAATGTAAGTGTAGAAGGTTTATTGTTTTCACGAGTAAATTTTGATGCAATTACGTCTAAGAAAAACAGGGTTTACGTTTTTACAATTATGTTGAATGCTTACATAACCTAAACATTTTATGTTATGCCAAAAGGTGAACTGTAATTTTAATATAGTTTTGTGGATTATACCTCTTTTTAAATTAGAAAGGTTAGAATATTGTTTTATTTAGTTAATTTTTAAAATATAAACCATTTACATGGTTATGTTTATACCTTATTTTAGATTTACTGATATAAATGTAATCTAAAAATATTTTCTTAGATCGGTTAGGACTATATTAATATTTTTCTGGGTTAATAACAATATCTTTGGTTATGTTTACTTTGAAATCTACGGTTTTTCAGTTATCAAAGTTACATTTAAGTAATTAATGACTTTATAACAGTTTAAAAGCTGTAAATAATAAATATTGTCGTAGTAATTTATTTCGAATTAATTTTCGAAAAAAGCAGGTTAAAATTTAGGTTAATTTTATTTAATATTTAATTACTCAATATTTTTAAAAGTGTCTTGCGTAGGCTTTATATACAGATATGATTGTCTGCCAAAACATACGTACGTTTCAGTAATATCTTAAGTTAAAAAAACCGAAAACAAAATTAACACAAACTTTCTCAGATTCAATATTTACCAAAAATAATTACTTCTAAAATTATCAATACAAGAAAACGTGGCTGTTAACAATTTATCTCTACCCTAATTTTGGTCATATATAAACGTTTGGATCTCAAGCTACTGAACACACTGGCTAATGAATATTTTACTTTTCACAAGCCATATCGAGTACTTACAACCGCATTGTAATACATTTATAATCAACGCATTGAATTTCTAATTGTAGTGGCCATCAAGGTAAAACCCAAACCCGGTATTGTTAATTTAATAAACTTACCGATTATAACATATAGAACTCGTTTTGAGTGTTATAAGTAAATGTATGTAGCCTATATGTAGTTGAAGAGGAAAAAAAATCAAGCTTGACTGTGGTTAGAGGATTCATCTGGACCTTTCGGCATTCGGTTTGTTTGTTTGTTATGTAGTTTTGGCCAAACGTATTAATAGATTGTTTTGGTATAAAGGTACCTTGTCTAAAGCCCGAACGACGTATGTGCAATATTTTTCCCCATTCACTTCCGTTTCAAGATGGCAGACTCTGATTTAGCGATGAGAATGTAGTTACTGTCTATTTCTTGTAATACAAGCTGAAGACCTATCATGGAGAAAGAGTATACAATAAAGGTGGTCCAGTTATAAATTTTCTAAATATCTCTGATCAAGTTGGCGGAAAACTTCATGATCGCGTCAGAGCGCTGTCGTGAAGCGGTGTTCAGGCTATTAATGAAGAACATCCTGCATGGTCTACTGTTCTTTCAAGTACTGCTTACTACCAGAACCATAAATCGATACATTCACTTGCGTTATGTTTATTTTTAATGATTATCTTTTGCGAGAATATGATCAGCTGATTTTGATAAGTAGGCCGATTTTCCGTTTAATCGACAGCTTCCGAGAGGATGTTTTGAAAACAGTGGGTACGTAAGGCCTACACTGATAGAAAATTTGAACAAATCTATTAAAAACGTTTCGCATGAATATGATTTTTCGTAATTTAAAAGAGCTTTACTACGATCGTTTTTCTTTTATTTAAAGAATCATTGAAATCATTCAACTAGTTTAATCTTCAGTCATGTGTACAAACAGATGTTAAAGTAAGAATCATTTTAATTGATGACCTAAAAACGGTCATGGCCTATCCGATACAATATCAGAAAGAAAGTAAATATTTTTATTTTGAAAGCTTATGCACATCCTGCAGTAATAGAGTAGATAATAATTAGGTAGCTTAAATAGCGATAGCTTTAAGCGGCTTTGCCGGGGCCGCAGATGTTAAATATTGCCCAATATTCCATTTAATTGAGTTACATACAAAATATCTGTAATTGATTTCTATCGACTGTAAATGAGAATTAAACCAATCGTTGCACAGTTAAACGCAGAGAGTCAAAAGGACTTTAGCCACTCGACCAAATAAGCCGGCTAATGAATGTTTAACGTTTCACAAGCGATATCAAAATACTTACAACTGCATTGTAATAAATCTACATTCAACGTATTAGTGAATTTCCAACAGCAGTGGCCATCGTGGTACAATTCAGACCCGGTATTGTTAAATAAATACAGATCTTAATATCTAGAACGCTTTTTGATGGGTGTTATAAATTTATATGTATAGAGTATTATACAATTAATGTTACAGTTTGTTTTTTCATTTTTAGTGAAATATAAAATCGTGTAAAGGCTTATTTATGATGCTGAATTTAAAGTTCATAACGATGGTGAAACAGATTTTTAAAAAAAGTAGTGAACTGTTTGATTTTTTCAAAGATTCTAAAAAATCGCCATTTTGAAACGAACAAACAGACTTTCGAATATGTTCAACGAAAATGTTCAAAATATTTTGTTAAAATTTTCATTTTCATATAATGATGTCGTTTGTTTGTTTACGTAATGTGTATAAATGCTTACAGCGTTTAGAAATTTGTTTTTTCAACTATACAGCTGTGAACAGCTCTTACTAGTAGTTCACCCCGCAGGGGATGCAGACTAGCAGCACCTATTGAGAGGATTTAGACGTCCCTCGCGGTACCCGAGTCTAACACTCACTTACACTTACAACACTACACTTACGACTTTAACACTTTGCACTCACACTTACATTTAGGGAGGCGATATTGTGCTTTTCGCCTTAAAATAACAACAACAAAAAATACTAGTAGTTTAAAAAACATACAGAGCGCTCCACGATAGAGCTCGTTACTTTTCCCATCAATGTAACAGGTAACACTGATATTTACGAAAAATTGTTACCATACTTAATTTATTGGAAATTTTATGCTTTTTCTCTTTTAAGTAGTCAAAATTATGATAAGTTTTGCTGTTCAACTGGTATTACTAGAAAGAACCAGCAACTACATTTTCTAAATTGAATCAGAGAACGCCATCTTAAAATGGAAGTGAATGGAAAAATATTACACGTGCGTATTTCGGGCTTTATACAAATCACCTGCATACCAAATTTCAAAAACTCGGTCAATGCGTTCAATTAAAACTGTGTGCACTCGTTATCGTTAGAGCAGAGGCCGCTACCTTAAAACGGAAGTAAATAGGAAGACAAATTATACATAAGACATTTGAGCTTTATACGAATTTTTTTCTTAAAAAATTTCAAAACAATCGTTCCATGCGTTTGGCCAAAACTGCGTGCACTCTTCATCCTTAAATCAGAAGTCGCCATCTTCAAGCAGACGTAACTGGAGAAAAATCTTACTCATACGTCATTTGGGCTTCATACAAGTTACCTTCATATCAAATTTTAAAACAATCGATCAATGTGTTTACCTAAAACTGTGTACACTCGTTATGGTAAATAAAAGGTAGCCGTCCTAAAACAGAAATGAGTTGGTACAAATCTTACACATAGGTCGTTCGAACTTTACACAAAGTACCTCTGTACCAAAGTTCATAAAAATCGGTCAATGAGTTTGGCTACAACTGAGTAACAAACAAAGAAACCAAATTCCCAACGGTCTAGTTGAAAGAGACCTCGTTCGCTTGGTCATTTATTGTTTTCTGTTTTCTTTATAAACGAAGTTATAATAATAAATTTATTATTTATGTATTATTATAAAAAAATTATTACATATATATAATTTATATAGAAATTTATATATACATATATAATTTATATTATAATAAATTACTTATTTAAAATAAACTTAAAGCCTATAGGCGAAATTAATAGCCTAATATTTTTTATATGTATTTTGCCGCTAATTACTGCATTGACTTTATAACAAATATGATTGTTCAGAATATTTTTTTTTCAATAAAATTTTTGGTACTTATGGAATAAATTTTAGTAAAATGTGATCGAAATACACACTGAAATTTCTATATGTTTGTGTGTGCATGTGCGTGTGCTTGTACGTGCGCGTGTGCGCGCGTGTGTGTGTGCGGGCAAGCGGGCGTGCGAATAATGTAAGTTCACCATTATCCCTTCAAAGATCATTTAAGAAATTTTAAACCATAACTTTTTATATTATACTTTTAAAAAATCTGATTTCACCATTGTATTTAGCGTTACATTTTTCTATATATTTTTATTTAAAGTTTTTTCGTTCTATAAAAATACAAAAATCAATCTTACGTTTAGGGTTTGATTTCGTATTTCGAATTAAATTTTAATAAAATTGAATTGACGCAGATGTAAATTCCGATTATGATAGATACGGCTTTAAAAAGTGAAAGAAAATATAGTAATATTAATTTTTTCTTTTTTAACGTCTATACTTTATGCCAGTTAGACTAATGAGGACGAAGGATCAGCGTTAACAGTAAGGGTAACTACGGCTTGAACTACGAACCTTGAGATGCGCAGTTCAGAAACGCAATAGACTGACCGGTGTCTGAACCAAATCGACCCTGATATTATACATTTTGGAAATCCGCTTACACTGGTCAATAAGACAACTGAACGCTACGGTTATTTTTCAAACGAGGAAAAAAAAAAGGGCAACTAACGAAAGTAAAACGATGAAACAATTTAAAAAGGCATATTTTTCTAAAACCTTAGAACGTAAACAAAACTGGCATATGGTGCGCTCCATATTTTTCTAAAACCTTAGAACGTAAACAAAACTGGCATATGGTGCGCTCCATATTTTTCTAAAACCTTAGGACGTAAACAAAACTAGCATATGGTGCGCTCCATATTTTTCTAAAACCTTAGGACGTAAAAAAAACTAGCATATGGTGCGCTCCATATTTTTCTAAAACCTTAGGACGTAAAAAAAAATTAGCATATGGTGCGCTCCATATTTTTACTCAGGGATCTGAAAATTGAGTACCTAAAAAAATTCAATTTAATTTTTTTCACCAGAATATCATCGAACTTTCTTCATTTGTATTTGATTTACTGAGAAATCGACATCATTAAATTATTTATATTTACATAAAATGAATACTGCTTAGAATAGAGTAAAAACAATGTCTGAACTAATAAGAAATTAGAATTTAACCGTTCATTAAATTCCTATACTACGCGGAAAGAGATCCTAACACATCCGGTAAGATTGGCCAGTTCCCAAGAACTCGGATCAGTACACAGGATCAAACCCACTTATTACCGTAAACAACATCGATCCTCCGTCTTCATTAGTTTAACTGGCGCAAAGGCGTTAAAAAAATTATGTCTATTGGAGTTCAGTGGTCCAAGCCAGACAGTTGCGTTCGAGCCTTATTGCTGGCAAACTGTGCGCGTCCGACACGACATAACCTAAACAGTTTATGTAAGACCAAGACCTAACTAAACGTTTGTTTACGAGGGCGCTGCTACTGTAGGTTCTATTAGAAGATTAAAACACCCCCAACCCCTGCAGTAGCACGCTAGTCTTCACTTAGCGCACACCCTTCAGGATATATTACATTATCCGACGGTGACACCTAAACACCAGTATCATTACTGCATTATCAAAGTACTGTTATTACTTCTCGTTTAGCCAGATATAGTCTAAGTATCACAAACATTAAACGCAAGTGTAACATTAATATTATCAATTCCATATTTTATTTATAGTGATTAGTTTGTTCTCATATATGTTTTGAAAGCAGATATAAGAAATGCGCACGGATCCAACGTTTTTTTCTTAATGCATTAGAGTACCGTGTGTTTATTAATATACATATATTCTATAAAAAGTAATGGTAAAATTAAAAGCTTTTCTAAAATAATTTTACTTTTAATTAGGTAACGTTGTTCCCTGGTTTCAAAGCGGTTCAACCCCCGTACGGTTCTGTTTACTTACTTATTGATTCAATAATCGGTATATAAATATTACAATCATGTACTAGTTACGCAGCTAGATTCATAAATCTATATAAAAGGTTTTTGTATTATGCTAAGAAAATTAGTTTTCAAAAACTTAGTAAATTTTTAGAATGTACTATTTAACAGTTGCGAACACCTATTGACAGTTTAACAGCTACACCTATTGAGAGAGGGTCCCTCGCGGTACCCGAATCTAACACACACTTACACTTGCAACACTACACTTACGACTTTAACACTTTACACTCAGGGAGGCGATAATAGCCTCAATGTGCTTTTCGCCTTAAAATGAAATAAATTAATTAAAAAAATAAAAAACAGTTGCGAATCAATAATCTGTTATCGTGCAATAGGAATGTAATGTACTTAATTTTGAGTATTGTTACAGAGCGAGCTTTGTTGTCATGAATACCGCTGGTTAACGACGTCAAAAATTCAGTTAGACAGTTTAGGGATCTAACAGTGTTCTTGCAAACGTTAGTGACGGTTAAGTTTTCGAAGAATTAGTAAGCTGGGTTCTAACCGTGGTTTTGAATGACGCTTGTTGCTATGGTCATAACATCATGTTATTTTGTGTCAGTGGGAAATTGGTAAAAGGAAATGATTCCGAGGAGTCGATGTTTTAGCATTACAAAGTCAGCTGAGGGGAGATTACACCGTGAGAGTCTTTTGGAAATAATAGTTATTTCACGTTATTTAATAGTTATTTTATATTATGGTAGGCAGATACTGTTTATAAGCCTTGAGTTTTATTAAAGTTCTTGAGAATAATTAATTAATAATTTTGTATGGATCTTATGCTGCGTCTAATTAGAAATTATTCAAATGCTAAAGTTTTTTTTTATTAATTGTCACCATTGAGAAGGTGTTTTTAAAAAATGTTTGATACCTTCTGTAGCATCCAGTATAAGTATCTACTTCGCCATCAGTCTAATCCAGCAACTACAGCATCAATCGCAAATCAACTAGACCTCGAATTGCATATAAAGACAATAGTGTAATTCAAATAAGATTTAATAGAAGTAAAGTAGCTGCCAGGTACGTTTAGAGAATTACCTTATGATTGTAATTAAAGACCCCGAAGATCATTAAATCATTGAACAAATTTTATAAATTTAAAGAAATAATTACAAATAAAGTTTATAAATTTAAAGAAGTTGGCAATTTATAAAGTAAATTTATATAGGTATAATTATTAAAATTGGTAATTATAGAGTGTAAGAGATCTCAGCAAACCAAAAGAGTACTATTTGAAATTATGTTTTTTTTTTGTTCAGGCAAATTAATAAAATTTTAGTTATCATCAAAGGCCAATCTTGTTTATTGTGTAATTATTAATGAACATCATTTTATGTTATAATATATATATATTCAATCAATAAAATAATCAAATTATCATAATATTCATTGCGAAGTTCATGGAAAGAATTAATTTCTGTTACTGAACCAAAAATAAAAATGTTGTAGGCCTATTATATTTTCTCTTTTTTACTTTTATTACTACAACTTGTTCGACAACACGACAAATTAACATAGCTAGGTTTTAACAACATAACCTTAAATTTTGTTTTGTTTTGTTATTTTAAGGCGAAAAGCACATTGAGGCTATTATCGCCTCCCTAAATATAATTGTGAGTGTAAAAAGTTAAAGTCGTAAGTGTAGTGTTGTAAGTGTAAGCGTGTGTTAGACTCGGGTACCGCGAGGGACGTCTAAATCCTCTCAATAGGTGTAGCTAGTCCGCACCCCTTGCGGGTTCCTTAAAACTTAATATAGACTATCAACTGTTTAATGAAATCAGCCGATCGTTATGAATTAATATAAAACTGATCTTTTACTTTAACATAGCTAGTTCTTGACAACATACCCTAAAACTTATTATAGCCTATCAGCTGTTCAATGAAATCAGCTGAACGTTACGAATTAATATAAAACAACCGATCTTTTTTAATAGCATATTAAAATATTCGAGCATTAAAATATTTAATAGCATATTGTGATATTGTACAACAACAGTTGTAGTTATACTAATAACTACAAATATAAATTTGTACACTGGAATCACGCGACGCGCAAAATCCATCACATGCCCTAAAACAAGATACATGTAAATATATGTTAATATGAGGGTTGTCCGTAAAATAAGGTTCCCAATAATTTTCCACAATGAAAAACATGTTTATTTGCATTAAATAATACATTTTTTGAAAGCTTACACTTTTTTCTATTTTTTTACATAATCGCCGTTGAGAGCGATGTGTTTTTGCATACGGTGAAACCATCTTTTGTATGCCTGAGTCGAAAAACTTTCCCTCCGAGCCGCGAAGGTAGCTTAAAACTTCTCCTTTCAGCTCCTCTGTGGTACTGAAATGGGTCCCACCTACATATTTCTTCAAATTAGGGAAGAGATGGTAGTCGCTTGGGGTTACGTCCGGACAGGAGGGCGGATGTGTGACAGTATCCCATCCAAATTGGTTGGATGAGATCGGTTGTTAAACGGGCGGTGTGTGGACGTGCGTTTTCTTGATGGAAACAAATTCCCTTCGTGAGCATGCTTCTCCTCTTGTTTTGAATCGCGCAGCGAAGGTTCTTTAACGCCTCACAGTAACGATCAGCATTGATTGTTGTGCCGGTATCCATGAATTCGCACAACAATAACCCCTTCCTGTCCAAAAACACGCTCGCCATAACTTTGCCGACAGAAAATGTTTGTTTAAACTTCCGCGGCTTCGGCGACTCTGGATGTTTCCGCTGACGTGATTGTTCTTTCGTTTCCGGTGTCGTATAGTGTATCCAGGTCTCGTCTCCAGTGACAATTGAGTTCAAGAATTTCTTGCCATCGGTTTCGTAGGCCTGAAGAAATTTGCGGACCGCATCAATCCGTTGACGTTTGTAGTCTGCTTGGGACCCATTTTGCACAAACCTTGATATACCCTAAATGGTCTGTCAAAATTTTATCAATGTAGGTCTTGCTGATATCAGGGATCATCTCGGAGAGCTCCCGAACAGTCACCATTCGATCGTTCAGCATTGCTTCTTCCCCTTTCGCATTCGTGTCGTCCGAAACATATGGCCGTCCGGAACGATGTTCGTCATGACCGTCCGTCTTTGAATTCTCTCCACCATTTGCGCACGTGTTCTGTGCTCATACATTTTTCTCCGCAGATCACACAGTTGGTTATGATTGTCCACCGGCGCAGTGTTTTTTGCAAACAAAAAACGAATCACAGAGCGTAATTCGCACCTGGCGGGAGACAGAAGAGGCAACTCCATTATTAACGGCTACCAAGGCAAGACTGAGCGTCGCAGATCGCAGATCGGAGTGGGTATTGGGAGTGGAGGAACCAAGCTGCAAGCCAAGGTCACAGGATCCCGCATAACAACATTCGCAGTGACAATAGCACCTCAGGAACCTTACTTTACGGACAACCCTCATATATAAGATCAGCTAAACGTATGATTATAATCAGCTGTATCATAAACACAAATGATGTGTTGAAAAATTTACGTGACTTTCTAAGTGATTGTTGTTACTCGTGATGAACTTTGTAGCTCCCAAAATTTGTTTTAGAATTTTTCAAGCGAGAGCTAAATCGATCTGTTGTGTTGCAAGCAGTGCTTTAAGTCCTTTATACCTCACGATATGTTTATTAATTCTGTAAATAACGACATTTGTAAGCAAAAATTACAACATTTAGACTTGTGTGTTTCATACATGATTCTTTACAGGTTCGATAGAATTTGTCGAAAGATTCATTCGATGTGGCGATGTGGTGTACTGTAAGCAATGCTTTATTGAACATTCAGCAATTCATTATTTTGAAATTGTGTTGAACTAATTTTAATATTGTTGGTGAATATTAAAGCACAATTTAAAGTGTTAGTTTGAATAAAACTATTTTATTGTTTTCTCCTTTATAGAATTAAACTGGTTCAAGAACCGTAAAACTGATTTTCAAAATAATCAGCTTTGAATAATCAGGTGAAATTTTCCAACAGGATTCAAATGGAATCAATTTGCCATCACGTTGGAGTATCAATTATAAATAAATAAAATAATTTGATGCGATTTTTATATGATTTACACAAATTATTTATTATTTTATTTTAAGTAACAATGTTAAAAAAATATTTAGGGTTTAATGTTCAGTTTATGCCTTGGTTAGCGTTAAAATTTATAAATATTTAACGTACTAGAAAAATAAACTTTTTATATAATTAAATATAAGTTTCACTTACTTATAAACTAGGTGGATGATTTGCTGGTGAAAGGTGTGAGATGGCTTATGGTTTTATTTAATAAAACAGGATGATGAATTTAATGTAGGGTATTGTACACCAGGCTGGTTTTGAATCAATATACGAACGTTCACCAATTAAACAATTATAAGTTTCTGAATTAATTAATTATATTCTCAAGCCTAATTGTTAAAATCACTGACGGAATTCTGAAGTTATTAAGAGACACCAACAGATCCTTACAATATGTTTTCTAGACAGATTGTTTTATTGTTTTCGGTAAAACTGTATTTAGTTTTGTATTAAATAAAATATCTGCTGTAGTGTAGTTTCAAGTAGGTTTCTTAATTTGACTGATTCATGGTTAAATACTTTTCACTCGATACTTTATTCATCAGTGTAGTTTTAGAGGTGCCCTAATTTATTTGACTGGTGTGTTAATTATTTCTTGTTCGTCGCTTAAATATCTCTTCAGTGTATCTTAAAGTAAGCGGCTTAATTTCTTTCGTAATGCGTTAATTATATCTTGTTCGTTTCTAAATATAGGTTTTGTGTATCTTAAAGTAAGTGCCTTAATTTCTCTGGTAATGTAATTATTATTTTTTGTTCGTTGCTAAATATCTCTTCAGTGCATCTTAAAGTAAGTATCTTAATTTCTTTCGTAATGTATTTTTTATTTATTGTTCGTAGCTAAATATCTCTTTAGTGTGTCTTAAAGTAGGTGCCTTAATTTATTTCGTAATGTATTTTTTATTTTTTGTTCGTTGCTAAATATCTCTTTACTGTGTCTTAAAGTAGATGCCTTAATTTCTTTCATAATGTATTTATTATTTTTTGTTCGTAGCTAAATATCTCTTTAGTGTATCTTAAAGTAGGTGCCTTAATTTCTTTCGTAATGTATTTATTATTTTTTGTTCGTTGCTAAATATCTCTTTAGTGTGTCTTAAAGTAGATGCCTTAATTTCTTTCGTAATGTATTTATTATTTCTTGTTCGTAGCTAAATATCTCTTTAGTGTATCTTAAAGTAGATGCCTTAATTTCTTTCGTAATGTATTTTTTATTTCTTGTTCGTAGCTAAATATCTCTTTAGTGTGTCTTAAAGTAGATGCCTTAATTTCTTTCGTAATGTATTTATTATTTCTTGTTCGTAGCTAAATATCTCTTTAGTGTGTCTTAAAGTAGATGCCTTAATTTCTTTCGTAATGTATTTATTATTTCTTGTTCGTAGCTAAATATCTCTTTAGTGTGTCTTAAAGTAGATGCCTTAATTTCTTTCGTAATGTATTTATTATTTCTTGTTCGTAGCTAAATATCTCTTTAATGTATCTTAAAGTAGGTGCCTTAATTTCTTTCGTAATGTATTTATTATTTTTTGTTCGTTGCTAAATATCTCTTTAGTCTATCTTACACTAAGTGCCTTAATTTCTTTCGTAATGTATTTTTTATTTTTTGTTCGTTGCTAAATATCTCTTTAGTGTGTCTTAAAGTAGGTGCCTTAATTTCTTTCGTAATGTATTTATTATTTTTTGTTCGTTGCTAAATATCTCTTTAGTATGTCTTAAAGTAGATGCCTTAATTTCTTTCGTAATGTATTTATTATTTTTTGTTCGTAGCTAAATATCTCTTTAGTGTATCTTAAAGTAGGTGCCTTAATTTCTTTCGTAATGTAATTTATTATTTTTGTTCGTTATCTCTTTAGTGTATCTTAAAGTAGGTCTTAATTTCTTTCGTAATGTTGCTAAAAATGTATTTTTTTTTGTTCGTTGCTAAATATCTCTTTGTATCTTAAAGTAGGTGCCTTAATTTCTTTCGTAATGTATTTATTATTTTTGTTCGTTGCTAAATATCTCTTTAGTGTATCTTAAAGTAGGTGCCTTAATTTCTTTCGTAATGTATTTATTATTTTTGTTCGTTGCTAAATATCTAATGTATTTATTATTTCTTTGTAATGTATTTTTAGTTCGTTGCTAAATATCTCTTTAGTGTATCTTAAAGTAGATGCCTTAATTTCTTTCGTATCTTAAAGTAGTATTTATTATTTTTTTGTTCGTTGCTAAATATCTCTTTAGTGTATCTTAAAGTAGATGCCTTAATTTCTTTCGTAATGTATTTATTATTTTTTGTTCGTAGCTAAATATCTCTTTAGTGTATCTTAAAGTAGGTGCCTTAATTTCTTTCGTAATGTATTTATTATTTTTTGTTCGTTGCTAAATATCTCTTTAGTGTATCTTAAAGTAGGTGCCTTAATTTCTTTCGTAATGTATTTATTATTTTTTGTTCGTTGCTAAATATCTCTTTAGTCTATCTTACACTAAGTGCCTTAATTTCTTTCGTAATGTATTTATTATTTTTTGTTCGTTGCTAAATATCTCTTTAGTGTATCTTAAAGTAGGTGCCTTAATTTATTTCGTAATGTATTTATTATTTTTTGTTCGTTGCTAAATATCTCTTTAGTGTATCTTAAAGTAGGTGCCTTAATTTCTTTCGTAATGTATTTTTTTTTTTGTTCGTTGCTAAATATCTCTTTAGTGTATCTTAAAGTAGGTGCCTTAATTTCTTTCGTAATGTATTTATTATTTTTTGTTCGTTGCTAAATATCTCTTTAGTGTATCTTAAAGTAGGCGCCTTAATTTATTTCGTAATGTATTTTTTATTTTTTGTTCGTTGCTAAATATCTCTTTAGTGTATCTTAAAGTAGGTGCCTTAATTTCTTTCGTAATGTATTTATTATTTTTTGTTCGTTGCTAAATATCTCTTTAGTCTATCTTACACTAAGTGTCTTAATTTCTTTCGTAATGTATTTATTATTTTTTGTTCGTTGCTAAATATCGCTTTAGTGTATTTTAAAGGAAATGTTTAAAATTTTAAAAGTGTTAAAAATTTAAAGGTGTTTAAAAATAGGAAGTGTTAAAATTTCTTTCGTAATGCGTTTTTATTATTTCTTGTTCGTAGCTAAATATCGCTTTAGTGTATCTTAAAGTAAGTGCCTTGATTTCTTTCGTAATGTATTTATTATTTCTTGTTTATCGCTGAAATATCTTTTCAGTGTATTTTTAAGTATGTGTCTTAATTTATTTCGTAATGTATTTATTATGTCTTTTTCGTTGTTTAATATCTCTTCAGTGTATCTTAAAGTAAGTGTCTTTAATTTCTTTAATTATTAACTTCATTATTAACTTAGTCCTTTAATGTTTTCATTATTTCTTGTCGTGGCTTAAATATCACTTTGGAGTATCTTTAAGTAAGTGTCTTTTTCTTTCGTTAATGTGTTAACGTTTCTTGAACGTTAACGTTAACGTTAATTAACATTTCTTGAATGATAATTCTTTCTTTCTTTAAAATGTCAACATTTTCACTTAAAGTGTGTGTGTGTGTGTGTGTGTGTGTGTGTGTGTGTGTGTGTGTGTGTGTGTGTGTGTGTGTGTGTGTGTGTGTGTGTGTGTGTGTGTGTGTGTGTGTGTGTGTGTGTGTGTGTGTGTGTGTGTGTGTGTGAAGAGTCGGTTCTCTAACTTTCGTTTGTGTTTTTTTTAACTTTTGCCTGTACATTGCAGGCTCCCATCTAACTACAGGTGCCTAGAAAGTCTGAGTGGCGTACGTATTCCTTTTAATTGATTGCATGATTTCTCAAATTATTTGACTTTCCATATCCTAAATCAGCTTCCATAAAATATTCCTTAGGTTGCTATAATAAAAGTGTGCCAACTGATGTTGCGGTTTGTGTGAGTGCGAAATAAGCATTCTTTTTGCAGATAACTGATTTACATAATTTAACTTTTGTTTAGGAAGAGATGAGCGTAATATTGTTTGATGACAGTTTATAAATGTAGGTTATGTACTATCTCGCAATTCATGCTGTTTATAGTGTAAATAGTGTGTTTGCTTTAAACTTGGAAATATGTAGACATCGTGCCAGACTGTGTTTGGAAACCGTGCGGTCAAAGTCCTTTTGCTCGCGTAATGGCACGTTCCAAAGGATTGGATTTACACTAAGATCTATGCTCTGGGATCGCTATAATTGTTATGGTGTTCGTTATAATCGCTCAGGAGCATGTACAAGATCGGTCACCCTAAGTTTCATTAAAGACTTTGATTTCTAATAAATGTTTTTTGGAAACTGAACTATTGGGAGGGACGATTCATGAAATACCAAGACCTAAGAATTTAAAATATATGCCGATAGTCAAAACTAGATCACATATTGAAAGGTTTAAAAAAAATTATAAAAATGTGTGTGTGTGTGTGTGTGTGTGTGTGTGTATGTATGTATGTATGTATGTGTGCGTGTGTGTGCTATACATACAAAAGTTTATAATCAGATTTAATTCAAATTTGGAACAGAAATCGATTTCAAGATTAGCTTAGGCATAATCGTTAACTAGAAAAATTAATGTGATGGTTTCAAAATGGCGATCATTTCAAAACCTCTAAAAATGCATAACGTTTTTATCTTAAATTGTTTTGATAATCTAATTTAACCGTTGCAGTCAGCGTTAAAAACTTCATAAAATAGCAATTAGAATTTTCAAAATTCGTTGAAATTAAGATTATATTAACGACGACCAGTGTTCACTTTCAATGCCATTAAAAAATTTAAAATTCCAGTGAATATTTTAATGCTGATTACGACAGTAAAAACAGAATTTCAAAACATGGGTAAGATAAACAAAAATACTTTTAAAAATTCCCTTCTATCACTTCAGCGAGACAGCTGCGTTCTGCGATTATTTGAATTTATGTTGAATTCTTTACACTATAAATACTCATAATTTGAGCAAAAACAGATGCACCTATTTTGTGAAATAAAGGCGATTATTTTAGTTTTTTACCGATAGTTCCTGAATATTTTTTTTATTAAAATGTGTCATTATGTCACCGAGAATACAGTTGAAAAATCGGCTTAGCTTCCAAATTTGTTTAATCAGATTACATTAGAATTTTAGTCAGGTAAGAAACCCCAGTTTGGTCAGATATGCAGTATGACTGAAGTCAGTGTAGCGAATTTTAACGCTAAACGACACTTTTTGAATCGGAAAACTAACAATGATCTCCGTCGAAATTGTTTTTTTTTAATTCTTGAGCCTTAATTTTCTTTTTATTAAAAAAAGATTAAATTGAGGGGGAAAGGACATGCAAAAAAGGGACAAAATTGAATGTAAAATTCAAGAAGAATCATTAGTTGTTAGGATAACACCCACAGCTGTCATTAACAAACTGCTAATATACAATTAAATTCCAAGCCAGTATGCACCTATGGTATTTAGTTGTGGAGTTATACCAAGAGAACTGACATCAAGCAGGTACAAGCATTGCAAAACAAAGTCTTGCGGTAAATCTGCAAAGCACCGTGGCATGTGAGAAATTACAACATCCAATGTGATTTAAAAATCAACACCGTGTCTGAAGAAACTAAGTTGTATTCCTTAAGACACAGCAAAAGATTGGAAGCAAATGAGAATGTAGGCTGCCACTCCTCAACACCTGCGTGGATCTTCGAACGCTGAAGAGGACAATGACCATCTACTTTTTGTGTTAAGAATACTTTGGTCAACTGAGGATAACCGTATCATTGTTAACTACTTACTGTATAAGGAAAAGTTACTTCTTAAGTTATATTTAACTTAGTTGATTTTTTTTTTGTGTTTAACGTCCAACTATTGTGCACACTTGGGCTAATGCAGACAATGAGATGATTTATAGCGTCTGAAAAATGCCAAGCCCTGGCCGGGAATCGAACTCGGTTCCTCGGGGTGAAAGCCCAATACGCTGTGAACTAGGCCTCCGAGGCGGCTTAACAAATTTTGAAGTAAAAGAATTTTTTATTTAAGAGTAATTTAACAATAACGAAAATAAACTCCGTTCGCCGTCGGTTTTTTTCGATTGACTACGAAACCGTAAATTTCAAATTTGGTATATTAGGTTGAGTTTTGATAGCAACGTGTATCAAAAACTTTGAGCAAAATCTGATGAACTTTTAGTTGATAATTTAGTTGAAATAAAACATTTAAAAAAATAAATAAAATTACGTGCAATGACTTGAGCTGCGATTTTCCGCGCATGACCAATATGGGAGAAAAACTGTTGAACAGATTGTGAGAAATTAGCTTTTCAACCGGATTCGAAACAATCGTCAATGAGTTCGGCCAAAGCTGCGTATACCCGTCAATGTTAAAACAAAAGCCGCCATCTTGAAACGTGAAAGAATAAGGAAAAAATCTTACACAATTTCGGATTATCGATATTTTTTCCTACATTGTATCGAATGCAATATCGGAAAATGCCTAGCCGATTGGGAGCGGTCTCACTCCTTCACAGAACCCTGGTGTATTAGTGGATAGGAGGGGGAAGGAGAGAAGAGTGAAATTTTAACTACAGATATTATTATGTCAAAATTTGCCGTAGGGCTCGCCATTTACTTGATGTCGAACAAAAACCGACGAAAAATCTTTATTTTTATCAGTTCAGAGAAAAATGAAAATTCAAAGTTCTCTATCTAGAAAAGTATTTCAACTAGAAAGTTCGTTTTCATTTCAAGTTATAGATAGATAATTTACACTAGTTTAAAAAAGGTTTTCATAAGTGTTTTTGTGACATTAATACTTTAGGAGATTTTTTTGAAATATAGGAAAAAGTCAGAAAATTTGCCGCTTTTTTCAAGATGGCGGCCCCCGCGGTGGGGAAGAATTCGAAAACTTTTATTTTTCAGAAGTGTACCAACCCATACAAAATATCAAAAAGTTCGAACTACCCTAATTAATGTAACCATTTATGACAATCTTATTGAATTAATTGTTTAAGAAAAAATTTTAATTTATTTGGATTTAATTAATTTAAAATTAATAATTTAATTAAACAATTAAAATTTAATTTAGTTTTCGCACAATTTATTTACATTATATTAATTTCGCTTATTGCGTTGATCCTCGGAATTCACCTATGACCAGACTGGCAAGCACACAACTGTCGGCCTTTAACTACTGCATGTGTGCTTGTTGTGTATATCCAGGGCATTCGTAATACACACATCTACACACATAAACACACGGCATGTAAAGTCAATTAGTCGAAAATTAGGGTTCGTAGAATTAATATTTGATTTCTGATCGGCAATATAATTCTGCACCGAAGTGCATCCTGCAATATTAGTCTAGTTCTGTTATCAGTGCACTGTAAGAGAACTTGCTTGCAACTATAATTGCCATAAAATGTTATATATATATATATATATATATATATATATATATATATACCTACATTTATGTTATAAAAATAATTATCATTCTTTAATATAATGTTTAATTTTCAAAATTACCCTCATTTTAAAAACTGCCTCAACCAAAGGGACGCAAATTTATAACATTCAATTGTGTTATTAAAAAAACAATTTATTAATTTAATTTAAATTTTTAAAAATGTTTCAAATAACTATCAATTTGGGTGTCAATTTATGATACAAAATGATGTTTATCAATAAATAATTTACACAACATGGGCCTAACTAAAATTTATTGATTTATTTGAACACAAAGAAAATATAACGTTAAATACAGTATTATTTAGATTGGCTGATATCTCTACAACCTACTAATACCAATTTTAATAATTATACTACTACCTACAGGGTCAATACCAAAAGTAGTAAGGCTGATTTAAAAAAAAATATATTGAAGATATATTTACAATTCCTTAATATTCTTCGAAATAACACCCTTGGGCAGCTACCCACTTAGAATAACGCTGCTGACATTCACCATAAGCCTTCTGAAAGTCAGCTTCGGGGATGTTGTTGAGAACCTTCGTCGATGTCCCTTCATCTATGGGTATAAAAAAAAATGTCAGGTGGAGCCAGATAGGGACTGTAGGCGGGTTGCGGCAACGTGGCAACGCCGAATCCGGCCAACAGTTGCCTCACGACGCATGGCGCATTGTCGTGATGCAGCGTCCAGTTGTCGGAGATGGCTGGTAGGACGCGATTCACTCATTTTTTTTTTATTATTTTTTTATTTATTTATTTTAGTGCCTCGACGAAAAGCACATCGAGGCTATTATCGCCTCCCTAAATGTAAGTGTGAGTGTAAAGTGTTAAAGTCGTAAGTGTAGTGTTGTAAGTGTGTGTGTGTGTTAGACTCGGGTACCTCGAGGGACATCTAAACCCACTCGTGCAGCTAGTCTGCATCCTCTACGGAGGCGATTCACTCGGTCTCGCAGGCGGATTAGCACTTGCACCCATCAGTTCTCTCGCTTTGACCACATTGTCGTCGGTTCGTGACGTCGACGGCCGGCCGGTGCGATTGTCTTCTTCAACGAGTTACCTACCTTCTTTAAACAGTTTGTGCCATTCAAAAACTCTGGAACGGCTCATTGAAGTATCCCCGTAAGCCGTGTGTGTATATCATATATACCCACATATATATATATATATATATATATATATATATATATATATATATATATATATGTGTGTGTGTGTGTGTGTGTGTGTGTGTGTGTGTGTGTGTGTGTGTGTGTGTGTGTGTGTGTGTGTGTGTGTGTGTGTGTGTGTGTGTGTGTGTGTGTGTGTGTGTGTGTGTGTGTGTGTGTGTGTGTGTGTGTGTGTGTGTGTGTGTGTGTGTGTAATTTGGTCCAATGTGATATAAACGTTGCACAAAAATAGATTTTGTTAATATTTTGGACAAGTTCGTTAAAAAAATATCTAATTATTATTTCAAAACAGCGTTTTAATATATTGATTATTTTTAATATTTAAAAAAATTGTAAATGTTTTTTTGCTGTAAAAGTGAATTTCAAGTAAATAATTTTGAAGAACATTATAATTTGTAAATATATTTGAACGATAGATAGAAGAATAATTAAAGAATAACTTAATGGAACAATACAAAGGTGAAAACAATTAAATTTAATTAAATATACGTAACCTTTATAATTTTTATAATTTATTATTATATTAATTATATATATATATATATATATATATATATATATATATATATATATATATATATATATATATATATATGTGTGTGTGTGTGTGTGTGTGTGTGTGTGTGTGTGTGTGTGTGTGTGTGTGTGTGTGTGTGTGTGTGTGTGTAATTAAGAACTGCTCATACATAAGAACTCCTCAAAAATTATAGGTGATTACCAGCGCTCATTCAAGGAATTGAGTCTGAGTCTTACCAAGATGGCCGCTCCAATAGTTCATTTTCCATTAGGAATTCTTTGAAACTTATAACTAACAACCAGTAACAGATATTTCCAATATTGAAATCAACTATGAACGTATAAACATAACCAACGACCAGTTAATTAAACGCATTCCCTATCAAACACTAATAAATACAATTCTTGCAGCCTGCCAGCACCGCAGACAAAGTAGGCCTAATACCATATTGTATTGGCATTTCATTGTATTACATCGTGCGCAACCCTGCAAAGCTTTGGTTAGGCAACCCTTTATACAGATATTTGTTTTGAAATATATTGTAAATTAAAAAAAAAATCGTAACGTGACTG
The DNA here is from genome assembly GCA_022606455.1 of Callitettix versicolor. NCBI lineage: Eukaryota > Metazoa > Arthropoda > Insecta > Hemiptera > Cercopidae > Callitettix > Callitettix versicolor. The sequence continues at coordinate 72,009,390 of CM040188.1, read as the reverse complement.
TTGATGTAAAATAAATAATACTTTATTTTATGTATCGAGTGGAGAGGGTTGTTTTTAAAGAGGGCATCGATTTTTTTCCAGCAAACCGAAAATTGTTGTTTTGAATTATTATAATTTGCGCTAAAACATTGCTCAAGTTTTCTGACATTTAAGTATTTCTAAATCAGGTTTAGAAAAAAAAGTAAAATTGGCTTAATTTTTTTAAAATTGCTTTTGTAAATTTTTATTCAAATTTCCATATTTGAGAGAAAAAGCAAACCTTTTTTTTTTTTGGTGTTTAACGTCCGACTATTGTGCACACTTGGGCTAATGCAGACGATGGAGTGATTTATAGCGTATGAAAATGCCAAGCCCTGGCCGGGAATCGAACCCGGGTCTTCGGGGTGAAAGCCTAGTACGCTATCAACTAGGCCACCGAGGCGGCTATATATATAGTGTGTATATGTATGTATATATATATATATATACATACATATACATTATATATATAGCCGTCTCGGTGTATATATATATATACACAAGGCTGCACAAGGACGAAAAAGCAAATCACAAACCAGGGTGTATTAAGTTTTCTTGACAAAATAAACTAAACTATATTGAGATATGTATCTTGTTATGTGACGACCATAATTTATGAAAACTTAAAATAAATAAATCTATTTCTTATTTTTCCATAGCTTCTGGATTTTTTAGGCAATACAAAGAACCATAATTTTTTAATACTGGTAACTACGTTTGATTAAAAATTAGGTTTATTATTTAAACCTTATGTGTGAAAATTCAACTTTTAGTTTCTTTCAAGAAATAAACTAGTTGAAAAGTAGCAATAGTGAGTTGAAATTCTAACAAATATAGGCTACAAATATAAATTAGGAATTTTTAAGAAAATTTAAAAAAATGTTTGTTAGAAAACCTGTAAGTTCTACGTGAATGTATAACGGGTACAATAAAGAGTGTAAAATAGCAACATTTAATTTGGGATAATTTTTGTTATTTAGTTTATTACAGAAATTATATTTAACAAGATCAATTTGAATATATATACTTTGTTATATCAGGATGTTAAAAAAATTGTCGTCGCCTGCAATATTTTTTATGTTTTATATTATGATAAATTATTAATAAACAATGAAAAAAATACACAAACTTTCTTCAATTTAGTTTGGTTACTTAGAAGGGGCTTAAATAATTAACAAAATTTCCTTAAACAACAAACATAATTTAGAGTATCGTCGTTGTATCCCTCAAGGGCGTACACATTGCGAGTACGGACCCTGGCTGGATCTTACCTTTCTTCTCCTATCTGCTATTGGATTAAATTCCTTCATCCTAAACCGAGGAGAAACACTGTTAAGCTTATGTACGAGGACTGGATACCATTCGACCTCCAGGTTTGAACAAGCATTACTTGTGCTTTCTGGGCTCTGTAAAGGTGGACATTTTGCTTCCCCAGGTGGTTTTGGGGTTTTCATGGCTGGAAATAAACATCCAAAAACCAGAAAAAGGTGGGAAACTGACAAAAGTGAATCTGGTTAGTGAAAATAACACGGAGGGGATGGGAACTTTGGTTATTGTGTATCTTTGGATCATACAAGCAGTGCGTACAGCAGGCTGTAGTGACGCAAGATGTGAGAAATGGAGTTAAGGATCACATCAGTAAGTCATCAGATTAATTAGAGTGCAAACTGAGAAGAGGGGCTACATTAGCAAAGTGGCTTGTATAACAGAGCTGACGGTACCGTATCTCAAGACTGCGAGACGTCGGCCACTAACATTAAGATCTTGTGTAAATGGTAATATAAACATTAAGATCTTGAGCAAAGGTAACGCTAACATTAAGATCTTGAGCAAAGAGTAACACTAATATTAAGATCTTGAGCAAATGGTAATATCAACATTAAGATCTTGAGCAAAGGTAACACTAACATTAAAATCTTGAGCAAAGGTTATCATTAACATTAAGATCTTGAGCAAGAAGTGCATCAACATTAAGATCTCGAGCAAATGGTAACATTAACATTAAGATCTTGAGCAGAGGGTAATACTAACATTAAGATCTTGAGCAGAGGGTAATACTAACATTAAGAGCTTGAGCAGAATGTGGAAAACTCTGGAAAATAGTGGGACTCATTAATAAATTAATCGTTTCATTTCAAAACATATCTGTAAAATAACCAAACAAATGTCGACAGCGGCCACAGTTTATTTTGCTCATGTAAATTAGTTAAGCTGACATCAAGTTCTTTAAATTAGAGATCATGAAAACAATGACTCTAAATTACTTACAAACAATACCGAACAAATTTCGGAAGATTGACTTAATTTCTTAAAATTGATACCTTAAGTTTTGACATAAATGAAGAATTATAATTGCAGCAAGTGTTCAAAGTTTGAAATAAAAGAAAAATTAGGTTTTGAATATTACAAAAAAAAGTTGTTCAAACTTAGCACAAAGTAATATTTACTTATTTAAAAAAATAATAAGCTTTAAAATGTTGTGTATTAATTTTTCTTATAATTCTCAATAAATTAAAATTCTAGTGATTCATTTAGCTAGTACAGATTGTTTGGCCGTATGCCAATGAATGTGAAAGCGCTTTTTTGTGTGGTAAATATTATATATGAATACATGAGGAAGGTAGAGCTGTTTTTGTTTACAATATTTAATTATTATTTTATTTTAATATACCTTAGAGCACTTAAGTTGGAATATGAGCAGCCATTACGGTAAGACCCAGATCCAAGACGTTAAAAGGCTCTCGATCCTATATGTGTGTGTGTGTGTGTGTGTGTGTGTGTGTGTGTGTGTGTGTGTGTGTGTGTGTGTGTGTGTGTGTGTGTGTGTGTGTGTGTGTGTGTGTGTGTGTGTGTGTGTGTGTGTGTGTGTGTGTGTGTGTGTGTGTGTGTGTGTGTGTGTGTGTGTGTGTGTGTGTGTGTGTGTGTGTGTGTGTGTGTGTGTGTGTGTGTGTGTGTGTGTGTGTGTGTGTGTGTGTGTGTGTGTGTGTGTGTGTGTGTGTGTGTGTGTGTGCAGAGAGGATCGGTCTACAGATCTCGTTTAAAAAAACCGAATTCTTCTGTACAAAATTAAATATTCAAGAACTAAACACAAAATATGGTAAGATAAACAGAGTCAAGCACTTCAAATATCTGGGAGAAATTCTTGAACCCACAGGTGGCGAGAAGGCTGCGCAAAAGGTTCGGCTACTGAGAATGAAGAGGGCTCTCGGTATAACGCGTGATATCTACAATAAGAGATGTATGTCGACGCACACAAAAATCAGACACTACAACACAGTCATAAAACCGGAGGTATTATATGCAAGCGAGACGCTAGCACTCCACACAAAAGCTACCATGGAGGGTATTTTGAAGGAAGAACGCAAAATCTTGAGGAAGATCCTTGGCCCGAGATTAACAGAAGATGGATACAGGTTGCACTCCCGGAAGACCACAGAGAAGATATCGAACCTGGCAGCAGATATCAGAAGAAGGAGGCTTCGGTTCTATGGACACATCAGTAGACTCCCAACAACGAGACTTGCCAACAGAATCCTTAAGTATATACAAGGTGTCAAATCAACAACGTCGTGGATCGCACAAGTCAGAATAGACCTACATGATGCAGGAATAGACTCAACAGATGTTGAAGACAGGCGCGCATACAGGAGAAAGATGCTCGGTTGGAAGGTCCCAGAGAATGAAATCCCAAAGAGAGCAGGGGTAAAATGGACGGAGGAGCGGAAGAGGATCCATGGGGACAGGATGAGGGAGGTGTGGAGGATTAGAAGGAACAAGACATGAGTCGGAGTGCTTTGCGTGATCCAACAGGGTCTATGCGCAGATAATAATAATAATATATATGTGTGTGTGTGTGTGTGTGTGTGTGTGTGTGCGCGCGCGCGCGTGCTTATGTTTAGTATGTTTACATTAGAATTTTAGTCCGATTTCATTCAAACTTGGCACACAAATTTATTTTGTTAACAGCTTTGAGAAATTTGTTAATCAGTAAATTTTGCTCAACAGTTTCAAAATGGCGGCCTATATAAACGTCTGAATAATTCACAACGTTTTTGTTATAAACTGTTTTGAAAATCTGATTTCACCATCATAATCAGCGTAAAAACTGCATAAATTAGCAATATTAATTTTCAGAATTAGTTGAAATTAATAATTCTATTTGTCGGCGGTCAGAGTTCCCTTTTTTGTTTTCAATGCAATTTGAAAATTTAAAACGCTAATGTACGCAGATTGTATTGCTTATAATAATGGTTAAATAGGAATTTCAAAAAAAAAGTAAGGTAAAGAAAAATTAATTTTGGAAATTAACTTTCAGCACGTTTGCTTGTGGTGATAATGTCAGTTTCTTCTGACAATTTTTTCAATTGGATTGACACACAGAGATAATTTTTCTGTCACGATGTGTTTCATGATGTTGGCTAAATTTCGTTTACCGCGGTGGATTTACCAATTGAGCCAGCCACTGGCAGCAAAGACAACAGAACTGACCTAGTTCTTGGTTCCGGCGCAGGGAGCGACAACAATTAGCGACGCGATAAGACACCATTAGCTAGGCCCGGAGGGACGGGGTGTGGCGCTACTTGCCAGGGTGTGGTCCTTACTTGCACTTTGTCCGGCTGTAATTAGTTAACATCACGGAAACATGTCAATCACCGGCTAAGACAAGTGATAACACGATCGCTTCCACTTCCATCGGTCACTTGATACGCCGCTGTACCGCCAATTTGTTGCTTTAGTCGTTAAAGACTTCATTTCATTTCAAGAGTCCTGTAAAGTTATAAATTGTGCACTTTTTTACAAACAACCTCACGTGTTGCTATTCCTCTAGAAAAATCCTATTTCAAACAGAGAAATCTTTTTAAATTCTCGAAACTGGTTTAACAGATATTGTCATACATAATATGTTCAAAGCCATCATGTTTTCTTATCGCCTTATTTAAAAAGGTGTACTGAAATATTAAATTTTTTCTCAAATCTTTTAATTTATTTATTATTTTATTTTACAGAAACACACCTCAAGTGTGGACATAATTTAATATAAACATTATTTAAGCTAATTTTACCAATAGATTAATTTTAAAATTTTTGTTTTATGTATTACAAAAATTATTAGTTTTTGCGATATACTCACAAAGACAAAATATATGTCTCTTAACTACGAACAGGATATTGTAGTAAAAAAACCATTCTGTAAGACAAACAGTAATTATTTACTCTATTAGGCCTACTGAAATATTCTATTACTCTGTCACTGTACCAGAGGAATACAGTGTGTTGCCTTTGAGGAACCATTGTGTAGAGGAGGCCTCTAGGTCTTTAAACTTACGCATTTCTAGTATAGCGTGATCCGATACTGGACAGTTAGCCGCCAGGCCCAAACATCCAACATACGGGTGTGTTCAGAAACTAACGAAAATTTTTAAATTTCGCGGGCTTGGAAAGTCCGATTGTCAAACATTTTTTTTATTATGTTGGTATACATTCCCTTGAAGTATGATAAAACTTTCAGCTGTTTTCATTGTTGACATTGTCTGTGACAGCCACTAAGGTTAGACGTGTTTTTATGGGTTCGGTGATTTTCGTTTGTAAAAAAGGAATGGATCAAAAAATTTGTATCAAATTTTGCGTAAAAAGTGGAATAAAGTGTAACAAAGTGTGTGAAATATTAACAAAGGCCTATGGTGAGTCTGCTATGAGTAAAGAAAGAGTTTACGAGTGGTATAAGCGTTTCCAAGAAGGCCGTGAAGACGTTGAAGATGACGAACGCCCTGAACGCCCTGAACGCCCCAGCATATCAACAACCGATGAAAACGTGGAAGAAGTGAAAGAAATGGTTATGAACAATCGCCGAATCACAATTAGAGAGGTCGCTGATGATGTTGGCATATCGATTGGATCATGTCATGACATTGTTTCCAATTTTTTGTGTATGAAACGCGTGGCAGCAAAATTCGTTCAAAAATTGTTAAATTTTGAACAAAAACAGCGGCGAATGGAAAAGTTGCTCAGGAGTCACGACGATGCAGAATTACTGACACGTATTATAACAGGTGACGAAACATGGGTTTACAGATATGACGTCGAAACTAAGGCTCAATCATCCCAGTGGAGGCATTCTGGCTCGACAAGTACGGTCGAACTTGAAGGTTATGCTCACTGTGTTTTTCGATATTAATGGCATAGTGCACCATGAATTCCTGCCACTAGGTGAAACGGTCAATAAGGAGTACTACCTACAAGTTCAACGCCGTTTGCGTGAAGCATTCCGAAAAAAACGCCCGAATCTGTGGAAAAATAATTCATGGCTATTTCCAAAAATAAAGAGAACCTTAAAGGGCCGTCGTTTTACAGCCGTAGATGACATTAAAAGGGCATCCCTGAAAGAACTAAAGGCTATCTCAAAGATCGAGTTTGAGAAGTGTTTCGAGGATTGGAAGAAGGGTTGGCACAAGTGCATAATCTCCAATGGGGACTATTTTGAAGGCGACAACATCAATGTAAAAGAAAAAATAAATATTTTGTTCAAAAAATTAAAATTCTCGTTACTTTCTGAACACACCTCGTATAACTGGCATAAAATACGGCTGAAAAAACACGTTAACGAGAAAAAGGTTTTTTTGTGTTAAATATATCTGAGCAGAACTTTTGAAAACTAACTTTTTTTAAAAGTTACTTACGTAACGTAGTAACTTTGAATTTCGATTTTGTACAAGAATATTAATGCTGTCAAAGGAAATGTTATGTGGGATCCATCAATGTTTAAAACTTACTCATTGTTTTAAAAATTTAACGATATAAATATTAAGAAAGTGCATTATTTGAAAAAAAATAACTAAAATGTGTTTTTGCGTTGCACATATGTTACAACTTTAAATAAGGAAATTTTGAACAATAACATAAGTATTATAAGTTACAACTTTAAATAAGGAAATTTTGAACAACATAAGTACTATAAAGACTGAAAATAATGTCTTCTTTAAAATGTGTACAAATGTTATTGCAATGCAAAGTAAAAAAAATAATAATGGTCGCGCCTGGATTTTAGACTTAACGATATACAGGAGAGTGGTGCGGTGACACTAACAATTAGGGGCGATGTGTAGTTATCGAATTGGTCGTTAGTGGCAGCACTATACAGAAGTGAGTACATGTGTACACAATTTTTATTTTGTTCGAACCGTATAGCCTGTAAAAAAATACTCTAAATTATTATTTATATTTTTTTAATAAGAATGTTATAGTGAATAAACTAGTAGTCTATTATAAAGACAGTAAACATCGCAGTATATGCTTAATTAATTGTCTGGCCACCGCCTACAAGAGCGCTGTGACGCGTTCGTAAATATTTTCTCTAATTTAACCAGCAACTGTGATACTTAAAAAAATGTTACTGATGTAACTTTATTTGAAATTTTATGCTCTTTGCAATTAAGGAGACAGAATTATGATAGGTCTTTCCGTTTAGCCAGTATCTCAGGAAATAGACCAGTATCGTTAAACCAGAAGCTGCTATCTTGAAACGGAACTTAATTGGAAAAAATGTTACTGAAGTTACTTTGTTTTAGATTTTATGATCTTTGCAATTAAGGAGACAAAATTACGATAGGTCTTTCCGTTTAGCCAGTATCTCAGGAAATAGACCAGTATCGTTAAACCAGAAGCTGCTATCTTGAAACGGAAGTTAATTGGAAAAAATGTTACTGAAGTTACTTTGTTTTAGATTTTATGCTCTTTGCAATTAAGGAGACAAAATTACGATAGGTCTTTCCGTTTAGCCAGTATCTCAGGAAATAGACCATTATCGTTAAACCAGAATCTGCTATCTTGAAACGGAAGTTAATTGGAAAAAATGTTACTGAAGTTACTTTGTTTTAGATTTTATGCTCTTTGCAATTAAGGAGACAAAATTCCGATAGGTCTTTCCGTTTAGCCAGTATCTCAGGAAATAGACCAGTATCGTTAAACCAGAAGCTGCTATCTTGAAACGGAAGTTAATTGGAAAAAATGTTACTGAAGTTACTTTGTTTTAGATTTTATGCTCTTTGCAATTAAGGAGACAAAATTACGATAGGTCTTTCCGTTTAGCCAGTATCTCAGGAAATAGGCAGCAACTAAACTCATCATCGTTAAACCAGAAGTTGCTATCTTGAAACGAAAGTTAATTGGAAAAATGTTACAAATACGTCGCTCGGGCTTTGTACAAGATACCTTCGTGCCAACAATTTCAAAAGTAAATAAATAAATAGGTCAATGCTTTCGGTCAAAATTGTCAAAGCATCATCGTAAATCAGAGGCTGTCATCTTGAAGAAACTGAATTATTGAGAAAAAAATCTTGAGACTGAAGTTAATTGGAAAAAATGTTACACATAAGTAGTTCGGTCTTTAAATAAATTTCGTTGTTAAAACTTTCTACCAAATTAAAAAAAATCGGTCAATTTGTTTGGCCAAAACTGAGCAACAAACAAACATACAAACCAAATGCCGAGTGGTTGAATTGAAACAGAGTTCACGCTTCACTCGGTCAGTTATTAGTAAAAAGTAGTATGTACATTTCTCACACTATCTCAATATATAAGCATATATATATATATATATATATATATATATATATATATATATATATATATATATATATATATATGGAATTGTGATTGTTACCAATGGATGTTGGGATTTCAATGAGTACATCTATTTTCAAAAAAAAAGTTTGCCATTTAGTTGTAGTTTGCTCGTCTAGAAAATATTTTAAAATTTTTTCCCTCAAAACGTAATTTTTCCTAATAAAATTTGTTAAGTGTCTTTGGGAATTGAAGCAAAATCTGATGAACCGATTAAAATAAATTGGGCTGATTTCCCTTCACGTTTCATAACTTCTGCATCGGGTTTGACGGCAGAATGAAATGTTTTTCACGTCAGAATGAACTGAAACGATTTTAATAAAACTTGTGAATTATACACCATATAATTGATCTATGTCATGATAACTAAAACTTTATGGTAGTCAACATTGATTCACCACATTTTTCTTGATCACAATTCAATAACTCAAATTCATTTTATCAAATTAAAATAATTTTTTCGATTTCGGAAATAAATTGAGTCCTGACAATTGTCAGTTTTTTCTCGATTTACTCTTGAATGTAAGGAAGTGATTGGATTATTAGTTTTCCTTTTTTTTAGAGCTGACAACAAGTCGTTTTTATAGCTTAAGGTCTGCGACTACCAAATGCAGTGCGTAGCAGAGCGAACCAACGGAAGCGTACTTCAGTCAGTTTAAAGAACAAGTTTGTATGTTTTAAATCTTAATGTTTACTGCCTACTGTAACGGGTTCTAAGGAACTACTACGTTTAAAAACAGTAACCAAGAGAACGAGAAATGATATGTTTGGTGGCGTGGTCAGCGTGGTGGGATAAGCGGAGTCAGCTTCAAAACCGAACTAGTCAGAGTTGAACCGACGCGGAGCAGAGCCCAGCGACGCTGTTTCACTCCGCTCAGCGCCTACTGTAACGGGTTCTAAGGAACTACTACGTTTAAAAACTGTAACCTAGAGTACGAGAAATGATATGTTTGGAGGTGTGGTCAGCGTGGTGTGGGAAGCGGAGTCAGCTTCAAAACCGAACTAGTCAGAGTGGAACCGACGCGGAGCAGAGCCCAGCGACGCTGTTTCACTCCGCTCAGCGCCTACTGTAACAGATTCTAAGGAACTACTACGTTTAAAAACAGTAACCAAGAGAACGAGAAATGATATGTTTGGTGGCGTGGTCAGCGTGGTGGGATAAGCGGAGTCAGCTTCAAAACCGAACTAGTCAGAGTGGAACCGACGCGGAGCAGAGCCCAGCGACGCTGTTTCACTCCGCTCAGCGCCTACTGTAACAGATTCTAAGGAACTACTACGTTTAAAAACAGTAACCAAGAGTACGAGAAATGATATGTTTGGAGGTGTGGTCAGCGTGGTGTGGGAAGCGGAGTCAGCTTCAAAACCGAACTAGTCAGAGTGGAACCGACGCGGAGCAGAGCCCAGCGACACTGTTTCACTCCGCTCAGCGCCTACTGTAACAGATTCTAAGGAACTACTACGTTTAAAAACAGTAACCAAGAGAACGAGAAATGATATGTTTGGTGGCGTGGTCAGCGTGGTGGGATAAGCGGAGTCAGCTTCAAAACCGAACTAGTCAGAGTGGAACCGACGCGGAGCAGAGCCCAGCGACGCTGTTTCACTCCGCTCAGCGCCTACTGTAACGGGTTCTAAGGAACAACTACGTTTAAAAACACTAACCAAGAGAACGAGAAATGATATGTTTGGTGGCGTGGTCAGCGTGGTGGGATAAGCGGAGTCAGCTTCAAAACCGAACTAGTCAGAGTGGAACCGACGCGGAGCAGAGCCCAGCGACGCTGTTTCACTCCGCTCAGCGCCTACTGTAACGGGTTCTAAGGAACAACTACGTTTAAAAACTGTAACCTAGAGTACGAGAAATGATATGTTTGGAGGTGTGGTCAGCGTGGTGGGGGAAGCGGAGTCAGCTTCAAAACCGAACTAGTCAGAATGGAACCGACGCGGAGCAGAGCCCAGCGACGCTGTTTCACTCCGCTCAGCGCCTACTGTAACGGGTTCTAAGGAACAACTACGTTTAAAAACACTAACCAAGAGAACGAGAAATGATATGTTTGGTGGCGTGGTCAGCGTGGTGGGATAAGCGGAGTCAGCTTCAAAACCGAACTAGTCAGAGTGGAACCGACGCGGAGCAGAGCCCAGCGACGCTGTTTCACTCCGCTCAGCGCCTACTGTAACGGGTTCTAAGGAACAACTACGTTTAAAAACACTAACCAAGAGAACGAGAAATGATATGTTTGGTGGCGTGGTCAGCGTGGTGGGGGAAGCGGAGTCAGCTTCAAAACCGAACTAGTCAGAGTGGAACCGACGCGGAGCAGAGCCCAGCGACGCTGTTTCACTCCGCTCAGCGCCTACTGTAACGGGTTCTAAGGAACAACTACGTTTAAAAACACTAACCAAGAGAACGAGAAATGATATGTTTGGTGGCGTGGTCAGCGTGGTGGGGGAAGCGGAGTCAGCTTCAAAACCGAACTAGTCAGAGTGGAACCTACGCGGAACAGAGCCCAGCGACGCTGTTTCACTCCGCTCAGCGCCTACTGTAACGGATTCTAAGGAACTACTACGTTTAAAAACACTAACCAAGAGAACGAGAAATGATATGTTTGGTGGCGTGGTCAGCGTGGTGGGGGAAGCGGAGTCAGCTTCAAAACCGAACTAGTCAGAGTGGAACCGACGCGGAGCAGAGCCCAGCGACGCTGTTTCACTCCGCTCAGCGCCTACTGTAACGGGTTCTAAGGAACAACTACGTTTAAAAACACTAACCAAGAGAACGAGAAATGATATGTTTGGTGGCGTGGTCAGCGTGGTGGGGGAAGCGGAGTCAGCTTCAAAACCGAACTAGTCAGAGTGGAACCTACGCGGAACAGAGCCCAGCGACGCTGTTTCACTCCGCTCAGCGCCTACTGTAACGGGTTCTAAGGAACAACTACGTTTAAAAACTGTAACCTAGAGTACGAGAAATGATATGTTTGGAGGTGTGGTCAGCGTGGTGGGGGAAGCGGAGTCAGCTTCAAAACCGAACTAGTCAGAGTGGAACCGACGCGGAGCAGAGCCCAGCGACGCTGTTTCACTCCGCTCAGCGCCTACTGTAACGGGTTCTAAGGAACAACTACGTTTAAAAACTGTAACCTAGAGTACGAGAAATGATATGTTTGGAGGTGTGGTCAGCGTGGTGGGGGAAGCGGAGTCAGCTTCAAAACCGAACTAGTCAGAATGGAACCGACGCGGAGCAGAGCCCAGCGACGCTGTTTCACTCCGCTCAGCGCCTACTGTAACGGGTTCTAAGGAACAACTACGTTTAAAAACACTAACCAAGAGAACGAGAAATGATATGTTTGGTGGCGTGGTCAGCGTGGTGGGGGAAGCGGAGTCAGCTTCAAAACCGAACTAGTCAGAGTGGAACCGACGTGGAGCAGAGCCCAGCGACGCTGTTTCACTCCGCTCAGCGCCTACTGTAACGGGTTCTAAGGAACAACTACGTTTAAAAACACTAACCAAGAGAACGAGAAATGATATGTTTGGTGGCGTGGTCAGCGTGGTGGGGAAGCGGAGTCAGCTTCAAAACCGAACTAGTCAGAGTGGAACCGACGCGGAGCAGAGCCCAGCGACGCTGTTTCACTCCGCTCAGCGCCTACTGTAACGGGTTCTAAGGAACAACTACGTTTAAAAACACTAACCAAGAGAACGAGAAATGATATGTTTGGTGGCGTGGTCAGCGTGGTGGGGGAAGCGGAGTCAGCTTCAAAACCGAACTAGTCAGAGTGGAACCGACGCGGAGCAGAGCCCAGCGACGCTGTTTCACTCCGCTCAGCGCCTACTGTAACGGGTTCTAAGGAACAACTACGTTTAAAAACACTAACCAAGAGAACGAGAAATGATATGTTTGGTGGCGTGGTCAGCGTGGTGGGGGAAGCGGAGTCAGCTTCAAAACCGAACTAGTCAGAGTGGAACCTACGCGGAACAGAGCCCAGCGACGCTGCTTCACTCCGCTCAGCTCAGTTACGCTTTCAGTAGCCGAACATACATTAAAAACAATAGGTTAGGTTTTGACTGCGTAGTCCACTCCGTATCTCCGCTCAACTTCGCTCCGCATTTGCTGACCACTTGTGATTAGGCTTACGCTAGAATGGGAAAGAGATGTAAATTGTTGTTATTGCTGATTACTGATTAAAAGAAGTTTATAAATGGCAGTATTGTTTGCAATATCTTCTTCTCTTTATTTGTTTCACCCAACTTTGGGGTACACTAAATTAATCACTTTTTAATGTTCTGTGCCTTCCTCGTAGCCCAGTATAGCTTCATTCGTTGTGATCTTCCTTTTCTTTCTTCGTCAGAGATTTGGATCGTTCGCTTGGATTTGACTTTGCCTTGGAATCGTTGTTTCTTGTCCTTGGTTATTGTTTTGGCTGTTCTGTCCATGAGCATAGTGTCAGTGATTTGTAGTTCTGTTATGTCTTTCTCTGTTTCTCTAAACCAAAGTGGTTTGGCTCTTTTATTGCGAAAGTAGTCAAATATTTTTTTGGTTAGTCTATTTTTGTCCATTCGGAGGATGTGCCCATAAAAATCAATTCTCCTTTTTCTTATTGTCTGATAGTGTTTCAGTTTTTTAGTAAAGAGTTTCATTCCTGATGTGGAGTAATTAATTGTTACGGAATTTGGGGCCTAAGGTTTTTCGTAATATCTTCCTTTCTTTGATTTCCAGCCTTTCAAGTGGGCCCTGGTTTGTGAGAGATAATGTTTCAGCTGCATATAAGGGTTTGTAATATCATTCTAACTAAATTTTATATTTGTTTTATAAGAATAAAGTAGGCTTATACAAAATTTAATTTTGTTATTTTTATATCGCTTTCTATATATACTTTATTCATGTTTAAATTTTTACTAAATGCATAATAATAATAATAATAATTATTATTATTATTATTATTATTATTATTATTATTATTATTATTATTATTATTGAACTATAATTTAATAATTTTTTGTTTATTTGGAACACTTAGAAAGAATTACTTTTGTTTTTAAAGATTTTTAAGATTAGAGGTTAATATAATTAACTGGATATTAAAAAAAAACATTTACAAAAATGTCTTCAAATTTTTGCAGAATTTATATTATTTGAAGAAGTGTGGTGTCAATAATTCTTGACGATATGATAATTACTTAAACTAATCATCATTAAGGCAAATAATCGATTACCGTCTCCAAAGCAAGAGTTGTAGTGTTAGTCTTGTCGTGACATGAATATGTCGTACGCAGAATCAACAAATCCGGTGTATCTGTGCTTAAGCTACGTCCGTGATATTCCTGAGACAAGTCCCGAGGCAATCTGTCCTTTAAGGATAATCTTGGCACAGTTTCCACGTAGTCCTTGTGTAACAGTCGTACGAGTGGCGTTTATAAATTACTTACATTTTATCAATAAACAACATCTATAATAATTTGCAACAGGAAGTAATAAATTGTTATATAATATAATAATAATTTAGAAACAATTAAACAGTATCCATATTTTCCTTCGGTAGTTTTAAATGTAGTAAATTTTCAGCTCATTGCAATGGTCGACAAATTAAAGATAATTATTTTAAAAATACAACTTTTTATTTACCACGATTTTAGAACGACTGAAAATATATAATAATTTCTTTTAGCCACATACAGGTAATGCAGAATTATAGTGATCGTGAATTTTTAATAGCTATGAAAATGCTTGTAAGATTTAAATGGAAAACGTGGGACGCATTCAGTAGGTAATAGAAGATTATCTCTATCTATAAAATTAAGAAATACGTGACCTCCATAGCATGTGATCCATTTCAAATCCCCCCTATTTATTCGTTTTAAATTTTACAAGTATTTTGAAGTGACTACTTCTTATGGCAGGGTATGGATTTATATACATAAACCCATATATATAGGTAGATAGATAGATAGATAGATAGATAGATAGATAGATAGATAGATAGAGAGAGAGAGAGAGAGAGAGAGAGAGAGAGAGAGAGAGAGAGAGAGAGAGAGAGAGAGAGAGAGCATATACTTATATACTACTTCTTATAGCGGGGTATGGATGTATGTTTTGCACGGGAAAAAATATTTTAAAAAGTGTATTTTTGAAATGCAAACTTGTATGTTCGCGCCATTATATTATTTACCCAGTCCAAATTAATTATTTAGTTTTGTGTCAAGTGTTAACTGTGTAACAGTGACGTTTTATACGTTCATTTTATATTGGTAGGTGTGAATAATAAATAGGCATATTTAAATTATTTTAAACACTATTATACTACTTACCCAGTCCAACATTATTTAGTATTTACTTTTATGACAAGTGTTAACTGTGTAACAGTGACGTTTTATACGTTATTATATATTGGTAGGTGTGAATAATAAATATTTAAATGCCATTATACTACTTATCCAGTGCAACTGAATTATTTAGTATTCACTTTTGTGATATGTGTTAAATGTAGGCTACAACAGTGACGTTTTAATAATATTTTATACTTCTTAATATAATATTTTAAATTTGAAAGTTTATGTGTGTGTTTTTGTTTGTTATTATTCAATCACACATTAACTACTGGACCGATTAAGATGAAATTTAAAATGAACATGGTTTAGGTACCTGAGATGGACATAGATGTATTCCCGTTTTAAAAATCTGAATCCTTGTTATTATTTATTATAAAATTATTGTTTATAATCTTACATTTGCAATGATTTTAATTGAAACAATCTTATAATTCCAAACAACCTGCCTTTCCAAATTAAAATATTGCAGTTTCCATTAAAGTTGGCATTTACAGTGACAATTAATAAGTCACAGGGTCAGATATTAAGAGTAGCAGGAATACATTTGGGACTCCATGCTTCTCCCATGGTCAGTTATAGCCTATTCTAGTGTCGAGTAGCAAACATCTATGTCTTGGCAAAAAAACATAAAATCATATAATATTGTATTTAGAAATATATTAAACTGAAATTAACGTACTCATGATTTTGAAAATCGACTATAAATTTTATTACCTACATTACAATTGTGGGTGAAGCCCAATCGGGTAAGAGCTAATTTGTACCTTAAGAGTTCACAATCACAAATGTTAAGGACACTATCTGTATGGGGCATAGAGAAATTTTCTTTACTATTTAGTCGTTTTAAAAAGCACGATATATTAGAATTTTTATTTTTATTTAAATAATTATTTTGTACTTTTTAATCACAAAATATTAATTTGTTTAATTATTAAAAATAAAATAAAGAAGCAAACAAAATTAATATTATAAGATTTTTATTTAACTCAATATTTATAGGTGTATGGATGTGCGCCGTTAAAGTGACAGACAAACAGACAGAGCTGTTTCATTTGTTCTTGCCGAACGTGTCGTTGCGCTCCGTCGGCAAGACAAGAGGAATGTGCGTTCACCATCTCGATCGCTCTTGCTTGAATGATTCGTTCCTTGGCATTTGCGCTTTCGACATTGCACTGCTTTTTGGAAACTTGTTCACTAATGAATTTGTAGAAATAGTCATTAATGTACTACTAATTATTAATATTATTTTTTATTGATGTGATTGAAATTCAAACGTTTTACTCATTTTGTGTGCGTTGTAGTGAGTCGTTATTGAAGATTCGACTACTCTACTGCTCTAGACTGTACAGACAGGAAAGAAAGTAAGTTGATATTTCATTTTTATGCAGTTCAGATTTAATTTTTAAATTGTCAAGTCTCAAGCTAACCGGTAAATTAGTTTAAAACCGATTGCAATATTTGTACCAAACATATAATCAATGAAGAAGGCGAATTAGTAAAAGGAAATATTTCACGGAGAACATTTTCAGTTCCGTTTTTGTATTTATTATTCATTAATATTTCTACGAACGCCAAATTCTAAGTAACGTAGAAGCGCCTTATAGATACTGCATGCAGTCGTGTATAGCGGGTAGTATTTACTACTTGAAGGAGTATGTTAACCTAGTATATCATATAACATTAACATTGGCGAATTTCCTATGGGAAAAAACTATTTCAATTTTTTAATTTGGTATAAAGAAATCGGTGAATGAATTTAGAAGGCAATGAATTGATGGGAAGGCTATAACCATTCATTTTGCGACATTCCCTTATCAAACACAGATTTAATTTAGTAGCCCGCAGGGGATGCAGACTAGCTGCATCTATTGAGAGGATTTAGACCGCGCGGTACCCGAGTCTAACACACACTTACACTTACAACACTACACTTACGACTGTAACACTTTACACTCACACTTACATTTAAGGAGGCAATAATAGCCTTAATGTTCTTTTCGCCTTAAAATAACAAACAAAAAACAAATTAATTTAGTAGTTTAGTTATCTTACTTTAGTAAAATTTACATCGTATATTTTAGTTTTTTTTTGTGTATTCCATCTTATCGCTAAGTAGGACAAAATATGAAGGGTGTGTAACTAATTGTAGCACAATAATTTAAATACTGTATTTACTTTAATTTTACATGAAATATTTGTAAATGACATAAATTCATTAGTGTTAAGTTAGATTAGATTCAAACCAGAGGAAGGGATTTACAACCCCAGGCATCTCAGATCTATCATCAGATCTACTGTGCAGCTAAACCTCTTAGTACCCTTAGGAAGTGCCAACATTCTACTGACTAGCTGCTTCTGTTGAAGAACCTTAGGGTCCTGGAAACCGAAAAACCTTAACCACTTACTAGCAAGAGCCTCACAATCGTAAATTATATGTCCTGTAGTTTCCTGTTCATGCACTCCCTCAGACCACAGGGCCCAGTAATGTGTCCGATGATATTCCTGTTGTACTCTGCCCAAGGTGTCTGCCGCTTCTCTAAGCCCTTCACAAAGAACTTTTCCTAAAAGGTGCTTACTATGGAAATACCCATGACGGATAACCCATTTTACATGGTGTTGTTTATTAATTCACCTATTATAAACGGACTTGGCCAACGATAGAGAAATCCCTAAAGCCGGCTCGGGTCCGATGAACTCAGATGCAGAACCCAGTCCAGTAATTATTCTCAATACCCTTATGCACCGGAACCCAGTGAAGAGTGATCCGGTTACCCAGGGATGTTTCCACACGCCCAGACCAGTTTGGACTGAATTATACGACTCGGAAGTGTTTTTATTGCTGTCTGAGTATCGGTACAAACATGAATACGAGCCTTCTGAAAGGCTTGTTTCAAATTCTCTCGAACACAGTTATTAATGGCCATTACTTCAGCAGAGACTGTGTTATTTTTTGGAAAATAATTAGTGCCTTTCTGTCCCCGGTTTCCAGCAAATTCGTGACCTTTAAGTAAGATTTTACCGTCTGTGATTATTTCAATTACATTAGAGTTAAGTCCTTAACAATTTATAATGCTGCTTAGACTGTATTTATGAGACACGATGTTCGTTAAAAAACTATTTATAATGACTAAAGTTCATTGCAATATTCGTAGGTAATTACCTTAAAGAAAATTAAAAAGAAAAATTCAATTAGTAATGATCTATTTGTTATTATTTGCATTAATTGAAAATAATTTCAACTATAAATAAATAGTTAGATATGTGTAACTTACAAAATTAAAGTTTATATATATTTTGTTTTACAATACAACAAATCCCTGATTCAATGTTCAGTTTGTGCCTCGACTTGCTTTCAAACTCTTACTTAAAGCTTTTAAAACAATTCTTCATGGAATCCTGTAACAAAATTCTAAAGACTATGCAAACAATATCTCAGTTTACTTAATGACTTGGTGGGTGAAAGAACCGAGGTGATTTAAGGATGATTTAACGAAATAAAATGATTATTTTATAATCATTTTATTAAATGATTAATGTAAATTAATTAATTAATTTGGAAAATTAATTAATTTAATTAAATTAATGTAATGATTAATGGTAATGTAAATTAATTTGGTATTAAGACAGCGTAAATTTTCACTGTTTATAAAAAAAGGTTTATTTTGATTTTATTCTTAAGTATTATGAATAAAGCAACTGGTGGATTTTAAAATTGGTATAAAAAGTTATCACTCACCAAGTATGAAGTGTGTAAAGATATTTTGTTTTAATTTTTTTTGTAAATCGAATTAAGTTTAGTCATGATTAAAATGAAGGTTACATTGCAGTCCTAAGTTATTTAATTTGTGTCACCAAAGTAATAGCTTAATTACTGCCTTCTTCAAACTGTTAAACTTTTCTCTTCAAGTCTTTACAGCAAAAAAGTACATTGGTAGAACTTCGGGAGTTATCGACAGAAGCGAAGCTTTTGTTAATGATATATTTACTGAATACAGTTTTAAGATATGTTTAAAATATCTTGTTTTGTTTAAATAAGTGGATTTAACTTAGGTATGTAGTTGTAGTAAAAGAGCACCTGTTGTTTTTATGTTAATTTGTAAGATCAGCTGATTTCATTGAACAGCTGATAGGCTGTAATAAGTTTCAGGTTGTGTTGTTAAAAAATTAGCAATATCAACTA
Organism: Callitettix versicolor; assembly: GCA_022606455.1. Lineage (NCBI taxonomy): Eukaryota > Metazoa > Arthropoda > Insecta > Hemiptera > Cercopidae > Callitettix > Callitettix versicolor. The sequence continues at coordinate 71,990,267 of CM040188.1, read as the reverse complement.
CAATTATTATAAACGTTTATTATAATTTCGAATGTGTTCTAAGCTATTACAACGTGCACGTGTTCTTCAATTAAGTAAAAACATCGAAAAAACAATACAACATTTTCACATAATACGTGTGCACTGTTATCGAAAAGGGGGAAGAAAAAGAAAGAGACAAAAAATATGGACGAAATTATCTCTACTTTTGAGCGTTTGTTCGCTTCTGTTACATCTTTCCTTAAAAACGTTCGGGACGTATTTTTTTTATTCACCCTTCTTGTCAAAGATAAAATAAAAAGCTTCGCTTCAGTTATAAAGATTCTAGTGGCTCCCTTATTTCTGAGTACTTTTCCATCAAACCTCTACAACTCTTGGTTCTTTTTTAATTTTTTTACATATCGATCATTTCTTGAGATAATTTTTTGACTTATCTTTTATATGACAGTATCTATAAGCCTGTATGATGACTGCAATATTATTATGAATATGATATTGAATTTAATATGGACTGTGAATGAAAATAGATTGTTAGTGTTTTCTTTATTTAAAGTGAGTTCAGGTTTCGGTCTTTTTTGATATTCTACAATGTGGTGATTTGATATATTTATGTGTAATGAAATTTCGGTATAGTTACACAACAATACATCAGCTGTGAAGTGAAATCAGCTGTCCAAGTAAACATTCCATCCGCATCACCACAACGTAAAAATGTTTGAGTTCATGTCACACATTATAAAGTAAATATATTTGATAAATTTTTAGCGCCATTATTTTGAACAATTAGAAAAAAACAATTATAGTCTGGAACACAGACGAGAAACCATTGATAGACAACAGAACATACAAACTGAAACAAGCGCAACGACTCACCTGGCCAACCTACAAAAAGAAATCGCTCTCAATGAATACCAAAATTCGACATTATAATTCCGTTGTTAAACTTGAGGCAACTTATGCTAGTGAAACACTCTTCAAGTTGAAGATTAAATCAACAACTGATAAATTGCAAAAATCAGACATAAGGATCATCAGAACAATCATTAACCAGAAACACCAAGTGAATGGCCAATGGAGATTACTACTGAATGAAGTGGTATATTGAGAAAGTGTCTGAAATAATAGACACGATGCGGGAAAGGAGAATTGCTTTCTTCGGCCATATAGCACCCGGTCTTCCAGAAACCCGACTGGTGAAACATCTATTTAGTTATTTCTGGAAGATTAAAACGCAGAATAATTGGTTCAAAGAGATCCAGAGTGATTTAGAAGAGTTAAATTTGACGGTACCTCAAATTGAAGGTAGAGCAGAGAAGAGGATTCTAAGGAATAAATACCTGCGATTCAAGCTAACAACATTTGAACGAAAGACCTACACCATAACTGATGAACAAAGGGCAGCCAGGAACGGAAAAAGAGGCTGAAACGCTAGTCTCTCAATAGCGATATTGGACTTGGAAGTGTATGGACTGATTAAAGTGCACCAATGAGGGCGTAAACTAAGGGAAAAAACTACATTGATAACTCTCGAATAATGCAATAGTTACAATCATGCACGTTTTTGAGCAGACTTGATTCCAGTTTAAAAACATCAAAACTCATTATAACCTAAACACTGAAGACACAATGTGATCATCAATTTGCAGTGTATTCACTTAATAAGCATACTTGTAGTTAATGATAAGGTTGTAAAACTCAATTAGTTGGACTTATCTCATTGTAAACAGTTCAAACGATAACAAACGGCCTCCATTTTGAACTTAATATTAACAATAAATTATTTCTAGTAGTCTTTAAACACTCGTTTGTAACCGTAATCAACTATTATTTTCTCACTACAATATAATATTATATTATGCTGAATTAAATCGTCTTTTACAGCTGATGTTTCCTGAAACTGTGAAAGGTGAGGCGTGCAGCTGTGTACGTTTGGTAGTATTTTGTACTTGAAGGCGTACGAACCAACGTGTGTTTTATAATCACAGTGTTACTTACATTATTTTTAAATTTCATTTTAAAAATAAGTTAATGAGGCACCATCTTGGTATAACCTAAGCCCAGAGTCTTCAAATCAGCACCGATCTCACCTCTAGATACTTTTTAAGGTTTCGTTAAAATATACATATATAATTTGTTGATGAACTGTAAAAAGATATACAAGGTATAATTCAAGAGTAAAACAAGGTAATACAAAAATGCAGGTTGTTTTAAAAAAATCGCTAAAAAGATTCAAGATATGTTACACATGCAAAACAAAAGATAAAATTTCCTAAAATGGACAAACGGTTTTCCGTCTGTCTGTGTTTTCTTTAATGACCATTCAATAACTGTTTACATTACAAATATTAAATTTCATCCATATGTTTACGTTAGTAAGACAATATTAAGGAACTCCGTTGAAAAGAATATTTCATTTATTTTCAAAATGGCGGCCGGTTAAAATTTTTAAATTAAAGACGTGTTTCTTTTTTACTAACGTAACATTGTTTGTTTCAAAATAATCGAATGTAAAACTTCGAACAGTGATATTAAACACGATTATATGTTTTATTGTAATACTAAAACACTAGTGCTGACTCACTGAAAAGTGGTATTTTGCTAGTTTTAAAACAGCTGATTATGTGCCAAAATGATAACACCTGATGTTATATTCAACATATAAAGCATTATTGTAACAGGTGTAGTTTTTAATTGAAGTAATTAAGAAATTAAAAAGTTTTAATCTATGGTTTTATGGTTTATTAGTTTTTTTTTCATTAAGTGTTAGTAAGTAATAATGTATTAGAAAATTGTATTTCTTTAATCAGAGTAGGTGACAACTTTACAATCTCAGTAATTGGAAGCTAGACGACTGTATCACAAACATTTTCCAAATCGTGCCATACTTACACAACGTTTGCTACAATTTATCAACAGCTCAGGGAGTCAGGAGTTTAAAACTTGTGATAAAAAAACTGAACATTTTTGCTTGTTTCATGGTTAAAGTATCATTTGCTGCACTTCGTATATAATTCAACAAAACTAACATATAATAACAAAACATTCAATTTAAACAATTATTAATTATATTTAGGAATTCAACCATGCTTTTATTAATTGAGTTTAACATCAGGTGTTAATATTTTGACACAAAAACAGTTGTTTCGAAACTAATAAGATATCCCCTTGTGTTGCGTTTGCACTAATATTTTTATCGTCATGTTTGGCAACACTGTTCCGTTGTTTTACATCCGATTGCTTTGAAACAAACATTGTTAAGTTTAGTAACAACACAATTCTGTTACTGAACCAAAAATAGAAATCACGTATCATGTTCTCTTTTTCTTTTTATTGTGATCTGTTCGAAAACACGACAAATTATCACAGCTAGTTTTTCATAACATATAACCTAAAACTTATTACAGCCTATCAGCAGTCAATAAAATCAGCTGATCGTTACGAATTAATATAAAACAACTAATTTTTACCAACAACTATAACTACCAATATAAACAAAGGACATTTTAATTATAATTTATATGAGAGTTTCAAGGCGCAAAATATGCTATTATATATCAATATACATTTGTGCACGCGCATCACGCAAAACATAACAAACAACCTTAAAACCTGTTTTTTTTTTTTTTTTTTTTTTTTTAACGTCCGACTATTGTGCACACTTGGGCTAATGCAGACGATGGGATGATTTATAGCGTATGAAAAAGCCAAACCCTGGCCGGGAATCGAACCCGGGTCCTCGGGGTGAAAGCCCAGTACGCTATCAACTAGGCCACCGAGGTGACGATACATGTTAAAAACAAACGAAATTGTATATTTTGTAAACTTCTTTGATTTTGTGTTATTTTAATTTCAAAATTTTAGACACCGTCATTTTGAATTAGATTACATTTTTCCATCATTTTTCCTTAGTAAAATTGTCTTGCCAACGTAAAATGTGAACGAAATTTTATTTGACTAGTGTAAAGGTTATTGAATAATATTTAAAAAAATTAAAAATTAGTTTGTAGGTAAAAAGTTTTAAACATTATTGTTATAATAATTATTTTTACCTTATATGTGTTTTATAAAATATATTACAAATCACGTCTACATATTCATGGTGCACAAAATATAAATGCATTTTCATACATAAATAAAATAATAATTACAGCCACTGAGCTGGAAAGTTACGACAAGCTAAACTCAATTACATCAGCGGTCGAGTTGAATAAAAATTGTTGTAACCAATTATCTGTATTATTTATTTTAACGCCTTTTTTATTGCAACACATAGCAATTTGTAATATTGCTTTGGGTTAATAGTTTTTTTCTAATTGCTCTGTTAATCGCAAAGTTTTGTTATTGGTTATTTCCAATAATATTAAGGCCCGTTTTAATAAGTTTGTGTCAAAATACAGCAGTTCTAAAGTAATTTGCTTTTGTTAAGAGTGTAATCGTACGCCTACGACATAGGCTATATGTTTACACTGCAGTGTTGCAGTATTCATAACAGAATATTGAAGGAACGTTTTAATATATTTTACAAAATAGTTTTGATGTTATTTTTTATAACACATCACTTTTTCTAGATTCATGGAAGTTTTAATTTATAGTATTTGTTTCACTATATGAAGTATAAAGAGAGTATGGTTATATTTTAGTGAATATAATACGTTTTTAGGTCCCCCTGGGCTCAGAAAAATGGTATTTTACATTCATGTCTATATGTCTATCTATATTTCTGGAGGCAAAATTAATTAATTTATTGTGACATTTATGACTTATCTCCTTTAAAAAGATATTTTAACTTTTTCTTTTGATAAAAAACTTAAATTTAAAAAAATCGGCTGTAACAATTTTCATAATACTTTTTTAAATATAATCACCAAGTACCGAAACATGGTCTACTATGCCTTAAAAAATGGAATTTTATAACTTTTAAAATTAGGTTTATTGATTTTTCCCCCTCAAAATTTGGTCATATATCTACAAAGATACATAACTCTATTAAAATGACGAAATTTATAATTAAAAAAAAAATGTTTATTAGTAGATAGACAAAAAAACAAGTTGAGGTTTTCTTAATATCTCGATTAACTCTTAAAGTATACATGTTTTGTAAAAAATGCTATACTCTGAGTTCAGTTACATATCACTATATAGGGTATTTGTGCAGCATTATTGTGACTTTGGGGAATTAAGTCAAGTTTAGTCTTATTTGTCCAATAGGTTTTGATGCATAATTTATTGGAAACATGATTGTAATTAAGGCAGTTCACGCATGGTTTTTGTCCTTATTTTTTCTAATTTACTGTATAATTATGAAAACATTTTAATTGAAAAACTCATAACACTGTTGTGATTACAAGGCATAGAGTGAAAAACAGCTGATCCATTGTTTGTAATGGATATTTCATGGTAACCGGTTTTATGATTATTGCTATTAAATTTTAGTTGTTAATATTGAAATATTTATGTATGTGGGGAATTCAATGTGTTTATTGCAATTAATTTTGTTTTTAATAATAAATGTTAGGTATATATATATATATATATATATATATATATATATATATATATATATATATATATATATGAGTCGGAGTGCTTTGCGTGATCCAACAGGGTCTATTACTCAAATAATAATAATAATATATATATATATATATATATATATATATATATATATATATATTATTATTATTATTTGCGTATAGATCCTGTTGAATCACGCAAAGCACTCATGTCTTGTTCCTCCTAATCCTCCACACCTCCCTCATCCTGTCCCCATGGATCCTCTTCCGCTCCTCCGTCCATTTTACCCCTGCTCTCTTTGGGATTTCATCTCTAGGACCTTCCAACCGAGCATCTTTCTCCTGTATGCGTTCCTGTCTTCAGCGTCTGTTGAGTCTACTTCTGCGTCATGTAGGTCTATTCTGACTTGTGCGATACATGACGTTGTTGATTTGACTCCTTGTGTATACTTAAGGATTCTGTTGGCAAGTCTCGTTGTTGGGAGTCTACTGATGTGTCCATAGAACCGAAGACTCCTTCTTCTGATATCTGCTGCCAGGCTCGATATCTTCTCTGTGGTCTTACAGGAGTGCAACCTGTATCCCTCTTCTGTTAATCTCAGGCCAAGGATCTTCCTTAAGATTTTGCGTTTTTCCTTCAAAATATCTTCCATGGTAGCTTTTGTGTGGAGTGCTAGCGTCTCGCTTGCATATAATACCTCCGGTTTTATGACTATGTAGTAGTGTCTGATTTTTGTGTGCGTCGACATACATCTCTTATTGTAGATATTACGCGTTATACCAAGAGCCCTCTTCATTCTCAGTAGCCGAACCCTTTCGGCTACAATATATATATATATATATATATATATATATATATTATTATTATTATTTGCGTATAGACCCTGTTGGATCACACAAAGCACTCCGACTCATGTCTTGTTCCTTCTTATCCTCCACACCTCCCTCATCCTGTCCCCATGGATCCTTTTCCGCTCCTCCGTCCAATATATATATATATATATATATATATATATATATATATATATATATATACACATATATATACACAAATATATATATATACATATATATATATATGTATATATTGTACAAACGTTGACAGCATAATATAAGTTATTAGTTGTTAGAAGCAGCGATTAGTTGTCAGATACTGAGAATCGATAGTCGTAGGGGTCAGAGACTTTTAATATACTTTCAAATGGCTTTAAATTGTAGAGCAGAATATATTAATTTAGCAATGCGTCACCTTATTGTACCAGTAAGTGTGTGCGATACTATTTGAGTTATAAATAGGTTAAAAAAGTAAGTAAACAGTGTTGACCTAATAGCGAAATACAGATGAAAATAGATTAGGTAGTTTAAAATATTTTATGATTTTCGCAACTTTTGTATTTCTTAAAAACGGCTGAGATATAATCTTTTCACACCACCTTTCTTCTTCAAAAATGTCTGTTTTTTTTCGAAAACAGTAAAAATAGGCAATAGAGTACAGTGGACAACATAAGTTTTAATAATAGCTCGTCAGATTTGGCAAAAATATTGTTGGTTCATGATTCGTGTAACAATTGAAATACAAATCATTCGAAGTTTAATATTAAATAAACGAAACCCAACTTAGGCCTACAGCTGATAAGTTATTTTTTTAAATATTTTCTCCCGTTGCCTAAAATGATATTGTTTCAAATATCGCTCACGTTTCAGAACTAATTTGTTTGAGTACTCAAGTATTTTTTAATATTCTGAAGCAAAGTTTTATTAAAATTATTCAGTACAGACGTTCAGAAAATTCTCACATTATTTACTTTTTGAGTTTTGAAGCGAAGCTTTTAATGTTAGGTTTGGTGAGAGAAAGAATAGAAAACAATCTGCCGAACGGAAGAAATGTAACGGACGAATGTAACGAACGAGCAAATGAACATATGCACGTGTTATTTATATCAATATTTATCACGTAAATAAATAAATAACACACACGCACGCACACACGCACGCACACACACACACACACACACACACACATTTCTTTTTCTGTTTCATTCAGAGCAAAGTTCCTAAAACAAGTGCTCAGAAAGTTCACAACTACATTAACACTTACTTTTTTTCATCAACTCATCTTTTTTAAAGTTATAATTAAAAAAGCTTCGCTTCTTTCAGTAGCTTCCCGAGTTTCACATGTGTACTTTTTTAATTCCGTAATGTTAAGGATAACTGTTTGTAAGTTTTATTTACAATACCTGCAAAAACATTTCAGATTAAGCGTTTTGAAAATGTATTTCCTGTATTCGGATTTGTCACGAACTTTTGCAATGTAATGTACTTTTGTAATCTAATGTAATATGCACTAAGTAAGTGAATTTTTATGATCATGACATGCATTATTCTTTTATTATAAGCAACTACGTAGTGTATGTTCGATACACGTAAATAGGTGATGGACATGAAATTTTATCTGCTTGTTATTTGTTGTTCGCTTAATAACTTGCCGGAGTGGTTTGTAACTTCACAAAGCGCGTTCGCTGGCTTGTCCACAAACAGAATTACATATTAGTTATTCGTTATGACGTTGAAATCAGAATATCAAAAAAAGTTTAAGATAAAAAATACTTTTGGAAATTCGCTTCTATCATAACAGCGATTATTCAGAATTGTCTTTGTACCTTCAAATTAAAAGAACAAGAAAATCAAAATTACCACAAATATAACGGAAAATAAAATGTATTGGTTTTTATGTGTCCTGTGTTCCAAATTTCGGACCATTACAATTTTCCAAGACATACAGTTCATAATGACTAATAGCCTACATAGAGATCCCACTGCATAGGAAATTGTGTGACTGAAAATGTGGAACGCTATCTGTCAGAAGGTAAATGAACCATGTACTTTTAGGTTAGCTTTGAGACTGAAGTTAGGTTATTTATTAATTTATAGATCACTAATAATATTAACTACACATTTTAAATTAGTGCAGCAATTTATAAGGATCGGCAGTAGTAGAAAAACGAGTTCAGAGCGCTCTTATGTCGGGTTTTGGTACTGCGTGCATTTCACCTTTCATTCTGGCATCCTGATGTTAACATTGGGTGAAGCGCTACGTATTATAGATTCAAGGATAGTAGATATCTTAGAAGTTATTAGATTTACTATAATCGCGTAAGAGAAAAATAATTCACTGCTTACCATAAGCTATAATGCTACCACAAGTACACGTTAACTACGCAATTAACGCGAACGTGTGAGCGCGCGCGTGCGCGTGCCTGTAATTATGACAGCACTATTTGGCATTAGTACGGGATACAAAGCCGTTATACTCTAAATCTCCCCTCACCAGAAGTATCGATCCCCTGATCTTATCCCTAACGTTTTATGTGCCACTAAGGTGATACTGGGGTAGATTGACACTTCTTGGCCATTTCTTCCCCTTTTGTATATATACTCCCTTGCTTTTATTTAACTAGAACTGTAATTAGTGGCAAGTACTGTAAAGGGGATGAAATAATCGTGTTTCATTTATGATATTCGCGTACATGTAACGGCGCAAAACATGCTGTACTGCTTCGAAATTCGAATTGCTTATACTAATTTTTAAAGAGCAGTTTATACAAAAAAAATTGGTTTCAAAATAATACAAAAACCGGAAAAGTATCAGTTCAAATACAGTAATTACAAAAACCCTGATTATTCAAATTTTAATTTTGCATACAATTTTGTAGTCATTTTATGAAATATTAAAGAAAATAAGTCAAAGAACCGACACAAACTTGAATATTAGTTAGACTTGTATGTTCGTTTATATTATAAATTTTATCAACAAATTCTTTATTTTAAATCGTGAATTTTTTCATACGATAACGTTTTCCAAATATTTTTTTTTATAGATCCTAAACTGGACATATTTGTTTCACTACAATATTGGCTCCTTCAAGACTACATTTTAAGCTAAAATTGATGAAAATTGATTTAGTAAAAAATCTGAGAAAATTAGATTTTTCCAAAATTGATATTCAAAAATTAAAATTTTATAAAAACTAGAATCTTAATTTTTTTATTTGACTTATTTTAGTTTTATTTTCCAATTAAAAAAACCAATAAATGTGATTATAAACAACATAATTATAAATGGCTCGATTTTTAAGAATAATGTATAACTTGGTATTTTTCTTGAATAATTAACATATTCGCGGTAAACAGTAGACGGTTTTAATGACACTATTAGCAAATTTCTGTTGAAGCGGCCATCATGGTAGGACTCAAAACAGGGCCTTTAAAATTAGAGGCGATCCTTTACCTAGATTACTATTGTTATTTTATTTTCTTAATATTTGTAAATAAATCTCGGTGAGTGTTTACACCATAACGTTCGTAATATTAGTCCTATGTGATTCAAGTGTAGAAGAGCACCAATTTTGATAGTCTAATAGTTCGGGCTATCTTGATGACCAGCAAAATCCGTTCAATAGTTTCAAAATAGCGGCCATTTAATGATTTTCTTAATTTTAAACTTTTTTGGATATGTGATTTTACTCATGTAAAAAGACTTAATATTTGATTGAATCAACAATAAAATCTGCACGAATCAGCATAAAATCTGATTGAATCAGCATTCAAAGTTTCAAGAATCAGCAATAAATTCTGCACAAATCGGCATTAAAGTCCGCATGAATAAGTATTAAAATCTGCCTGAATCAGCATTAAAATCTGCATGAATCAGCAATAAAATCCATTAAAATATGAGTTTTGACTGTGGTTGAAATTAATTAAGGACAGTTTGATTCAAACTTTGGCCTAATCGTTATTCTGACAAGAGAGAGGGAAAATTAGTTAACCAGAAATACCAGTTCAAAAATTTCAAAATAATAGGAACTATATTGAAAATCTTAATTTTTTTTCTATTTTACATTGTAAAATAATGTACCTAGTGTAGTGTAGTGTATTTAAATTGTAAATCTGACGGTCGTCAGAAATCATTTTAGTATTTCATACTTTCAATCAGTGAAATCAAATTTTCAATTGGTGAAAACAATTTTCAATCGGTGAAAACAGATTTTCAATCGGTGAAATCAAATTTTCAATCGGTGAAATCAAATTTTCAATCGGTGAAATCAAATTTTCAATCGGTGAAATCAAATTTTCAATCGGTGAAAACAGATTTTCAATCGGTGAAAACAAATTTTCAATTGGTGAAATCAATTTTCAATCGGTGAAATCAAATTTTCAATCGGTGAAATCAATTTTCAATCGGTGAAAACAGATTTTCAATCGGTGAAATCAAATTTTCAATCGGTGAAAACAAATTTTCAATCGGTGAAAACAGATTTTCAATCGATTAAATCAAATTTTCAATCGGTGAAATCAAATTTTCAATCGGTGAAATCAAATTTTCAATCGGTGAAATCAAATTTTCAATCGATGAAATCAAATTTTCAATCGGTGAAATCAAATTTTCTATCGGTGAAATCAAATTTTCAATCGGTGAAATCAATTTTCAATCGGTGAAATCAAATTTTCAATCGGTGAAATCAATTTTCAATCGGTGAAAACAAATTTTCAATCTGTGAACACAGATTTTCAATCGGTGAAATAAAATTTTCAATCGGTGAAATCAAATTTTCAATCTGTGAAAACAAATTTTCAATCGGTGAAAACAGATTTTCAATCGATGAAATCAAATTTTCAATCGGTGAAAACAGATTTTTAATCGGTGAAATCAAAATTTCAATCAGTGAAAACAGATTTTCAATCGGTGAAATCAAATTTTCAATCGGTGAAAACAGATTTTCAATCGGTGAAATCAAATTTTAAATCGGTGAAAACAGATTTTCAATCGGTGAAATCAAAATTTCAATCGGTGAAAACAGATTTTCAATCGGTGAAATCAAATTTTCAATCGGTGAAATCAAATTTTCAATCGGTGAAATCAAATTTTCAATCGGTGAAATCAAATTTTCAATCGGTGAAATCAATTTTCAATCGGTGAAATCAATTTTCAATCGGTGAAATCAAATTTTCAATTGGTGAAAACAGATTTTAAATCGGTGAACTCAAATTTTCAGATGATTTTAAGATTTAAAAAATAACTTGAAAAAGTCGCTTTTTCGTGATAAGTTTTATATAAGTCCAACGTACACCGCCAGTTAAGAATAACTTCTGTCCAGTTGCAACCATTCCAAGTCACCCCGAAGCGATCTAGGAGGAGTTACCCTTAACTGCCGTCTTTTACACGGCAACAGAACTTTGGTCAGTTGGCGGCTAATTTATGTCGCTTAGGTCAGTGCATGTCCCGGAGCTGTTGCCGGCCCAAGGAATCCCGAATTGCAAACTTATTAGAAACAGTTTCAGTATAAGTTATAGTAGGGCTCGGGGCGATCCACTGACCAGGCTAAATTGTTTAACAAGTTACCCGGCAAATATTTACTGATAGCCGTACAACTTCGCTACAAGAGTTCTAATAAAAGGGTTAAGTTAATTAATTAAGTTTAGGTAATCATAGGAATAAATGTATTTTCTAAAAACTCCAAGAATTCTAAAAACTAAAAGTATCAATTTAATGATTGTATAACGTACATTATAACTTCCTACTAATAATGTATCGATAATTAATTTTAAGTAGTCGCTTGTACAGCCTGACTGATGGAAGTGAATTTTCAAACAATTATTTTCTTATCTTTCATGTTTTTGAGAAAATGATTTTAACAATTAACGTTTAAAATTTTATTTTATTAATAATATCTTAGCACGTAATATATTTGTTCAATATTAAGCTCGTAGAACATTTCATAAGAAAGAGTTCTACGAAACTCTTCGCTGAAACTGGGACATGTACGCAGGTTCAAATCTGGTTACTACTGTTAGATTTTACCGTTTGTAACGTTTGTCTTCCATCTACTTTAGTATTTCGTCTTCACAAAAATTATGAATTAAAATGCATTAAGGATTTACTGTAATAGATACGATTTTTCAAAAGCCAAGAACGATGACAGTTTTAGTCTAGAACGTGTTACTTATTAGTGATAGGGCCCCTATACAGCCCTGAAAAGATTGTTTATATTTGCTGTTTTGTTTTGTTATTTGTTTATATTTGTTTTATTTTGTTATTTAGTTTAGGTACGTTTATATTTATTTTATTTTTCTTGTTATTGTTGTAGGGCCAATTTACAGCCCTACAATAATTTGTGTGTTTGTTGTTGTTTTTAGATGTAGGGGCCTATTATTGTTAACTACTCGTAGTTCTAGTCATATATTTATAACTGTTATTTCGTTTTGTTTTATTTATTTAGTTTTGTTATTATAGTTTGTTTTTGGTTTTCTTATTAAAGTTAAATTTTTGTTTATTTTATTAGTTGTTTTATAATTTTATTTTGAGTATCGGCGATGATAACCTCATCGGTTTTTCGCCGGAAAAAAACTTATTTGTAAATTTTTCGTATTACTATAGTAAATTGTTGTAAGGTCCTTTATAATCATAGATTGAACTTTTAAAATAAATAATTGAACCTTGTAGTAAGCGTAAATTGTTATAGACAGCGACTTTTTAATTTACAGTTTTCATGTAATTATAGTCATATAATGGGGAGTTAAATTTATAATAATTAGGCCTATTGAACGTGATGTCATTAAGTGTTTAGAAATTTGTGTTTTTGAATCATTTAAGGTACTTATTTTCCTTTAATTTCGTACTAAATGTCAGTTACAATAATGAGGACTAAGAATCGGCGTTACGGTAAGTCGAACCTACAACCATGAGGTGTGCAAGTTTTTAGACATAACAGACTGAAGACAACTCAGCCACCTTAGAAAAGCTTGTTCTGCATTCAAAATAAAAGATATTTTGTGAACTACTCTTGTGTTAGAGTTAGGCCCTATCTATGACCGCTGAATATAAACGGACTAGAAGTACAGCCGCTCGATATTAGCGGCTAAAGTCCAAGTAATTGCACTATCTGCCGCTAATAGCGCTGTAAGCTGCAAGGACATATGGTTGAAAACGTTTAAGAAAATATACAGTACTGTAATTTATTTAATTTAAATTGAACACTTTGCTGCAAGGTGCCAACAGCAATGAGCGCCCACATATCTTTCATAAGGGTTAATATCCTAATACGTTTATAATCAGTGATATGTGTAATATAACCTAGACGACAGATTAGAGGAAATATTTTCCTTAAACGTTTTCTATTTCCAAGAAAGTGATTTTTGTTTGAAGTTGAGACGATATCACAAAGAATTAATAAAACATCGATCACCGCCAGCTTTACAACACGACTGAAGGATACGCCAGTATTGTTAATTTAAAGATAAGAGTACTTTGGAGTGTTGTTTTGCCTTAACGTTATCAGTGTACACAGGGCGTATCAGGTTTTCGCCAGATGTGATGCCTCTTCAGCACGCCTTATCTATCTGAGATACTAAGTCAGATGCGATAACCCACCATCTGTCCTGAAACTGTACTTCATGTTATTGGCTTGTTTGAGATATTTACAACAAACAAAATGACGTAGCCTATCTTCCACCTGTTTGTGGTGACGCAACCGTCTGCTTCATATTACCACCGCTAAATAATCAGCCCGTAATAAAGGCAGTGGATATTATCTATGCAGGACGAAATATTGGAGGCAGTGGTTTTCCATAAACACACTTACTTATATTTATTATAAGGATGCTTATTAATTGAAGAAATTGGGTTTATTAAATTTGTATGATAAGAATTAACATTTTAAATTAGCAAATTCCATTTATGAAATAAATAAACAATTTAATTTGGAGAAGGTGATTCAATTATTGTGTTCAATAAAGTACTATATATATATATATATATATATTATATATAGGTACTACATATTTACGAAGTGCAACATATTTAAACATTAGAACAAAGGATATATGTTGCCATTACATACGAAAACTTTACATGAAAAATTGCATCTGGGATATGTTTTCCAAGACTCGCTTTGCATGTTTGAACTCGATCAAGTTGATTCGGTGCTCGATATGACTAAAGTACCGGTCATAGTCCTGAAAGGTCCTTAGTTCTAGTGGCAGTTACTCCCGTTGTTTTTCTCTTACCGTTAATGCTGATCCCTGGTCCTCATTAGTCTAACTGGCATAAGTATGGACGTCAAAAAAAACTTAATTACGGAGATTGTTATACTTGAAAAACCAAGAATTACTTTAAAATTTACAGTCAAAAGAATTGAGTGTATTAGTATTATACTGGTATAATTAATTAATTTACACGCAATGCTTAAGTGCTTATTTGAATTGGTTTGCAAGTTAAAAGCAATAAATGGTTATTGTTTCGCCACTTTCAATGTAAGAAGGCGGCAATAAAGTTTCTTAAAACCTCGCCTTGGGAGGGCCGAGCTACAAGAAAACCCGCTTAAACTCCAGCGCTGGCTTTATAATGTCCGGCAGTTGACTTAAGTGAACATAGTAGAAAATCTTGTTGCAGTAAACAAAGGAGAAACACAAGTTATAAATAACACTTCGGTTTTTGTTCTTATAAAACGCTGCTTTCTTTCTGTTTGAAAATTAGCAACTGTGCTGCATTGTCAGAATGTGTACGTTTCTGTTAGAAATATTTTTGTTTTCAAGAAACTTCGCGTTCTTATCGTTGCGTGGAAACGTATATCATAAAACTTTGATAACGGCAGCAATTGATAACCGTTATAAAACGATCGATGTTTAAATGTAAAAAAATGATCCTTGTAATTTCTAATGCATTTAATAAAAGTGTAAACATAATAAATTAAATGCATAAATAAATTAAAAATTATAAGATGGTCATATTTTTATGTGCAATGGTTTTTTGTAATTTATACAGTGTCATATATGTAATATATTGAAAGAAAGGAGGGGAGAGAGATAGAGGGGGGGAGAGAGAAAATGTAATTTGACAGCTCAGGAATTTTGTTTCTTTGCATCTGTACATCTGTTTCCAGTAGTAACTGACCAAAATAAAAACATTAATACTCAAGTTTAAAATAAAAATAAAGCATAACATTCTCGCTGATGTGATAGAAGCGAATTCCCAATAGTAAAATGGGTGAAAACAACGTAAACTGAACCAAAATCTCGAATTTTAGAGTACACAACACACACACACACACACAAACACACGCGCGCGCGCTCGCTCTATAAATATATATGCTTTTTTTTGTTTTTGTTTGTTTAACGTCCATACTTATGCCAGTTAGACTAATGAGAACCAGGGATCAGTATTAATGTTAAGGGAAAAAGTAAGGGAGTAACTACGGCTAAAAGCAAGAACCTTAAGCTGCGCAGTTCAGAGACGCAGCAGACTGACCGTTGCTTTAGTCACATCGACCACCGAGCCATATATGTACTTTTATTGCAATGCATTTTTATATATTATAAACATAATATATATTTTTATATAAAACCTAAAAATATAAATTCTTTTACAACATGAACCACCATTATTTAAAATTTTATTGAATCATTTTTGAACGTGCCTTTAAAAGTGTATACGTTAAGAATTAACTTTCATTATAATATGTGAGCTAATGTGTCGATTGAGTCATCTTATACTGTTTAACAGAATAAGTTTAGGCTACCCTAAGTGTATGAAGTTCTCGTGTTATAATTATATTAATTTGTCTTCAGAAGTCTAATTAAGCTATAGCATAGAAGCGGGTTTATTGCACTAGTAAAATGCACTT
Source organism: Callitettix versicolor (assembly GCA_022606455.1). Taxonomy (NCBI): domain Eukaryota; kingdom Metazoa; phylum Arthropoda; class Insecta; order Hemiptera; family Cercopidae; genus Callitettix; species Callitettix versicolor. The sequence goes on along the minus strand of CM040188.1, from coordinate 71,974,096 downwards.
GGTTAATTGTATAGGTGGCGTAAATTAAGGATGCCAGCCACGGAGTGGAGTCTTATTGGTCGAGACACCGGCACGGCTGCGTTATTGCAAGTAATTAAGGAACCGCTGCGGGGCAGAACACAACCGGCTTATCAGAAATCACCAGTACAACCCGGCCCCATAACTGGACAATGACGGCTTCTGTCAGTTTATCTTAACTGCTGGTGAAGCGACTTAATTATCGACCGATTATCGAAGTTCCACTCAAACAGGTTACCTTCGTTCTGCCACCAGTTCTCCATTGTTGTAGTGAATCATCAATAAGGCGGTAAAGATTTGAAATGAATTATGTACACGCATTATTAAGTACACATTTAATCAAACTTTCAGTAATGCGTCAGTATTTACCAGCTGATTTTGCGTCGAAATGGTAAGCTTTTTATAGGTTATGTCGGAAAGAAAGTCAGCTGTTTAGGAAAACGACATCTATGAATAGTACAGATGTTCAACATACAAAAAAAAAAAAAATTTGTATTGGTATTTATTAAAAATAGTACTGTTTTGAAAACTTACTAAAAAAACTTTTGTGGAAATTAAATGACTCAATAAATTACTACTTCGCTAGTAATACAACCTTTTAATCTTAAAACGACTGAACAATTTAATAAAACAGTTTTGGAGTTATACCAAACACATTTTACACAGAGAAGAAACAATTAAAATCAGCTGTTTGTTGAAGATGGAATTCCCGATGCACCGTACATTAGCAAATATCCATTGGAAAATGATTTGTTGAATTTAGCCATATTGGTAAGGCTTGACCCGAAACTTTGAAATTAGTGACAATCCTGACCTTTAAATTATTTTCTGAGGATCGTATATCTTACTTTCACACGAGCAAAATGCACATCCCAAATAGCCTATTGAAAAATCAAAACAAGCATGAAATTTTATTTTGCGAAAAAGTTATTTGATCGACATAATCAGTTCTACTTTTGAGGTTATGTTGTCGGAAATTAGATTTTTTACGAAATACATCCGGACATCTTTAGATATGCGAAATATAATTTGCGGAATTTAAATACCAACTAAAACATGCTCTGAAGCAAACATTTTGTGGTCTAGAGATCGTGGATTTTGCTTATTTACAGAACAGATAAAGTAATTAATAAAATTCCTTAATTCCGTTTTATTATAAAAACATTTTATTATTACATTGCACGAAATATATTTGTAGAAAAGTTCAGTTGTGTCGGACATTCGCAATAATTGTCCGATTCAACTTGGCACAAAAATCGATTTTGATAATAACTTGGACAAGTTCGTTAAACAGTTTCAAAATGGTGGTAACTTCAAATAGCTAAAAATATTAAACAATTATGTCTACAATATTTTTGGAAATTTTAATTTAACATCGTAATCAGGTTTGAAACCTGCATAAAATAGTATTTTGCATTTTCAAAATCCGTTGAGATTAAGAAATTCAATGGCGGTCAGCTTTCATCTTCGTATTTTCAGTGATATTTTATGATATTTTGATATTCATATATTTTATGATATTGAAAAAATGTTTCAAAAAAAAGAGTAAGATAAAAAGTACTTTTGAAAATTTGCTCCTATTAGTGAGACGGCTGTGTGTTATGTTTATAATTATTTTTATTTCCCAATTTATGAAGTTCGTAGAATATATGGTTATAAACAAACACAATTTTTTTAGATTTTTATGGATTCATTCATTTTCAGAACACTGGGTGTGGAAAATTGGTTTTTATTTGGATGTGTTTTAAACGTTTCAAATCGATTTTGACCAAATGCTTACGAAAGCAATTGATAAAACCGGAAAATCGGAAGTTAGTGTATTTTTCAAATTTTTGAAACGTATTTTTCAAGAATAATAAATAATAATCCCGGCACGCAGTTGTCTCGCTGACGTGATGGAAGAGAATTTCCAAAAGTATTTGTTTACCCTTTTTTTAAATTCTTATTTTATTAACATAATTAGCGTATCTGCATATATTGGCATTTTAAAATTTAATTTACGTTTAAAATACGAGAATAAACACTAATCGCAGTCAAAAAAGTCTTAATTTCAACGGATTTTGGAAATTCAGAATGTTATCTTGTGCAGTTCTTAACGCTGATTGCGATGGCAGAATTGGGTTTTCAAAAAAAAAAAGGAAAACAAATAGTGTGTGAATTTTTAAAAATTTTAACTTTTTTGTTTTAAGTTAGTTCTCAAAAAGTGATCTGGAGATCAGGATCGGTGCCCATTTCAAGGTCTCGGGTCTAGATCGTACCATGACGGCCGCTCCAATAGCTTACTTTTCCAAAGGAAATTTACTAATACAAATGATTTGTCAAGGTTTGTTACTAAACCGGATTTCTGGCGCAAATAACGACATGTGTTTTGCCTAACTGTTTAGGTTATGCTAGGGATTAAAACCCTATATACGTATAATCTGTAAATTAGGCTATACAGATTATATGTAAATATAATCAAGCGCGAAAGTTGAACAATTTCACATTATTTATGTGTTCACAGTTTTGATGTGACATTAAAGTTTACTTTGAAATCATTTTGCAGAATAAGATTTTGCTACATCTTTGTAAAGTGTTAAATTTAATATTTGAAGATGCTACGCGGTCCACTAACAATAATGTAACCGCCGTAACACTTGTGTAACCTTCAAAAACGAGTTGAGCGATCAAGTGATTCTTACAATCAAATATAAGCCAACCAGACTGGCCCACTGTTTTGCATTTTATGTAGGTTAAGACAGATGTTCAACATAGAGGGTGGAAGAAGGAAGGGGTTGTTTCTTTTAATACATCCCTGGGGATGAACCAAGCTGGACAATGAAGAGGGATGGAATAAAGGGGTGGTTACCATGGGAACTATTGTACAATTATTGTTTCTTGAACAAGTGTGAGTCGGTCTTCAGAGCGAGTTGTGTTTTGTTGTTCTTTAGGTTTTGAATGGGTTTCTAGGAACAGCGATGAATTGAATATGATTTATATGATAATAGGTACATGCTACGTGTTTACTTTATGATCAGTGTTTCTTGGACTGTTTGCAGGATTTTAATAACGTTGCTGCTACACTGTTTGGAAAACAGCTTATAGTGATATTTATAAAACTGATTTTAAGGTTTTTGTATACCTTAAATATTATATTCGTTTTTTGAGCAAAAAAATAGCATTGAAATACTTATCATTTCTAAATAAGAAAGTAACAGAGTATGGGATAAAGATAACTAATTGATAAATTTCGTGAAATTTACCAATTTACCAATGAAATTTACCAATTTACCAATGGATGTGGTATGTGAATCCATAACTCACGATTATTTTTAAAGTAAGAAAAACACTAATTATGCGTTTTATTTAGTCAAAAAAAGTACATTTGTGGAACTCGGAAAGTTATCGACAGAAGTGAAGCTTTTGTTAATGATATCTTTGCTGAATATATAATTAGTTTGAAGATGTGTTTAGAAAATATCTTTCTTTGTTTAAATAAATAAATATGTGAACCTAACTTAGTTATTATTTACTGTAGTTGTTTTATATTAATTCGAAACGATCAGCTGATTTCACAGAAAAATCGATAGGCTATAATAAGTTCCAGGTATGTTGTTAAAAACTAACAATATTAACAACAATTATTATAAACGTTTATATTAATTTCGAATGTATTATAAACGGTTACAACGTGTACGTGTTCTTCAACTAAGGCAAAATTACGAAACTAAAGCAACTCAACGTTTTCGCATAATACGCGCGTACTGTTATCGAAAAGGTGGAAGAGGAAGAAAGATACAGAAATAGAGAGGCGAAATTCGTTTGCTCGTTCATTTCTTACTCCCGTTACGTTCGGCCATTCGGTAGACTTTTTTCTATTCCAACCAATGCTTCTCTTCAAAAACTTTTGTATTTGTTTAAAAATAAACTTTTCTTGAAAGTGGCTTAAAATATTTTGGACAATAATTTGTGTTCCTACTAACTAAAATCTGAATTTTTGCAGCTATCGATAAAATAGCCATTGTTTTTTTTTATTATAAGAGCATTCTGTGTGAATTTGTTCTAAATTATTTTAAAAAACTAATGTCGCCTACGTAGTTTTTAATGTACAGGAATACTGTGATTGTTTTTGAAAATATAATTACTTCAAATATGTCAACAACATCTGTTCACAGGCTTAATGAACTAATATTAATGAAGTAAATAAATTAAGTCACTGGTTCCGGAAAAAATCGTAAAAAAATAAACCTTTATCATGGTCAGAATTTATTTTTTAAATTCACTAAACATAAATGGTAGTAGTTTTAAATTCGATACTCAACAGTTCAAATAAAACTAACACGAGCAAAATATAATAAACCGATGCTGATTACATTTGGTGTGCACGCTTATTTGACAAATACCTTGAAGCAAAAAGAGAAATATATTGATTTAACTGAAAGAAAGCTTTTCTAAGAAAACAAAGCAAAATATATTAAAAAAAAGTTTTTAACAGTTTCGAAAGTGTTGTTAGATCGTAATTGTTCAAAATAATGCATTCCCAAAAAAATTCAACCATATTTTTTCTAATTTTATTTTTAAAAATAATTAATACAAAACACTTATAGGCCTATAATTGTGAACAATTCTTCCAGAATAATTACATTGCCACAAATCAAATAACCATTGATACATTCAATGATAATAATATGAGACATCTAATGCATATTCAATATGCATTGCGTGATGCATACAAAGACGCCTCTTAGGACCATGTGGTCGGTCGAGCTTCATAACTTGGGCTTCAGACCATTTGTGGGCAAGCCTAATTATACATTACCAAGGCTCTGTATTACTTACTTATTAATATACACATTATCTACTCACTGTGGTACAGCTAGAGACGGTTAATATTTCACTTATTGGAATGTTATGGAGATCGGAGTATCTTTACTCAGTAGTGCAGGAAAGTATTGTATAAACTTTGTTAAAGGTTGTCATATCTTTTTTAAAATCTGTGATAAAGTTACAGATAAAAAACCGGCCGGTTATTTTGTCAAAAACCGTTCATTAGATTTTCCTCAAACTTTAGTCTTAATTGAATTGTCTGTATACCATATTTCAAATTACAGGCAATTACAGTTAGAGAGAAAATAGCTATAGTTTTTCTCAATTTTCTCCCGATTTATTTGAATTTTTGTATTTAAAAAATCCTTAAGTATGAAGTTAGGTAAACATTTTTGCTTTCCGTCGATGGTTTTCGAATCGAATTTTGAGAGCTTTTTGGTTTGAGTTCGATACACGGTTTTGTTTCGATACGCAAGAATTATGTTCGGCACAATTTCACGAACATAGTTAGAAATAAAATTTAGAAAGATAATTTTTTCCGACCACAAAACCACAACAACACTTTATTATTCATATAGACAGACAGACAGACATTTAAAGACCACGTATCAGAGTCTAAAAGCCTTAAAATATCCTTCAAAAATCTTAGTTTGAATTTTAATGATTTACAGTACTTCTAACAAGGAGGAAATCATAGAATTTGATTTTGTGAGAAAAGTATTATTACTTTTGTGATGGGGTAGGTGGGCCTTACTTTCATTCCTGTTCAAGTGGGTCAGCGAGGAACGATGTTGCAGATGGCATTGTGAAGAGAGGAACAAACATTTTCCAAAAACCAGCAGGTGGCCTGGACGTTGCAGCAATTATACACAAATTAAAAACAACCTCACAACAGAAATTTGTTGATGAAATAGAGGATAAACTGCAAAGCAAAACTTATGGTCTGTGTTTGAATTTTTTTAAATAAAATAGGATGCTTCCACATAATGTATATGTAGTAAGTTTCCAATAAGTATTTCACAAAAAAAAAACTAGCCTCTGACAAATACACATTTTTGTACACGTTCACGGGATGAGTGTGTTATGTACAGGATCACCTACTGATCTCGTCAGGAAACAAGGACGAAGGTACTTTCCTGGACTTTACGGAGAGTCAAGATCCAAGATGGTGTAAACCAAAAGGAGCTACTGAAAGAAGAAGAAAACTTTTTAAAAAAACACTTTTCTACAGCACTACAATTTGTACCCATCAACATTTCATATGTCTTTCTTATCATACATTTTTTTATTGAATATTCTTCTGTCATAGTAAAGTTTTAAAAAAATAATCCTTCAATAAATTTATTTCAAAAAATTATTTATTTTTGTTGAGAAGTGTTAATGGTCTTCATTCAGTGATTCGTCTATAATTGACTGTTTTGGTTTAAACTTGACGTATTGTGAATATATTTTAATTATAACTCTGACTGTATCTCAGTGTTTCAATAGTAAAACATAAAAAGCAGTAAGAAACTAAATACGATAATTTTAAGACAGTGTTTTGAATAGTTTAAGTTGTAAAACAATCTAGATTTGATTGCGCTTTTTATTTTAAAATTTTTAATTCCATTTTCTAAGTTTAAACATTGACGGCATTTCCCAAAACGTATTTTCTAAAAATAAAAACTGTATTTCAAAACATTTCTTTCAGCTACAATACAAATTACACATTTAATATTTGATTGTTTACGTTTGATGAAGCTCACTAAAAGAAAACGTGCAATTAAAATAAATATAAACCAAAACATCTAAAAAAACAAAATTTGATTTCAGCAACACTTACAGACGATCCCACAAGTAATAAAATACATTTGTTCTTCTTTTATCGCTGAAGTAATGTAAACACGTCACCATAATATAAACGTGTAAGTACAGTTTCCTTCAGTTTAACGGCCGCCAATGGCATAAAGACTTAAGACAATATGTTATGTTATATATAAGACATAACTCTGACTTTATAGACAAACATAACGCTTTGTAATATATAACTGTAATGAGATATGAAACGTGTACAGCTCCCGCTCAACTTTCTTATAACTGATCTTTTATTGTCTTAATAAAGTGGCTGCATGATAAAACAAACTGCATTAACTGTCTCTCGTCAGCAGCAATGAAATGTCTTGTGTTGAGGTATATTGTTCGTAGAATAAAAACACTCTGTTGGAAATAAATTTAGCTGAAACTTCTTTCTGTTAATATGGCGTAACTTTTGTTCTAAATAAAAGCATCATAAAATATTTTTTTTTTAATAAAAGCTCTACAGGCATTGTGTAAAATTTTGGCATTATTGGCAAGCAGTAAAAGATTGGTTAACACTTTAAAATTAACAGAATAAGTCTTTGCACGATATAATAGTAGATTATTGAATAGAATAATCTGCATTGAGGTCTAAACCTACTTGCTTCGCTTGCTATCGATCTGCGGTTCCGATCATTCCTGAACAGCTCACTGCACTACTTAACAGTTTCGGCTTAGTACCTATCGGCTTAGTCGTAAACTACTAGGTTCGTCAGATTTTACTGAGATTTTTGTCAATTATAATCATTCATAACTCTAGTTACTTTATCAAATATAAAATTAAAAAAAAATAATTTTTGTTATTGAACTAATAATAAAAAAAATGTATCATTTGTCCTTTTCATTTTTATTTTAATTACGTTAATTTGTTCGAAAACGCGACAAATTAATACCTAGTTTTTTAACAAACATAACCTAAAACTTAGTAAAGTCTATCAGCTGTTCAATGAAATCAGCTGATCGTTAAGAATTAATGTAAAACAACTGATCTTTTACTATAACACAGTTAATTGTTAACGACATAACCTAAAACTTGCTGTAGGATATCAGCTGTTCAGTGAAATCAGGTGATTGTTACGAATTAGTATAAAACAACTGATCTTTTACTATAACACAGTTAATTTTTAACGACATAACCTAAAACTTGCTGTAGGATATCAGCTGTTCAGTGAAATCAGGTGATTGTTACGAATTAGTATAAAACAACTGATCTTTTACTATAACACAGTTAATTTTTAACGACATAACCTAAAACTTGTTGTAGGCTATCAGCTGTTGTATAGCTGATAATGAAATCAGGTGATTATTACGAATTAGCATAAAACAACTGATCTTTTACTATAACTACCGGTGTAGGCTACGTTTGTGCACTCGCACCACCCGTAGTGCAAAATTCATCACAATCAGCCCTAAAACGCGATACATATTAGTAAAGTTTCAGTCCTATTGAATAAAAATAGCCCGTGATAACTGTATATTTTTAATTTCTGTAATGTATTCCTACTGAATGCTTACTTCTGCTGGCTCTTCAAATTTATCAGCACGAATTTATTCAAGTTAACTATTTCCTATGGCTTCTGGTGTAATTGCAATTTAAATATACTCCTCTTTCAGTTTCCTAACATAATTTTACCTACATTTTTTTAAAAACTTTGCTTCAAAACTCCGGCTAATAATTAGTATGTTTAGTAAATTAGATCTGTTGACTGATCAGCAATGATTGGGAAGCAATATTTGAAGAAATTTTCGAATAAGTTCTACAGGAACACAGCTGGAAACCCGAACAACTTTACGCTGTATTAGGTGCCAGGACATGCTGGGATCTATTGAAATAAGCGAGCTGACAGGTTGGCTAATCGAGCATCAGCATCGAAATTCACAGCTGAACTTCTCTGCGGAATATCAAGACAGGTGGATATGCAGGCTGTCGGTACTTGGGCTCGACAGGAGATGGAACGGCCTCGTGGGGCTGACAATGAGTAGGTTGACTCTTCAAGGACCTTCTAAACATATTTAACTGACTCTTGAGTAGGCGTGATAAAAGAAAAGTAGTGGACATGATGACAGAGCATGGAGGACGGGTTTTACACGAAATGCAGAACATGCGCTTCTTCTTAAATGTGAGTCCTTTCGAGCTAGAACACAGCAGAACCGTTGGAGAAATTACCAAAGGTCTGATAATTCCACTGGATAATCTCATCAGCAAGATCATGGCGTTTGCGTGACTGTTGTGCCTTGAGAGTGACAGTATTATCATCGGGAGTGCCCTTTGTCTGACGTGCAAAGGGATTTGGACCGTCTGATATAAAGAAGAAGACGGGGCATTTGAAACTCTCTATATTTGGTGCTCAAAACCTATCGTAAATACCTTTAGAAATAATGACATTTTCTAAAAGTGTTTCGCGATGTTGTACTAAGAGTAAAGAAGTTGTCCGAAACCATATAACCTCGTTATAGTAATGTTAAGGAAAAACGTACTTTTTTGCAACTACACAACCAATCACGAAAAATTGCTGTTTGGAAACCATCTGAAAAATATCTTGTGACTGTTTATGGATTTGCAAGAGTATTTACTTAAGCTTGTAATTTTCATACAAAATTTACAGCTGTAAAAACATTTTTTCATATGACAATGATGCAGCATTTAATTCTGCATAAATTAACACTTTAATTGGTTTGAATATAATTGAAAATATAACTGCTGATAGTTTTGTATAATATGGTGGAAACAAAATATTAAAAATGATTGTTAAAAAAAAAAATATTCTGAACTTAATTGAAGATGTCTGTACAGTTATATTAACACAGAAAGTTTAAAGTACAAGACTTCTTTGTTGGGTCAAGTAATGGCTTTAAGCTCTAGTTAATTAGCCAAACAAAAGTATTCAGAGAAATATTTACATTAACAAATAACATTTCAAGAGAACTTTTCTTTTAATATGGCCTACCCAGAATGATGATAATAAGCTGCTGGTCACTTTGTTTCCAATCACAGGTCCCGCAACAGTTAAGTCGCTTACAAAAGAACTCAGTTTCACTTCGATTTCTCGAAACAGCAAACTGTTCAACTTCTTAAATCCAATTACAAACTTCGAGTCTGTTTAATTAAGTTATAATTGCCTTTTTAACATTTGCAAGCTGGACAGTTTTAAAGGATTTCGAAAAGTTTATAAAAGTTGTTTTAAAGTTGAATTTCGATTATTAATTTCAACAGCATAAATAAATTACTGCAATAGGCCTACCTTTGTTACATTTTCCGGAATGAAAATATTTTGTACAATAATCTCATTTTACTGACTTAGTGATAGGCTATTTTAACTTTATTTAAAATCCATAAAACGTTCAACTTATTCTTCAACCTTGACTGTTAATAAAACTTTAAATTTTTAAAGATAAGCTTTTAATGCTTCCTTTGGCGAGGGAAGTGAATAGAATAGAAAACAATCTGTGAGCGGAAAAACGTAACGAAAATATGGAACGAACAAGCAAACGAATTTTGTCTCTCTATTTCTGTCTCTTTCTTTTTTCCCCTCCTTTTCGATAACAGTACACGCGTGTTATATAAAAACGTTGTGTTGCACTGGTTTTGTTGACGATAGCTTTTAAACCAGCTTTTTTGTGAAAAATAATTCGTAACCATCAGCTGATTTCATTGAACAGCTGATAGGTTAAAATAATTTTCAGGTTAAGATGTTAAAAACTAGCATTTTCAGGTTGAGATGTTCGGTATTTTTCTTTAGTTGAAGAACACGTGGACTTTGTAACCATTTATAATAAATAGGCTATATTCAAAACTAATATAAACGTTTATGATAATTATTAATATTGCTAGTTTTCAACATCTTAACCTGAAAATTATTATAGCCTATCAGCTGTTCAATGAAATCAGCTGATGGTTACGAATTATTTTCCACAAAAAAACCGATTTAAAAGCTATCGTCAACAAAACGCGAAACCAGTCAATGAGGTGTTGGTAAAATTTTAGACGTTTATATATAAACGATACGTTTTGTTATTGTGATTATGAGCTTAAGTTCAGCGAGAATTTACCAACAAAACTGGTTTTGAGAAAATCCGATTTCTAACTATTTTGTTTTTTCTTACCCAAAATAATACATTTAAAAATTTGCTTAAATTAAATAGTGATCACGGGATATGAACAGACTAGACAGATATTTGTTTTTTTTAGAGAAATAATTGCCATTATAAGGTCACTCTGTGTCAGGAGTCAAAAAAATTGAATTAAAAATACTTTGCTGTTCAACATTATTTTTATAAACACTAGAATAAAATTGATATGTCTGTTTATTTGTCTACTTATGATGTTGTGGTTGTACAAATAGTTCAACTGGAAAACGCATATGTCAAAATTAAAATTAAAAATTGATGATGTTGAGAATCTTCTCTTTTTTTAGAAATGTGTGTAATAGTGATCTCCTAAGAATGTTATATTTTTCTATAATTCACAGAAGACTGGATTATGCAATTTCGAGTTGAGGAGGACGTTCGTCTTTAACCTTAAGTAAATAATTATTTCGCAGAAACATTACATAATAATAAAAATACTGAAGAAGGATAGAATTAAATTATTATATACTAATCACATTCATGTAAAACTTGTATGCTATATTATATGAGAAATAAGTTTATATTTATATTGGTTTTTATTAGTAAAAAAAATATTCAAAATTTTATTAAAGTTTGCCAACCTGTTTAATCTTTAGTGACAAAACATTCACACAGATGGGTAGAACAATAAGTAAGAAACCTACAACCACAGAGCAAATGGAAGAATAGATTTGTCTGCTCGTCCTGTCTTTATACTTTAAATATCGTTAGAGTAAAATTATAAAGTATTTTTCCTTCAGCAACAGAATACACGAAGGGAAAACAATGTTGCATTACACAAACAATGCCATGGATTCTGCACCAGTAGTGAATTAAACACAGATCAAGGCTTCCTGCGGTGGGTCAAAGACGACTCCTTGTTTCTGTAAATCCTGGTGTCCAAGATCCAAGGCTTGAGACATTGTAAGGATTAAACAGGTCAAGCGAAGGATCAAAGGATAAGATTTAGCCCCTAATGAAGTTCTCTGGAGTTAAATGGACCTGAATAGTGGTACAGTGAAACAGAAGTTTAGTTAATATATTACTCTTTTCAAAAATGACTGATCCTTTCGTAGCTGGAATCGATTCTACGTGCTGGGTAGCAGTAATTTTGTGGACGATGCCTTCTTAATATAAACTTAAGTATTACTAAAATATTTTCAATATCAATCATTTTAGTAAGAAATAAATGTTGTGCAAATACATTTTGAATTTGTCTGACTTTACACTCATGATTACAACTAAAAAAAAAAATAATTAAAATATATTAATTTTAGTTTAAAAAAATAATTCTCATTATTTCTGATCGGTTTAGATTTTTATGAGTTCACTTTAGAAATTCAGAGCAGCCGTTGTTATATAAGGTAAAATATTTTAAAAAATCATTAAAATTTTTATTTACCTAGAGTATTTAAATTTGTAACTCTAACTTTCATAGTTTTGGTCCGATTTGATACAAAAACGTAACACATTTGAAACGTAACATTTGATGAAAATCGATTTTGGTAATTGTTTTAACAAGTTTTTTATCCAGCAAAATGAGTTCAATCATTTAAAATGGCTGTCCTTCCAAATCTTTAAGAAATCATAACGTTCTTTATTTATTTGTTTTTGATAAAGAGGTTTCATCATCGTTATAAATGTTAAAATCTACATCAATTAGCATTATTATTTTTTAAATCCACTGAAAATACAAAAATGAACCTAAAGGCTCAAGATAATGAGTATCCTCAAGATAAATTGTTTGAAATTAGCTTCTATCACGTCAGTTGGACGGAGAATGCAGTTATTATGATATTTATGGCGGATAATAAGTTTTGCAATAAGTTTACGGATTTGCAACAATGTTAGTACGGTTCACCATTAAAATATGCGATCTAAAAACTGATTTATCTGTTAGCAATTATTATTTACATTAACTCAATGCACTTTGTATTTTATTGATTGGATTTTTAAAGTTTTGTGATTTAATGAAAGAATCTATTTTGTAACTAAGCCTTTTTTATTGTAGTTTTGTAGACTGATACGTTCTAAATACGTTGTAAGTTTTAGCAGTCACTGATTCTGCTGGAATTTCTGAAGAACATACAAGTCGAACACATTTTGCTTATTGATGGTATTTTGAGTTTTTTTATCCGTCACGCAAAGCAAACGCACGATTTCTCAATAGTATTGTTCCTGGCTCTTCACTTTTGGAGTACGCCAGCCAAATAGAGTTTCCCATTCCCCGTTTTGATTTTTAGGGAGCTCTTAGTCTTGGAGAACGGAGTTCTCAACTGCCCTGTAATTTCGGCCAAATAGGGTTATGTTTCCCACTATCTATGTTGATTCCTGGGAGGCTCTTCAGTCTTGAAGTACAGCTCCCAACTGCCCTGTAATCGCAGCCAAATATGGTTGTGTTTCCCACTATCTATGTTGATTCCTGGGAGGCTCTTCAGTCTTGAAGTACAGCTCCCAACTGCCCTGTAATCGCAGCCAAATATGGTTGTGTTTCCCACTACCTATGTTGATTCCTGGGAGGCTCTTCAGTCGTGAAGTACAGCTCCCAACTGCCCTATAATCTCAGCCAAATAGGGTTGTGTTTCCCACTCCCTGTGTTGATTTCTGGGAGGCTCTTCAGTCGTGAAGTACAGCTCCCAACTGCCCTATAATCTCAGCCAAATAGGGTTGTGTTTCCCACTACCTATGTTGATTTCTGGGAGGCTCTTCAGTCTTGAAGTACAGCTCCCTACTGCACTATAATCTCAGCCAAATAGGGTTGTGTTTCCCACTACCTATGTTGATTCCTGGGAGGCTCTTCAGTCGTGAAGTACAGCTCCCAACTGCCCTATAATCTCAGCCAAATAGGGTTGTGTTTCCCACTACCTATGTTGATTCCTGGGAGGCTCTTCAGTCGTGAAGTACAGCTCCCAACTGCCCTATAATCTCAGCCAAATAGGGTTGTGTTTCCCACTACCTATGTTGATTCCTGGGAGGCTCTTCAGTCGTGAAGTACAGCTCCCAACTGCCCTATAATCTCAGCCAAATAGGGTTGTGTTTCCCACTACCTATGTTGATTCCTGGGAGGCTCTTCAGTCGTGAAGTACAGCTCCCAACTGCCCTATAATCTCAGCCAAATAGGGTTGTGTTTCCCACTACCTATGTTGATTCCTTGGAGGCTCTTCAGTCGTGAAGTACAGCTCCCAACTGCCCTATAATCTCAGCCAAATAGGGTTGTGTTTCCCACTACCTATGTTGATTCCTGGGAGGCTCTTCAGTCGTGAAGTACAGCTCCCAACTGCCCTATAATCTCAGCCAAATAGGGTTGTGTTTCCCACTACCTATGTTGATTCCTGGGAGGCTCTTCAGTCGTGAAGTACAGCTCCCAACTGCCCTATAATCTCAGCCAAATAGGGTTGTGTTTCCCACTCCCTGTGTTGATTTCTGGGAGGCTCTTCAGTCTTGGAGTACAGTTCCCAACTGCCCTGTAATCTCAGCCATGTAGGTTTGTGTTTCCCACTCCCAATGTTGTTTCCTAGAATTCCTTCTGTTTTTAGGTTTAATTGGAAGCCCTTTTGCTACCAACCATTTCTAAGTTTACGATTTTGTGCTCGTTGTAGACTTTTGTAGACGGTCGTACTAATTTGTAATGTTCGACTCCATGTCTCACTTCTTTCATTGCAGGTTAGCTAACATCCCCACAGCATGTTGCAATTCAATTATTGTGAGTTCCATGGGGTTAAATACAGCTGCAGTGCCCTCCCCATCCATGGTATTTTAACTCCTGAGATCCACTTCCCCACGGTTTTTTGGTGTTCACGGTTTGTTTTCAACCACCAAAATACACAAATATCTAAGGAAATCAAAGGTCAGTGCCACCTTGAGAGATTAAAAATAAAGTTACACTAGTATCCACAGTCACGCAGCCTTATGCGTACACTATTCCACCTTAGTTGGATGAAGTGATCTAACCCAAGAGTCGATAAACAAAGAATGATTAGATCTAGCTAGAGTAATCCGCACCCACAATGCATGAACCTGACGGGTATTCTATTTTCTGTTTCATAGCACTCAAGAAAGTACAACTACGAATAAAAAACGTCAAACATTTGTGAAATTCTGGCATGCACGTGAACAAATGACGTATTTCCTCTTCAGATATAGCTGTAATATAACTGGCCAAATTTGACCGCACTGCCTGCATCAATCATGAACCAAACCGTTGTGCCGGTCAGCGCGGGTATTATTCCACAAGTTTTTAATTCCTATAATGATTGCAAACCGATTTTCCCCAACTAACTCCGAAATATATAAACACAGTGTCGTTGTTTTTATGTATTTGTTTTATCCAATCGTTACATTACAATTTGTAGCAAGCTGGGCAAAATCGTTTAATACACTTAAAAGATTATTGAAACACTCGGTCTGATTTGTTTGCCGAACCTGATGGCTTAGCAGCGCAATATGTTTGCCGAATGCAGCGCTCGTTTAATGGACGCAAGGACTTTGTATGTCGGTAAGCATTTATTTAGGGAAAAAGTGCAATGGATTGAAGCAAGCAGGATTTGTTTAACGTTTAAATTTTATATCGGTAGTGCTTAGTACTTTGTAACACTTGATTGTAGTGGCTTTAAATCTTATAAAAATATAATATGTACTTGTATATTCATATTAACATGTCATTCATTTTTCAAAAAAAGCAATATTAACTCGGCACACAGCTGTTACGCTGTCGTAACGGAAGCGCATTCGTACTTTCTCATTTTTTAAAAAAACTTTAATTTTACCACCACAAATAACATTAAAATCTTTATATATTAGCACTTTCAACTTTCACATTGCATTGAACATTCGAAAATTAGCAATGGCCGCCGTCAAATTAAATTTCTGATTTTTAATTGATTTTGAAAATTCAAAATGATAATTTATTCAGCGTTTTATGTCGTTTACGACGATGGAACCACATATTCAAAAGTATTTTAGGCAATAAAATTGGGAATTTTTTAAGTTTTGAAAAAATCGCCATTTTAAAACTGTTTTAAAAAAAACTATTATAAATACATCATATATATATATATATATATATATATATATATATATATATATATATATATACAACTTCTCAGAAATTGATCTAAATTTCAGAATTAGCGCTCTTTTCATCTCGGGTCTGGATCTTTTATTAAGGAGTCGCCTCGGTGGCCTAGTGGATAGCGTACTAGGCTTTCACCCCGAGGACCCTGGTTCGATTCCCGGCGAGGGCTTGGCATTTTCAAACGCTATAAATCATCCCATCGTCTGCATTAGCCCAAGAGTGCACAATAGTCGGACGTTAAACATAAAAAAAAATCTTTTATTAAGGCCTTTCCAATTGCTCTTTTTCCAATAGAAATTCGCTTCTAAGAATTTATTTAATAAGAATTAAAAATTCGTTTACAAAAATATCAACAAATAATCGAATAATAGTCCAATATTTTAAATCAGATGTACCTTACTAAATTAAAAACAAAATAATGTGACAGTCGAGAAAGTAGTCCGTGTTCATTGCTTGTTTGATACGATTTAGACGTCCCTCGCGGTACCCAAGTCTAACACACTTACGCTTACAACACTACACTTACGACTTTAACACTTTACACTCACACTTACATTTATGGAGGCGATAATAGCCTCAATGTCCTTTTCGCCTTAAAAAATCAACTGTATTTGTATAACGTGTATACATCTTTCAACTCTATTACAAGTTATATCTTACAATTGTATTTGTATAACGTGTATACATCTTTCAACTCTATTACAAGTTATATCTTACAACTGTATTTGTATAACGTGTATACATCTTTCAACTCTATTACAAGTTATATCTTACAATTGTATTTGTATAACGTGTATACATCTTTCAACTCTATTACAAGTTATATCTTACAACTGTATTTGTATAACGTGTATACATCTTTCAACTCTATTACAAGTTATATCTTACAATTGTATTTGTATAACGTGTATACATCTTTCAACTCTATTACAAGTTATATCTTACAACTGTATTTGTATAACGTGTATACATCTTTCAACTCTATTACAAGTTATATCTTACAATTGTATTTGTATAACGTGTATACATCTTTCAACTCTATTACAAGTTATATCTTACAACTGTATTTGTATAACGTGTATACATCTTTCAACTCTATTACAAGTTATATCTTACAATTGTATTTGTATAACGTGTATACATCTTTCAACTCTATTACAAGTTATATCTTACAATTGTATTTGTATAACGTGTATACATCTTTCAACTCTATTACAAGTTATATCTTACAATTGTATTTGTATAACGTGTATACATCTTTCAACTCTATTACAAGTTATATCTTACAACTGTATTTGTATAACGTGTATACATCTTTCAACTCTATTACAAGTTATATCTTACAATTGTATTTGTATAACGTGTATACATCTTTCAACTCTATTACAAGTTATATCTTACAATTGTATTTGTATAACGTGTATACATCTTTCAACTCTATTACAAGTTATATCTTACAACTGTATTTGTATAACGTGTATACATCTTTCAACTCTATTACAAGTTATATCTTACAATTGTATTTGTATAACGTGTATACATCTTTCAACTCTATTACAAGTTATATCTTACAACTGTATTTGTATATAACGTGTATACATCTTTCAACTCTATTACAAGTTATATCTTACAATTGTATTTGTATAACGTGTATACATCTTTCAACTCTATTACAAGTTATATCTTACAATTGTATTTGTATAACGTGTATACATCTTTCAACTCTATTACAAGTTATATCTTACAATTGTATTTGTATAACGTGTATACATCTTTCAACTCTATTACAAGTTATATCTTACAATTGTATTTGTATAACGTGTATACATCTTTCAACTCTATTACAAGTTATATCTTACAATTGTATTTGTATAACGTGTATACATCTTTCAACTCTATTACAAGTTATATCTTACAATTGTATTTGTATAACGTGTATACATCTTTCAACTCTATTACAAGTTATATCTTACAACTGTATTTGTATAACGTGTATACATCTTTCAACTCTATTACAAGTTATATCTTACAATTGTATTTGTATAACGTGTATACATCTTTCAACTCTATTACAAGTTATATCTTACAACTGTATTTGTATAACGTGTATACATCTTTCAACTCTATTACAAGTTATATCTTACAACTGTATTTGTATAACGTGTATACAGCTTTCAACTCTATTACAAGTTATATCTTACAATTGTATTTGTATAACGTGTATACATCTTTCAACTCTATTACAAGTTGTATCTTACAACTGTATTTGTATAACGTGTATACAGCTTTCAACTCTATTACAAGTTATATCTTACAACTGTATTTGTATAACGTGTATACAGCTTTCAACTCTATTACAAGTTATATCTTACAACTGTATTTGTATAACGTGTATACATCTTTCAACTCTATTACAAATTGTATCTTACAACTGTATTTGTATAACGTGTATACATGTAAGTCGTGACACGTAAGTTTTGTTTTCGTGCTTATGAATCATTTTAAAATAATTCAATTGAATATTAAATAATATACGTCTTGTATAGGGTGTTTAATAATGTGTGGGTCCTGTTTAACCAGTGGACACCGGCTGTACCACCGGACTGTCTTGAAACACAGTCAACTCGCCCTGAAGCCAAAGGTTATCGAACTAAATATTCCCTTACTGTGAAGTTACAGGTTATCGCCAAGTTTCTGCCAAGTTTACCCCTTAAGTACATATCTGCTTTGCATATTTTGTGCATCGCAATGTCACTAATTTCGGTCAACCTTATCTCGGGGCTTTTCATTTGGAATTAACCGTGCATCTATTATTTAACAGAGCATTAAGTTGGCGTTTGTTGAAAGAAAAATAGAATTTTAAGAGGTTTCGTAAAGTATGTTTTTTATGCAAACAAGGAATATACATGGTGCAAAAATGTTGTACATACATTTTTTTATTAAAAAAATGAAATTAAAGAAATTTAAGTTTTAGGAATAAATCAGGGGGAACAGCAGACGATATGTATGACTAATTTATCATTTTTGTTCAGTGTGCTGCACCTCTGAACTTGGGCACCACAAGTCATAGATTCAAAAATTCTGTTACTGCCGTAAGCTTTATTGTTTCCATCAAGGCCAACGCCTCGTTACCATTAGTCTAACTAGCATAAAGTATGTGGAAACTAAGAAAAATAAATAATAAAAAAAATGTAAGGAATAACTGATGAATCTATTTTTAAAAATCAGTCATTTCTTTTTCATTAACTCTGTACGTGAGCTTTTGGAACTATTAGTTTTATTTATTTAGGTAACGACTAAGTTTTAACAATATTTCATGAAAACCGTTAATTGTGTTTTGAGAAAATCTTATTTTAACAATTTATTTACCAAAAATTGACTTCAAAACTTTTTATCTTAAAATTTCAAAAAATGGTTACGATATACAATTTAATCATACCTGTATGCCAAATTTTATAAAAATCGAATAACCGATTTAGTTTTGCAGTGATATGCAAAACAAACTGACAAAACAAGTAAAATCCTTTCTTAAAGTAAGATATCTGAAAACATACAGTTAGATATATCTAACTTCCAGATTTACTTTTTCACGATCGCAATAGGCACATTTTTTCTTAGTACTTTTTGCATTGAAAAAATAAAATTACACTTGTTTAAAAAAAAATAATACAAAAATTATTAATTTTGTGTAATATTTTACGCTTTTATTCAGTTAAGCTTAAATAATACAAACTTTATTAAATGTACTTATTTGGGACGGGCAACATCAGTTTCGCTATTTCTCACGTGAAGTACTAAAAGAAGCAACGTGAGCACGGCGCATGTCCTAAACTTTTAAAACCATTATTTCTTTTTAACATTAGTATAAATTGTGTAGCATATGCATTTGCTGTTGTGGTGAAACAATATTCTAAAAACTAATAACATTAAAAGATTTAACATATAAGACTTAGCAAACGTACTGATCGCAAAAGTAAAACGATGCAAAAATTGATAATTCTTCAGATAATTTCATTACCCATCATAATATGTCCAGTCGTTTCAAAATAGTTTTATTTAAAATACTTCAGAAATCATGATCAAACTTGTTTTGAAAAACATTTTCGAAAACCGTAATTAGTGTTACGAAAATATGCAAGAACAATAATTTAGAACACAATAACTGCTGAAAGGTTATTTCGTGTACTTATGGGAAAGTCTGTGATTACATCATCAGAGGGTAAAATGCCGGAGAGCTCTGGTCACGTGATCACAAAGAGGGTCAGTAAGCGAAATCGATTTCGTCTTCCCCTTGGCAATTGATTCATTAGTCTTCAAGCATAGTACAAGAGTTTAATACGGTAATATATTGAAACATTTCACATTTATAATGTAAACAATACAGAAAATTTTAATTAAATTCAACCAACTGTTAAAGCGTGTGGGACTGCGTTGTATGAAACTAGGATAATTCTGCAAGCTAATATCTTTCAGCACTCACTACGCTCGATGATGGTGATTTGTGACACTGCTAGGCCTCATATGAATGGTTAACAAAGAAATATATTAAGTAAAGGAGAATCCATTACGAGTTGTGTACATGGCCAATAACTTTGCTACTTTAGTTTGTCTACTTCTGTGTGTGTTCAGCTTAAAGTATTGTTATCACTAAATATATTTCTAAAAGCACTAGAATTACCCTTCGCGTCTTTGTCCACGAATCTTAAACTGTTACAGTAATGTAATCATTTTTACTGTGAATATGAAATAATATCACATCCGGAATATATTTTATTGATTTCAAACGTGTTGCATTCCACTTAGAATGTCACAAATCTCATAATCCCGTTGAGACTTTAATGGGTGTTTATGAATATTTTTTTTAAATTTTAAGAAAATCCGTTAAAAAATACTTTCATTAATGCAAACATTTATTCCTCTTTTTTCATTTGTATTATTGTAGGGAATGAATTCAGTAAAATGCTAAATACGTGTATCATAATTTGCGTAAATAATTTTTTTTGTTTAAGAAAAACTGATTTTTTCTGTAATGAAAACATTTATACATCTTTTACACATTTTGCTGCTTTAGGGGGTGAATTCGGAAAATTGCTGAAATAAGTATTCTGCAATACTTATTTACAGAATAAGTATTATCTGTAAATATGTATTCAGATAAAGTATTTACATTTATTCTTATGGCGTATATTAACGTAGTGTTTCAGAGTACGTAATTACAATGTACGATAAAAACTTTTTTTTCCAATACAAAATTTTATAACCACTTTTTACATTTTTTATTCCCTTTTAATGCAAATAAGGGATCAATTTTTGAAAAATGTATTTCATTAATTTTGTTATAGACCAAGTTTTAAGAAGATCTGTCAAAAAACATATTTTCCTCATTGTTTTGCTCCATTCTTCTAGTTGAATATTGGAATATCGTTTCTTAGTGCACCCCTACATGTACGCAAAGGTACCCTGAAATATTTAAGTCTCTAGTTGTTGTAGTTTCGGCTGTGCGTTGATCAGTCAGTGAAGACATTGTTTCTTGTACATACAGATGAATACCAAAATAAAACTTATCAATAACATATACGGATCAGCTGCTATTGACAGAAACGAACAGTCTGTTTTCAAAATCGATCAAACTGCTGAAATTTTGGCCATATTACAAAGTGTAACAAATTTTAAATTTAAAAAAATTATAGTTCGAAGGTACAGGGTCTATACCAAAAGTAGTAGGACTGATTTTCTGTAACGCGAGTGGAACTGTGGAGAGGGGTTTGGCTGGCTGGGCGAGATGAAGGGGACACTTAGCAACAGAGAAACACCAGCCACAGTCTCCTACGGACTTTGGTTGAGTATAGAGAACGGTTATTGTATAGAGAAGCGTGTTTTTTGTCGTTGTCGGTGCACAAAATGTGTCAAAATATCAAGCAGCGATATTTCATAAATTTTTGTTTCAAACTCGGGAAATCGGCAACCGAGACCCTAGAAATGGTTTCAGCTTACGGGGATACTATAATGAGCTGCTCCAGTGTTTTTGAATGGCACAAACTGTTTAAAGAAGGTAGTGAGCTCGTTGGCCATCTTACCGGACGGCTGTCGACGGCACGAACCGACGACAATGTGGCAAAGTGAGAGAACTACTGGATGCAAGTGCTAACCCGCCTGCGAGACCGAGTGAATCGCGTCCGACCAGCCGTCTCCGACAACTGGACGCTGCATCTGTGCCATGGCGCGCTCGTCGTGAGGCAACTGTTGGTCCGATTCGGCGTTGCCACTTTGCCGCACCCCGACTGCAGTCCCGATCTAGCTCCACCTGACTTTTTTGTATTTCCACGGATGAAAAGACAGCTGAAGCGACATCTGTTTGACTCCATTCAAGACATTCAAGTAGCATCGACTAGGGCTCTCAACAGCGTACTAGCTCCAACAGCGACTGGGGCTCCAGAAAGCGTACGGCAAATAGCAGCTGCGTTATTCTAAGTGGGTAGCTGCCCAAGGGTGCTAAATCGAAGAATATTAAGGAATTGTAAATATATCTTCAATAAATTAAAAAAAAATCAGTCCTACTACTTTTGGTATAGACCTTGTAAATCGGAAAAAAACTAAAACCCTGACCGCGTAGGATTTGATTTATTAGCGAATTTTTGTTATAGGAACTGCCATCATGGAACGTTCCAGACCCGAGGCACTTGGAATGGGCGGTCAATCGTAATCACTAGATCACTGTTGATATTTATATGTATACATAATTTACACATATATGTGTGTGTGCGCGCGCGCGTGTGTGTATGTGTGTGTGAACACTCTCAAATACTTAATTTTAATGGAATTTTATTCAAACTTATCACAGAGTTGATTTTGGAAGTAATTTGGATAAGTTCGTTAACCAGGAAAAACAGTTTCAAAATGGCGGCCTTTTAAAATCTTATGAAATTCGTTACTTTTCGTCTTGAACATTTTTGTAAATATGATTTTACCATCGTAATAGGTTTTTAAAACTGCATTAATTAGCTCCTTAATTTAATTTGAAGTTCTTAATTTAAAAATCCGTTCAAATTAAGAAATTTATTTCGACTGCAGTCAGGGTTCGTTTTCGTGTTTTAAATGCAATTTCGAAGATTAAAATGTCAATTTGTGCAGAATGTTGTGTATGATGGTGAAATGATTGTTTTAAAATATATTAAAATAATAGAAAGTATTTAGAATTCGTTTCCTTCACGCCAGTTCACGAGACAGTTGCGAGTGTTTTTCGATTCGTTCGATAACAGTTTTTTCATTTCAAATTTATGACCAAGATGAGCAGAATATTTACGAACATATTTTTAAAACGTACACTAATTTTTTGGTATTGATAATCTTCTTTTTCAATACTTACAAAGAAGATTTTTCTTACTTTAATGTTGCAGTTTTTAAAGATTTATTCGGTTTCAGTGGTCATAGATACATCAGAAATAATCTATTCTATGACGTCATCGAATTGCGCATATATTGATTAAGCTTACCTCTTTGTTCCTAAAGCCTTTTTACTGTTATTAAAGTTTACGCATTGTCTTCCCCGAAGTCCTGACTTTGTTTACAGTCAGGTTTTTAACAGTTCTTTAATCATGAAGTTTCCGCAAGTCCAAAGTAGAAAACTTCTTTAGCGGAGACCTAAGCTGCAGTTAATTATCCGGCTTGAGGTAGTCGTCTTGGGAGAGGAGAAAATAAATCCTGTAAGAAAACGTACCCTCTAATACCTTCAACGGAGTCGTTATAAGCTTTTAGTCATTACGTTAGAGTTTGTCCTTCAATCACGGGCACTTTTCACAATTAAGTCGCTTACAAAAGAACGCAGTTTCTCTTCGATTTTGAAAAATAGCGAACTGCTTAACTTCTTTTGCTTAATTAAACGGTGGAGGTCGTTTCGTTAAAGTTTTAATTGCCTTCTTTGACCGCGGTCCGCTTTGCAGGAAGGGTTGATTCTTTAGATTCTTAATTATATATTTTTCCGACAATTTCAACTTTCATTTTACTTTGTCATTATTTAATTTAGAGGCACAGTATTGTGATTTGTTGATGTCTTTGTATGAATATATCCATTTTTCAGTTGTTTCCTGAGAAAATTCTTATTTTGACTGCCATCACTGTAATGCCCAAATCTGGGACTTTAAAAAAATGTCTATCCTGATCTTTAAATCAATTTTTAAGAGGTCGTTAAAATTGTGTGTGTGTGTGTGTGTGTGTGTGTGTGTGTGTGTGTGTGTGTGTGTGTGTGTGTGTGTGTGTGTGTGTGTGAGAGAGAGAGATAGATAGAGAGAGAGAGCGTGCGTATGTGTGTGTGTGTGTGTGTGTGTGAGAGAGAGAGAGAGAGAGAGAGAGAGAGAGAGAGAGAGAAAGAGAGAGTGAGAGTGTGAGAGAGTGCGCGAGTGCGTGTATATATATATATATATATATATATATATATATATATATATATATATATATGTGTGTGTGTGTGTGTGTGTGTGTGTGTGTGTGTGTGTGTGTGTGAGAGAGAGAGAGAGTGCGTTTTAGCACTCCTACTTTCACTAGAATAATTTCGGCACAGTTATATTCAAATTTGACATAAAAATTGAGTTTGGTAGTAATTTGAACAAATCAGTTACCCAGAACAGTTTCAAAATGGCGGCATTCTAAATCTTAAAAAAATGTTTACATTTTTATCAAACACTTTTATTGAAATTCGACGGCGGGTCTTGTTTTATTTTCTTGTTTTTAATATATATTAATGTATTTAATAATATTATGACAATTTACGCAGATTTTATTCAAGCTTGGCGCAAAAATTGATGTTTGTAACATCGTAGCTAGGACAAGTTGAGTTTTAACTTGTATCATGTTTTATGACTGGTTGTGATGTTGGAATTTGCGCGTCGCGTTTGCTATTGTTGGAATTTGCGAGTATAGGCTATTGATACATAATAGTATATTTTGCGCATTGCAAGTCTCGTATTACGTTCATTATAATTAAGAATTTCCTGTGTTTTCGCCCGGAGATCGAACCCGGTTGTGAGTCACACGTCATAACCACTACACTAAAAAAAAACTATGAAGTAGTTTATATTGGTAGTTATATTAAAAGATCAGTTGTTTTATATTAATTCGTAACGATTAGCTGATTTCATTGAACAGCTGATAGGCTATAGTAAATTTCAGTTTATGTTGTTAATAACTAGCTGTAAATAACGATAAACGTTAATTTATAAAACTAGTAATTAAAATAACAATAAAAAAAAACAATAACAATAAATACAAGATTATTTAATAAAACAAAATACATGCAATCATAATTTTGAATAAAATTCTGTTTTTTAACCAAAAATGAAGATCATGTGTCGTGTTTTCGAACAAATTATCCCAATTAAAATAAAATAGAGTAGAAAACATGATACATTACTTTTATTTTGGTTCAATAACAGAATATTTTTCAGCATTCATCCGTTCAACCGTTTCGAAATAGTGCCATTTTAAATTTAAAGTCATAACTTTTTAATGTTAAATGATTTTTAAAATTCTGACCTTATAATCGTAATCAGCGTTAAAATTTGCATAAATTAACATCGAAGATTTTAAAATTCTAAATTATGCAGATGTTAATGTTGGTTATGATGGTGAAACTGTGTTTTCAAAGAAATCCAATATCAACTCGTTGTCGACACAGCTGCGTGCCTCTTTTATATTGGTTACTGTTTGCACTATTGTAGTACCTAATTAATATTCTGTAACACAACTTTATTATTTAATTGCAATCTGATCGAAGCTTTATTCCAAAATCGTGCATTTATGCAGGAGTAATAAAATAAAAAGTGCATTAAATAATAAAATAATTAATAAACCTGGCAGCGGTGTCATGTCTCGTTTTACGAGCCATTAGCTACTGTAAGTTATTGCGGCAGAAAGAAGGCATCGATGGTAATACGCGATAAAGATAGGCCAGCGTTGGTCTTTCGATTGTGAATTATTAAACTCGTAATGTGTTATATTCGTGGCTGGGACAGTTTGCATGCGGTGGTGTTGACTCGAGCGCGGTCCAACCTAGCACCGGAAACGGCATATTTATATCGATTGAATCGCGCGATCCCAAAGCTGTTTGCTTAATACTGTAATACGGGACGATATAATTAGCCTGTGTAATTATTTCTTGGCCATATGTTTTTTGTAATCATTTAATAGCGCGTGTTAGACTTGGTGTGTGTGTAATTTTCTTTTCAGCAGTTTGCATTGGTCAGTAGGCTACTTAAATAGGATGGGCGTTTAAAGTTTTTAATAAAACCAGTGTTACAAATACAGGCACTGTTTCACAAAGTTACAAGAATTAAAAAATTTTGAAAAAAATGTAAAAGTCTACGCTGGGGAAAACAACAAGAAAGTTTTACCCTACACCTTACCAAGTCAAATTTCTTTTGCTCGTTTTAATCTTATTTTAAAAGTTCCAAAAAAATACTTAATGCTCAAAAGCGTCCTCTACAAAACCATTCGGCCTAATTTCCCTTCTTTTAGGGATATTTTAATGTAATTAAACTAATAATTACAACTAATTTCTAAATAACAGCATAACCTCAAAATTACAAAGAGACAGGTCACACTGTAAACAAGTAAATTTAACCCTACACGTCAGTAAGGCAAATTTCTTATGCTCGTCTTTATCTTATTTAGATAAATTCCACCTATTTTATTAATAATATTACCACCTAGTTCTTTAAAATAAAAATTAATATACATTAAATCAATACTGCAGTTTTAAAATATGTGTAAAGTTGTTAGTAGAAAAGTACAGGCCTAAGTCATAAGTAAGTGCATTAAAGCAAAACTGCAGTTTTAAAATATGTGTAAAGTTGTTAGTAGAAAAATACAGGCCTAAGTCATAAGTAAGTGCATTAAAGCAAAACTGCAGTTTTAAAATATGTGTAAAGTTGTTAGTAGAAAAGTACAGGCCTAAGTTATAAGTAAGTGCATTAAAGCAAAACTGCAGTTTTAAAATATGTGTAAAGTTGTTAGTAGAAAAATACAGGCCTAAGTTATAAGTATGTGCAGTAAAGCAAAACTGCAATTGTAAAATATGTGTAAATTTGTTAGTAGAAAAGTACAGGCCTAAGTTATAAGTATGTGCAGTAAAGCAAAACTGCAATTTTAAAATATGTGTAAATTTGTTAGTAGAAAAGTACAGGCCTAAGTTATAAGTAAGTGCATTAAAGCAAAACTGCAGTTTTAAAATATGTGTAAAGTTGTTAGTAGAAAAATACTGGCCTAAGTCATAAGTAAGTGCATTAAAGCAAAACTGCAGTTTTAAAATATGTGTAAAGTTGTTAGTAGAAAAATACAGGCCTAAGTCATAAGTAAGTGCATTAAAGCAAAACTGCAGTTTTAAAATATGTGTAAAGTTGTTAGTAGAAAAATACAGGCCTAAGTCATAAGTAAGAGCATTAAAGCAAAACTGCAGTTTTAAAATATGTGTAAAGTTGTTAGTAGAAAAGTACTGGCCTAAGTCATAAGTAAGAGCATTAAAGCAATACTGCAGTTTTAAAATATGTGTAAAGTTGTTAGTAGAAAAATACAGGCCTAAGTCATAAGTAAGTGCATTAAAGCAAAACTGCAGTTTTAAAATATGTGTAAAGTTGTTAGTAGAAAAATACAGGCCTAAGTCATAAGTAAGAGCATTAAAGCAAAACTGCAGTTTTAAAATATGTGTAAAGTTGTTAGTAGAAAAATACAGGCCTAAGTCATAAGTAAGAGCATTAAAGCAAAACTGCAGTTTTAAAATATGTGTAAAGTTGTTAGTAGAAAAGTACTGGCCTAAGTCATAAGTAAGTGCATTAAAGCAAAACGGCAGTTTTAAAATATGAGTAAAGTTGTTAGTAGAAAAATACAGGCCTAAGTCATAAGTAAGAGCATTAAAGCAAAACTGCAGTTTTAAAATATGTGTAAAGTTGTTAGTAGAAAAGTACAAGGCTAAGTTATAAATATGTCTATTAAAGCAAAACTGCAATTTTAATGTGTAAAGTTGTTAGTAGAAAAGTATAGGCCTAAGTTATAAGTGTGCTGTTTAAATTTACGGTATCTGATATTTTAAACCATTCGATCTTGCTAAGTGACTGTTCATACATTCCTTCTGTTATAAAATTCGCAATGCAAGTTAGGCTTCTTTGTTTAGAACTAATTAGAAATTTTAAAATTCAGAAGAATTATAAGGAGAGTAAATTCTTTGGACTGACGCTAAACCGTCAGTCTTTGTTCTGACGCATGAGGCTTTATCGGTTGTCTTCTCTTGCTGTATACTGACTTTGCTTTTTGTAGTTAGATTATATTCAAATTAGATGTAGGGATAATACAGACACTGTGATCGACTGTCTTATTGATCAGCTGGAGCTCTTTAATACTAGTTCAGCAATTTATTGTCTTTAATAATCCACTGACTAGCTCATTCTACTGAAAATCTCGAGAGTCCTGGAAACTAAAAAAATCCTTAGTCTCCTACTAACTAGAGCCTCACAATCATGAATTAGCTGTCCTGCACTTTTTTCCTCTTTCCTGGACAACATATATACGGTTTCTCCGTGGTACTTACCTGTATATTATTCGAAATATACGAAAATAAGTTTTACAAATATTATTTTTAATAGTAATATCTCATCAATTTTGCTATTTTGGAATATTGTGCTCCAATGAGTAATCCCATTGTGTCTCTAACTCATAACTAATGTCACGTCTTCAAAACTATCACACAGGCCATGTAGGCCTCAGCGCTGTTGTCTGGACGCTGAGCTCCACTGCGAATATCCAGTCATTCTCTGTAAAAAAAACACGAAGATTAGAAACATTGCTTTAAAAACGGTTCTTTGAAATTTGTTCATAAACATAGACTTACAATTCAAAAGAAATAAACGTTTTTGAACTAAAAGAAATGTGGAGTTAAGAACAGCTTTTAAAAAACTAAAGCAAATGAGACGGCGGTCAGGGTTAACCAGAAGGTAAATTTAATTTCTTTCAAATTTACTAGGCCTACACTGGTTTCACTTAAAAATCTTCATTAAATATATTAAAAAACAAATGACCACACCGATTATGTCCTGCTTAAACAAATGAAACCTAAATTTGAAAAGGATCAGCAACCTCACGTCACAAAAACATAAAAGCAATATACAAAGCTGGCAAGTACCCAACAAACATGTTATGTAAACAAGCCACAAGTAACTAATCAAGTTGTTTCTTTATTTTTGTTTCTAGTATTATAATCATGACATATGTCTGAATAAACAATAACAACTAGCAGTTCAAAGAACATCAACACTCGTAATAAATTCTCAATTAATTATGATAGGTCTTCAGCCAGTATTACGAGAAATAACCAACAACTGAAATCTCAACGTTGAATCGGAACCCGCCATCTTGAAATAGAAGTAAGAAAACATATTTTACATAGTTCATTTGAGCTTTGTACAAGATAATTTCATAACAAATTTCAAAACAAGCGTTTAATGCGTTTGGCTAAAACTGCGTACACTCGTACAGCGTACTAGGCTTTCACCCCGAGGACCCGGGTTCGATTCCCGGCGAAGGCTTGGCATTTTCATAAGCTATACATCATCCCATCGTCTGCATTAGCCCAAGTGTGCACAATAGTCGGACGTTAAACACAAAAAAAAAAAAAAAATTATATGTGTGTGTGTGTGTGTGTGTGTGTGTGTGTGTGTGTGTGTGTGTGTGTGTGTGTGTGTGTGTGTGTGTGTGTGTGTGTGTGTGTGTGTGTGTGTGTGTGTGTGTGTGTGTGTGTGTGTGTGTGTGTGTTTTATTTTTTTAACTTTAAAACTTGTGTGTGTGTATATATATATATATATATATATATATATATATATATATATATATATATATATATATGTGTGTGTGTGTGTGTGTGTGTGTGTGTGTGTGTTGTGTGTGTGTGTGTGTGTGTGTGTGTGTGTGTGTGTGTGTGTGTGTGTGTGTGTGTGTGTGTGTGTGAGTGTGCACGTGCGTGCGTGCGTGTTTTGTCTGTTTCAAAATTTTTCTTAAAAAATGTTTTCTTTTGGAATAACGTCTTTACAACATGTATACAAATGTAGACGAGGTATCACACAAGATAACTTTCTTAATTGATGCCAGCAACAAATACGTACAAAAGTATTCCGTGACAATCACAGTGTGACACAATCGATTGCAAAAGCAAATCGATTTGTGATTTCAATTACATTTACCATATTGTAGAAATATTTCAAACGTTAAAACGTATGAAATATAAATAAAACAGTTATTTTTTTAACAAGAGAGAATTAACCGTAAAAATTGAAAGTGTGAAGCATTAGGCCGCTGTAGAGGCGATCGCAGCGCAATCTGTTGTGAATAATTGATTGCATTTTATTCGGATTACAAAAAAAAAAAAACATGTTCCGAACGAATAAAAAAACGACCAATTAATTCCAGCCACAACCGATATCCAATTTGTTATAATTAACTCAGTATATATTTTACTGTAAAAAAACTACAAATTGCTGTAGACACTGTATTATTTTATTTCACTGTTTGACTTGATAATAATTGCTGTTGTTGTAGTTGGTGTATATATATATATATATATATATATATATATATATATATATATATATATATTAATATTAAATACATACATATATATATATATATATATATATATATATATATATATATATATATATATACACACACTGAAGCATTGT
Source organism: Callitettix versicolor (assembly GCA_022606455.1). Classification (NCBI taxonomy): domain Eukaryota; kingdom Metazoa; phylum Arthropoda; class Insecta; order Hemiptera; family Cercopidae; genus Callitettix; species Callitettix versicolor. Next base: position 71,943,538 of record CM040188.1, on the reverse strand, counting down.
CCTACATGTATTCACTAAATCTACAACAGCTTATTTCACATATAAAAGAAGATACTATAATCATTTTAGGTTAATAAATATATTAAGTAAATACTATAAATACAATTGTTCTGTTTTCAAAAAGTAATCAATCATAATAATAGTAATCATCATAAGCCGGTTCTATTCCTTAAATATTCATTGTTCCTTAAACAATAAATACACTAAACATTAATTATGTTGTAGCCTCATTTATCATAAATTTTGAGAATATTATTGAAAAATGTCAGCTACGTATAACATAATAAGCCACGTGATAGGTAATATCAGCACAACTTGCCATCATGTGTTGAGGACATAATGTGCCTCCTCACTGGGCACGGTATACGAGCCTATTGGAAAATATCAGCTAAGTATAAGAGAATAAGCCACGTGATAGGTAATATCAGCACAACTTGCCATCGTGTGTTGAGGACATAATGTGCCTCCTCACTGGGCACGGTATACGAGCCTATTGGAAAATATCAGCTAAGTATAAGAGAATAAGCCACGTGATAGGTAATATCAGCACAACTTGCCATCGTGTGTTGAGGACATAATGTGCCTCCTCACTGGGCACGGTATACGAGCCTATTGGAAAATATCAGCTAAGTATAAGAGAATAAGCCACGTGATAGGTAATATCAGCACAACTTGCCATCATGTGTTGAGGACATAATGTGCCTCCTCACTGGGCACGGTATACGAGCCTATTGGAAAATATCAGCTAAGTATAAGAGAATAAGCCACGTGATAGGTAATATCAGCACAACTTGCCATCATGTGTTGACGACATAATGTGCCTCCTCACTGGGCACGGTATACGAGCCTATTGGAAAATATCAGCTTAGTGTAAGAGAATAAGCCACGTGATAGGTAATATCAGCACAACTTGCCATCATGTGTTGAGGACATAATGTGCCTCCTCACTGGGCACGATATACGAGCCTATTGGAAAATATCAGCTAAGTATAAGAGAATAAGCCACGTGATAGGTAATATCAGCACAAATTGCCATCATGTGTTGAGGACATAATGGTACCTCCTCACTGGGCACGATATACGAGCCTATTGGGAAATATCAGCTATGTATAAGAGAACAAGCCACATGACAGGTAATATCAGCACAACTTGCCATCGTCTGTTGAGGACAAAATGGTACCTCCTCACTGGGAACGGTATACGAGCCTATTGGAAAATATCAGCTAAGTATAAGAGAATAAGCCACGTGACAGGTAATATCAGCACAACTTGCCATCATGTGTTGAGGACATAATGGTGCCTCCTCACTGGGCACGGTATACGAGCCTATTGGGAAATATCAGCTTAGTATAAGAGAATAAGCCACGTGACAGGTAATATCAGCACAACTTGCCATCGTGTGTTGAGGATATAATGGTGCCTCCTCACAGGGCACGGTATACGAGCCTATTGGGAAATATCAGCTTAGTATAAGAGAATAAGCCACGTGACAGGTAATATCAGCACAACTTGCCATCGTGTGTTGAGGACATAATGGTGCCTCCTCGCTGGGCACGGTATACGAGCCTATTGGGAAATATCAGCTTAGTATAAGAGAATAAGCCACGTGACAGGTAATATCAGCACAACTTGCCATCATGTGTTGAGGACATAATGGTGCCTCCTCACTGGGAACGGTATACGAGCCTATTGGGAAATATCAGCTAAGTATAAGAGAATAAGCCACGTGATAGATGGTATCTACGTAATGTCTCGGGCACAAAAAGCAACAGCTTGTCATTATCTCTGGTTGCGTGCTCGCTTTACTTTTGTTGACTATATAAAATCGGACGGAACACATTAGCAATAGACAACACGGTTTCCGGCCGCATGCAAATGATAGAAAGAATGATAGATTCTTGGACTAGATTGGGCTTGATAAATACATGCGAGTCATGTCATGTCCTCGTCCCTCTCCTATCGCCACACATGTTTGGTTTGTAACTTCTACCGAAATATTGGGTTCTGTTTTCAAATTAGAGTTAGTATGCGATGTTAACTGTTCGAAAATCGCTGATTGTAATATTTATATTGTTATCATTATACACGATAATGTTAAGTCATGCGATTATTAATATGGCATAAGAACGTAATTTAGTCGTAAAATAAGTAGACTTGCGATGATCGATATGCGATTAACGTTGTTGCGACTAAATATTTCAGTGATGAAATAAAATGAGCGATAGTTAATTTTTTATTATCTGTATGAATAATTTGCCAAGTGTGGTCGTCACGAGCTCTTAAGACCTTAATACTATTGATTTTTTTTTTTAGCGAATTTGTATTGGAAAATGAGCTATTGGAGCAGCCGTCATGGTAAGGACTCAGTCCCAGAACCGGTTTGTGTTGTGTTGTGTTGCGGTGTGTGTGTGTGTGTGTGAGAGAGTGTGTGTGTGTGCGTGTTAGTACGCTAACATTCGCAATTTAGTTCCGTATAATTCAAACTGCAAACAAAAAATCTATCAAGCCGCCTCGGTGGCCTAGTTGATAGCGTACTAGGCTTTCACCCCGAGGACCCGGGTTCGATTCCCGGCCAGGGCTTATCATTTTCATACGCTATAAATCATCCCTTCGTCTGCATTAGCCCAAATGTGCATTAGCCCAAATAGTCGGACGTTAAACACAAAAAAAATCTATTATGGTAATGGCTTAGGTACGTTATTTCAACATTCGTAGCTTTTTTTTATTATGTATTTTTGAAAATCTGATTTTGTCATAGTAATGGGCTTTAAAAGCTCGTAAATTTGCATTTTAGATTTTCAAAATCATTTGAAATTAAGAACTGTTTTGACTGCGGTCTGGGATTCACTTTCCTATTTACAATGTAATTTGAAAGTCTGAAAACCGTACATTTTTGTTTCCGAACAAGAAGAAGGTACTTTCGAACAAGATTTTTTCAAGCGAACGATATACTTAGTTACTTAAGTACTACAATAAAGCAAATTTTGTTTGAAATTTTAAGAGAAAAACTGTGTAATCTTGTCGGTTGATGCACCTAATTATTTTTATCGATGCTATTATTATTATTATTATTCAAACGTAAAATATATTGCAAAATTTGTGACAATTAATGTGCTGCAATTTTAATTTCATTTATTTAACGTCCTTAAAAAAGTTTTCAAGTTTGTAATAACTCGGGGAGTGTTGAAACCGCACGACTGTTAATCAGGCGATCAGCTGGAAGGGGAGAAGCGCGGCGGTGCGGAGAGCGTGGGAACTAACACACTGCACAGCACTAAGATAGCAATAATAATTGCAAGACGATAAACTCTGCAATAGCCTACTCCCGTTAAACACGTTAAAAGCCACAAGGAACGTGATATCACACGCAACGTGCAACTTGCAACGTGCACCGAACCGAATCGTACTGGTGGTACAACTTGTATCAGCCCGATCGGTCGGAGAAAGTTAGTGCAATCAGGAAAGTAAGACTTTTATGGTAATCCTACAATAAAAATATAAATTATAGTAATGAGAAAAGTTTTCCTAACAATTCTTATTAAATTTATGTCAAAAGTAGTTTTAAAAGATGTCTCTAAGATAAAACAGTTTATTTTCATTTTAAAAGGTTTATTTAATGAGCGCAGTTGATTAGGTTAGCTGAAACTCGGACCTTTTTGTGCGACGTCACATGTTCGACACTAGATATTTCTTTTTTGCTCGTCTCGTTGGAAAATTATATTGCAAAACATTTAATCGGAAAATATGTATTACATTTTCTTGTGAAAACAATCATGTTTCCTACAAATACATAAAATATATAATGAATTATTCATTTTGCATTTACATATTTCATTAGAATTACTTTTATTCTCCTATAGAATATTGTGTTTCTATTGTCAAATCACCTTACATGTCAATATTGTCAACCAGCAGAAAACCTACTGTTATAAATACATTCGAGCTCCGAGGAGAGCTTCCAATCTTCTTTATTACAGAGAAGTATACTATTCATATTGACTTTTGACATGTCTGTAATTAACCCTTCAGAATACCCTTCAGAACCCTTCGGACGCCACTGTTTTTGAGGCGGAGTTATTTGCAATCGATGAGGCATTGAGGCAAGTAATAACAAGGCCATGGTTGAATAATAACATAGTGATATTAGTTGACTCTAAATCGGCATTACAAACAATTGCTGACAACACATCTGCAGGCTCTATGGTAGAATCGATCCAGAAGAAATACAGAGTAGTTAAACACATTACCAAGGAATTGGTTCTGCAGTGGATCCCGTTACATGTAGGCATACAAGGGAATGAGTGGGCAGACAAGCTGGCCAAACAAGGAACCCTTATAGTGCAGAAACCAAAAAGAATGCTCACACTGGAGCCTAGGATTAGTGCACTGGAGCGAACATCTTATCTTGAATTTACAAAGTCAAGGAAGACATAAAGAACAAGCCTTATGAGAATGTATTCGACTTGTATGGGAAGGTCAAGGATTTCCAGAGGAGGACATCTGTCGGTCTTTCGGCTGACAACTGGACACGACTGTCTGAATGAACACCTGAAGAAAATTAAGATATTAAACTATGACAACTGCACATTGTGTGAATGCCCAGACACCATCATGAACAAGGACCACCTCCTGGTCTGCAGAAAATTAGATGAAGAGAAGCAGAGAAGAGGAGACCTCCCTGGCCTCTACTGGGAAGCAAGATCAAAGATGGCGTGAGCCAGCGGAAGCCATTGGAAAACAACAACAACAACTCTTTAGAATATAAAATTGTAAACAGATTTATACGAAGAAGTTTTAAAATGTTAAACTATGTCTTAAATATTGAGAAGAAGAATATAAGGCGAGTGGCCACCAATTGCGGAGCGGAGTTGCCCTGAGCGGAGCGGGCTACGAATCCAAAACCTATTGTTTTTAATGAAAGTACGGCCACTGAAAGCGATCTGAGTGGAGTCAAGCGGCGTCACTGAACTTTCAGTGGCCGTACTTACATTAAAAACAATAAGTTTTGTCCGTTCCCTTGAGCAATTCAGCGGAGCGCATTTGGTGGCCACCCGGGTTAATGTGGACTAATCTAGACAGAAATATTTGTCCATGTAGGGTAGGAAAGAATGAAATGAAGAAAGCATTCGATGATTGGGTGACATACAAAAAATTATGATCATGTTTTTACAGATTTTCTGACATTTTTGGAATTTTTTGAATATTAGGTTGTTATTTTGGTTTTGTGTGGTGGTAATTAACAAATTTTAACTATTTTCATAGACTGCGCTATCTTTGTACCGTGATACAATATTCGGGTGTATCGGAACGATCAGAGATGCGGGATACGGATCGGCGCAGTAAAGAAATGAAGGCGAAATTTGCAGTTAAAACTATATTTATTGACAAAAGTAATTAATCTGCAGTACACATACTGTCTAACAGAAGGACCGGAAAAACGAACACAACTTGTAAACCTAATAGAGTTATTTAAACCATTTATTGCTTTTTCGGTAGCTCCTGAACTTTGATTGCTGTAGTTAACCTTAAAGTAACTTAAGTACCTTCAGATACCATAGACATATTTTTGAGACATTTGTTTTTTTTTATGGTAACGCTGAAATGTATGAAAATATAATAGTAATAATATTAGTAAAAAAAATCACAGAGTTAAACTATACAGTCCCTCTTATTAGGTTCGAATACAACCGGTCTAAAACTTTGGTCTGTACAATGGTCTGTACATACTAATCAGACAGGATATACTGTGTTTCAGCCAAATAACAGTGTCTAGTAAAGGGTGAAACATTTCCTAGTAGATGGTGAGATAGTGCTTAGTAGAGAGTGCGACAGTTCCTGGTAGAGGGTGATAAAACACCTAATAGATGGGGGACAGTACCTAGAAGATGGTAAGTCAGTGCCTAGTAGAGGATGAGAGAGCTTATTAAAGGGTAAGGCAGTGCCTAGAAGAGTGTGAGATAGTAACTGGTAGAGGGTGATACAGTGATTAGTAGAAAGTGAGACAGTGTTTGGTAAAGGGTGATACAGTACCTAGTAGATGGTGAGTCAGTGTCGGGTAGAGGGTGATACAGTACCTAGTAGATGGTGAGACAGAGCCTGGTAGAGGATGTTACAGTACCTAGTTGGTGGTTAGTCAGTGCCTGATGATACAATACCTAATAAATGGTGAGTCAGTGTCTGGTGATACAATACCTAGCAGATGGTGACATAGTGCCTGGTGATACAATACCTAATAAATGGTGAGTCAGTGTCTGGTGATACAATACCTAGCAGATGGTGACATAGTGCCTGGTGATACAATACCTAGTAGATGGTGAGTCAGTGCCTGGTGATACAATACCTAGTAGATGGTGAGTCAGTGCCTGGTGATACAATACCTAGTAGATGGTGAGTCAGTGTCTGGTGATACAATACCTAGCAGATGGTGACATAGTGCCTGGTGATACAATACCTAGTAGATGGTGAGTCAGTGCCTGGTGATACAATACCTAGTAGATGGTGAGTCAGTGTCTGGTGATACAATACCTAGTAGATGGTGAGTCAGTGCCTGGTGATACAATACCTAGTAGATGGTGAGTCAGTGCCTGGTGATACAATACCTAGTAGATGGTGAGTCAGTGTCTGGTGATACAATACCTAGCAGATGGTGACATAGTGCCTGGTGATACAATACCTAGTAGATGGTGAGTCAGTGCCTGGTGATACAATACCTAGTAGATGGTGAGTCAGTGCCTGGTGATACAATACCTAGTAGATGGTGAGTCAGTGCCTGGTGATACAATACCTAGTAGATGGTGAGTCAGTGCCTGGTGATACAATACCTAGTAGATGGTGAGTCAGTGCCTGGTGATACAATACCTAGTAGATGGTGAGACAGTGTTTGGTAATGGAATACCTAGTAAATGGTGAGTCAGTGTCTGGTAGAGGGTGATACAATACCTAGTAGATGGTGAGACAGTGCCTGGCAGAGGGTGATAAAATACCTAATAAATTGCTCTCACGATTTTGATCACATTTTGTTCAAATTTAGTGTGTAAGTCTCCACACAGAATGTATTAATTTTTATATAAGCCTCCCCAGAAGAGTCTTAGATTCCAAATTTGAAGTAGGCCTACTTGGATTACTTTGAAAGCGTAAATGTCTTTAAAAATTAGGTAACTGTTTTTGTAAAATTATAATTCTTAATAAATAAACAAATTTCGAGCAAAATCTGATAAACCAATATTTAGAAATCAGCTTGATTTTCAGGATTTTATGGGTAGGTTCAAAACTAGAATTTTGAAAAAAAACATACGTTTTTGTTCCTTATAGTGTTAGAATTATTTCAAATAAAGAATCAAACTGTTTTGATCCCAAACTCATAAAATATTTACAGTAACATTGCATTTCAGATTTCTTTTAGTTCTAATCCTCTTAACACCATTTTTTTAAATTGTGGTACTTATGAACAATTGAAAATCCTGTTTCAAAAGGTTATCATTTTTCTTCATTTCCTTTTTTCAAAATCGTAACTGTATATGATGTTGATTAAATGATTTATCCATTCATTATCCTACATTAGATAAATTCCATTTTCCATCGTGTTCAATGTGGCTAAGACACCGGCCAGTCTGACGTGTCTCTGAAGGCGCAGCTCGTAGTCGTTGGTTCGAGACTTACAGTTACTGCCGTGGGGAAGTTTAAAGCCGACCCCTTACCAACATTAGACTTATTATGTTAAAGTAATTGACGTGAAGAAAAAAAAATCTATTTTCCAATTAATTTCTCGGCCGAATAACTAAACGAGTAACTCCAGCACTGAGCGGACGTAATATCGTCCTAATTGTTTATACTTTAAAATAATCAAATAGAATCTAGTTAAACATGTTTATGTGCCTTAATACGATGTATAAATATACATTTTATTCCGGATAAAACCAGTTCACATCTCATTGACATCAAAGCATTCGTTTTAAACCTTTGGAACAGACTCTCTCGCAAATAGCCTGCATATACATTGGCTAATAATTAGCATGCCGTGCGTTAACCACCTTTCTTCGTATTTAGACAAATTCGGTTAATTATTTTATCGACATGCACGATAATTGTGGTTCGGTTTGGAATCCGCAAATACGATTAGCCCAGCCGAGCACTGCCCAGTTGATTAAAACGGACGGATTGCTGATAGTATTAAATGATAACTGTACATTGTAAGTTTACCGCCGGTGACTGTAGGCGTACACATGCCATCTGTAACTACCAAGCACTCGCTGGTACAACATCTACTGCCAATATTATCGCGGCACTATCTACACTTGGCGATTTGTTTGTGCGTGCGTGCGTGAGGGTATTTCTCACGCTAGTAAAACAATAACACCTTGTTACGTTATTGTTACGTTTACAGAAACTGAATGGGTTTTAATACGTTTGGAATGAGTAAGATGTTTGGTAAATAAATAATTTAAGAAACTTTTTCTTATACCATTCGGAGAAAGAAAAATACTTGTTTTGGTACTTTATGTAAAGTAATTAATGAATCTGTTCTCTCTCTTTCTCTGACACGCGCGCGCTCACACACACACACACACACACACACACACACACACACACAAACATACATATATGTGTGTGTGTGCATACACAAAACACTCATATTCGCAATTGTGGCCAGCTTTGATTTAATCTTAGCACAAAAATTGATTACGGCAATAGCTTGCATGCGTTTGTAAACCAGCAAAATACATTAAGCAGTTTCAAAATGACAGCCATATCAAAATTTAAAACAAACAATTATTTTGCCTGATATTTTTTTGAAAAATTCATTTTAGCGCGTCGTAATCAGGTTAAAAAATAAACAAGTATTTTGAATTTTCATAATCCGTTGAAACTAAGAATTTTTGAACGGCGGTCAAGGTTCATTTTCGTTTAAACAATGTAATTTGGATGCGCAAAGCGCTAATAGGCCTATACGCAAATTTAAATGCTGATTATGATGGTGAAATTATAATTTCAAAAAGGATAAATAGATAAAAAATTTTTTGGAAATTTGTTTTTTGTCACGTCAGCGAGATAGCTCTATAAATTTTCCTACACTCGTTTCATTTATAAATTTCCGTAATTAGAAACTAAAGTAATTACAAATTACACACAGATCATCTATATACATAAAAGGCAATAATGTCCTGACTGACTGACTGATCAACGTACAGCCCAAACTATAAAACCTAGAGACTTGAAATTTTGAGGATACCTTCGTTTTAATATGTAAGCGCGTACTGAGAAAGGATTTTGCAAAAAATTGATTTTAACACCATTAAACTACTTACCCAGTCCAAATTTAATAAACAACGTACATCCAATACTATTATAGCTAGAGACTTGAAATTTTCAAGGTACATTCTTACAACAATGTCAAGGTGTATTAATAAAGGATTTTGCAAAAATATGATTTTGAAGCCATTAACTACTAACCCAGTTCAAATTTAATAATCAACGTACAGCCAATACGTACGTCTCAATTATAGCTAAAGACTTGAAATTTTCAAGGTGCATTCTTACAACAATGTCAAGGTGCACTAATAAAGGATTTTGCAAAAATATGATTTTGAAGCCATTAAACTACTAACCCAGTCCAAATTTAATAATCAACGTACAGCCAATACTATTATAGCTAGAGACTTGAAATTTTCAGGTACCTTCTTACAACATTGTCGAGATGCACTGAAAAAGGGGTGCACTGAAAAACAATTTTCCAGTATGCAACCCCTAAAGAGGTAAACATGAGGTACAACAATTTTTATTGGAAAAAATATGTTTTTCATCTGACTTTCTTAAAACGTAACATAGTCACTCTTAAGTATAAGTAATGAAATATATTTTTCACCTTTTCCCCAAAACGCATTCCCTAAAGAGATTGAAAGAAGGTATAAAATATAAAAAAGGGGTACAATTTTGAATTGAAAAAATATTTTTTTTATCTTATATTCTAGAAATATGCTATGAAACACATATTTCAACATTTTTCTGAATTCATCCCCTAAAAGAAAAAAAATGGAAAAAGAGTTATCATGGGAGAAAAAGAGTGTTTGCATTGGAGAAAAATATTTTTTATCAAATTTTCTTAAAAGTAAACAAAATATTTTAAAACACAAATTATGATACGCAATTCAGTATTTTCCCCCGAATTCATCCCCTAAAAGGACAAAAATATAGAATAGGTATAAATGTTTGTATTGGACAAAAATATTCCTGATCAGATTTTCTTAAATTCGAATGGAACACGTTTGAAGACAATAAAACAACATATTCAGGTTATAATATTTTTTCATATTCACTGTAAAATGAACACGAGTTTAGATGATCACGCTTTTATTAATATATTTTTTTATGTTTCTAAATTATTACATTACTGAAACAGTTTAAGTTTCGTGGGCGAAGCCGAAACGGGTAATGCTAGTCTGTAAATAAAGTAGGAGTGTTCTTATGTGTAAATAAGAAATACTAAAAATGTAATTTTGTTATTTTATGTTAATTTTATTCACAGATTCTCCTGAGTGCACAAAGTTTCTTGCCACTTGGAAATTTCTCATTGCCTTTTTGTCGTTACTCATTTAATGCAGTTTGTTTTATCATGCAGTCACTTTATTAAGACAATAAAAGATCAGTTATAAGAAAGTTGAGCAGGAGCTGTACACGTTTCATATCTCATTACAGTTATATATTACAAAGCGTTATGTTTGTCTATAAAGTCAGAGTTATGTCTTATATATAACATAACATATTGTCTTAAGTCTTTATGCCATTGGCGGCCGTTAAACTGAAGGAAACTGTACTTACACGTTTATATTATGGTGACGTGTTTACATTACTTCAGCGATAAAAGAAGAACAAATGTATTTTATTACTTGTGGGATCGTCTGTAAGTGTTGCTGAAATCAAATTTTGTTTTTTTTTAGATGTTTTGGTTTATATTTATTTGAATTGCATGTTTTCTTTTAGTGAGCTTCATCAAACGTAAACAATCAAATATTAAATGTGTAATTTGTATTGTAGCTGAAAGGAATGTTTTGAAATACAGTTTTTGTTTTTAGAAAATACGTTTTGGGAAATGCCGTCAATGTTTAAACTTAGAAAATGGAATTAAAAATTTTAAAATAAAAAGCGCAATCAAATCTAGATTGTTTTACAACTTAAACTATTCAAAACACTGTCTTAAAATTATCGTATTTAGTTTCTTACTGCTTTTTATGTTTTACTATTGAAACACTGAGATACAGTCAGAGTTATAATTAAAATATATTCACAATACGTCAAGTTTAAACCAAAACAGTCAATTATAGACGAATCATTGAATGAAAACCATTAACAACCAACAAAAAAAAAATCATTTTTTTAAAATAAATTCATTGATTATTTTTTTTAAACTTTACTATGACAGAAGAATATTCAATAAAAAAACGTGTGATAAGAAAGACATATGAAATGTTGATGGGTATAAATTATAGTGCTGTAGAAAAGTGTTTTTTTAAAAAGTTTTCTTCTTCTTTCAGTAGCTCCTTTTGGTTTACACCATCTTGGATCTTGACTCTCCGTAAAGTCCAGGAAAGTACCTTCGTTCTTGTTTCCTGACGAGATCAGTAGGTGATCCTGTACATAACACACCCATCCCGTGAACGTGTACAAAAATGTGTATTTGTCAGAGGCTAGTTTTTTTTGTGAAATACTTATTGGAAACTTACTACATATACATTACGTGGAAGCATCCTATTTTATTTAAAAAAATAGTGAGCTTCATCAAACGTAAACAATCAATGTAATTTGTATTGTAGCTGAAAGAAATGTTTTAAAATACAGTTTTTATTTTTTAGAAATTACGTTATGGGAAATGTCCTCAATGTTTAAACTTAGAAAATTAAATTAAAAATTTTAAAATAAAAAGCGCAATCAAATCTAGATTGTTTGACAACTTAAACTATTCAAAACACTGTCTTAAAATTATCGTATTTAGTTTCTTACTGCTTTTTAAGTTTTACTATTGAAACACTGAGTGCAATGTGTTTACGTTACTTAAATGGTGTAAACGTCACAAATGTATTTTATTATTTGTAGGATCGTTCGTAATTTTTAAATTTTGGGATAATCAAATTGTGATAGTTTTAGCGGATTTATATTTGAAAATCAGCTGTTGGAGTGTCATTAGTCTAAGACTCGAAACTGTTACCGCGATACGACTGGTAATCCTGAACTCACAATTTTGTAAAATCTTAAATATATATATATATAAATATATATATATATATATATATATATATATATATATATATATATATATATATATATATATATATATATATATATATATATATATATATATATGTGTGTGTGTGTGTGTGTGTGTGTGTGTGTGTGTGTGAGAGAGAGAGATGTGTTTTAGCATTATAGCGTTTACAACTTTAGTGATTTAATTTGAATTCGACAAAAATTATTTTCATTATAACATTGTAACCTAATCTATCAGCATTATTTTCATTATGATCTTACCTGTCCTAACCTAACCTAACATATCCAGGAATCTAACTTAACCAGGAAAGTCAATTCAGCCTTCTCGAAATGGGGCAACTTCGAAATATTAAGAAAACTTCCTTGTTATACTTTTTTTTGTAATCTGCATTAAAATTCACCTGCATTATCAAATCAAATTTTAAAAATTCTACTGAAACATAGCACATAAATTGTATACGCGCGGTCAGGACTAATTTTTAACATTTCAAATATTCAGTGTAATTTGAAAATCCCAAATGCTAATTTATGCAAACGTTAGTGCCTATTATAATAATGAAACCAGATATTAAAAAAGTGTGAAATTAAAAATATAGTTGTTTCTTTTATTACGACGAGATAGCTGCGTTTATAAGGTACTATTTTACGTAGAGTAAATTGTATATTGATTCCGAGAAAGTTTGTGCAATATTTAAGGACCTTTTATTTCCTAGTTTTGGGCTCAAACAGAGACGCGTTACTCCCTGACATAAGGCTGATGTATATGTTTCGAGGTCTAAGTATGTGTTCCGATGATGAATTCCTGTTAGCTTTGCAGAGCTCCGCATGCATTCCGTGCAGCTAGATAATCTGATATTAATTACAGCAGTTGTGGACAATGGTCGATCGCAGCGCCGCTCTGTGTCAAGAATAAGCGATTCGTTTTTACTTTGTCACAAAAGCACGATTAGATCAGCTCTGGCGAAACGTCTGCTTTTATTAAAACTTTAAAATCAATAATAATATTAAACATTATCTCACGTACGGTATTATCAGGGGGGAAAACTTTCCTCTTGAAGTTATATGATTTACGCTTGTTTGAAACCTTAACTACTGATGTTAACGACACAAAACAGTTGATTGACTGAAATCCGAAGAACGATTTTAAGTGCAATCTACACACTAGTAGAAGATTGAATATCACACACACACACACACACACACACACACACACACACACACACACACACACACACACACACACACACACACACACACACACACACACACACACACACACACACACACACACACACACACACACACACACACATACACACACACATACATACACACACACACACACACACACACACACACACACACACACACACACACACACATACGCACACACACACACACACACACACACACACACACACACACACACACACACACACACACACACACACACACACACACACACACACACACACACACACACACACACACACACACACACACACACACACACACACACACACACACACACACACACACACACACACACACACACACACACACACACACACACACACACACACACACACACACACACACACTCGACACACACATACACACACACACACGGCACACACACACACACATACACGGCACACACGCACACAACCACACACACGGCACACACAAACACGGCACACACACACGCACACACACACACACACACACACATGCACACAGAATGTCCAGAAAATAAGTACCGTTTCGGAAAAAAACACATTTTTTCAAAAAAAAAAAATTACTTTTATATGAAATAACATTTCTTAAACTATTTTTCTAGATAGTTGCCACCATTCTTCAGACATTTGTCGTTGAGAGGTGCCAACTTTTTAATACGCTCTTCATAGAAAGATGCCGCTACTGAAGCACCGTTCAGAAACATAGTCACTGCCGAACACCGTTTTTTGCATCGTCATCGTTGTCAAAGTGTAATTCTCCAAAATCACGCTTCAAGTTCAGAAACAAATGAAAATAAGAAGGAACATGATCATGGCTGTACGGTGGATGATCGAACTACTCCCAACCGAATTCATGAATAAGGTTTTGAGTGACATCAGCAGAATGAGGACGTGCGTTGTAATGGATCAACACAGCGCCTTGACTTAGCATTCCACGCCCCACCATTCAGTCACTCATTACTTTTTCACCGTAATTCTCTAAAATAGGCGATGAATTTCAGCAGGATTCTTATTACTGGCGATCAAAAACCGTATTATAGGAAGTATTTCACAGTCGGCGAGATCACAATTTGTCTTAAACATTTTGAACGAACACTAACAAATTTAAACACAACACAATCCAGCCGTAATTGCGTCAGCTGTTAGAAAGTGAACCAGAAAGGCGAACACGCATGCGCGTGACCCCGTCGCTAGCGATGCGGCGGCAGTAGAACAAAACGGTAATTACTTTCCGGATATGCCTCGTGCGCGCGCGCGTGTATATATATATATATATAATATATATGTGTGTGTGTGTGTGTGTGTGTGTGTGTGTGTGTGTGTGTGTGTGTGTGTGTGTGTGTGTGTGTGTGTGTGTGTGTGTGTGTGTGTGTGTGTGTGTGAGAGAGAGAGAGAGAGAGAGAGAGAGAGAGAGAGAGAGAGAGAGAGAGTTTTAGCATTCTCACTTTTGCACTTTTGGTATGATTCTATACAAACCTTACTTAGTAATCTATTGTGGCAATAGGTGGTGTAGTGGAACCTTTCTTTTGAAAAAAATGTATTTTAAACTTTCAAATTGCATAAAAACTACGGAAATGAACTATAACAGCAGTGAAATATTTTTGTTTTAAATTTTAACGGTTTTTCAAATACAAAATGATAACGTATGTGGTTTGTCGTTAGTGGAATCAGTTTTTGAAAAATATTTAAGAGCAGGAAGTTAAAAATTTAATAAAAAAATTAAGTGACTGCTATTTTGAAATTGTTGTACGTAATATTTGTATTTGACAAAACTTATCAAAGCTGTTTCCAAAATCATTCTTTTTTGTGTTAAGTTTTAATCAAATCGAAATAAACTTGTGAACATTTGCATGTTTACTTTCAAATGAAAATTCACTAAAAGTAGATTTAACCCGTCATAATCGGCATTGAATATAAACGTACTATAATGACAATCCATATGAGAGCTTTGTGAGCACGCGCAAGGTGTTCAAATACAGTTAAATAGATAATAGTACTGTATATTTTCTCAAACGTCTCCACTTCCTGTTCTGCAGCAGCGGACTTCAGCATATGATATCGAGCACGCTTTTTATAATTATGGCTGTACTTCTAGGCAGTTTATATTCATTGCTGACGGCGATCGTGGTTCATTTTCGTTTATTTAATGTACAGCAGTTTAAAAGAAGAAAATCTAATTTAGGTTGACTTTAGAGCTGCTTGTTACGGTGAAATAACATTTAAAAAAAGTGCAAGATGAAAATTTGCTTCCATCAGATCAGTCTGACAGATGTGTGCTACGGTTATTTATTTTGCTAAACTTGTTCTTGTTAACATCTTGTATAACGTGGCCGTTAAGATGAAACTATCTGCATCTGAGTATATTTCCTTGAAACCAGGCATTTGTAATAAAACAGTGTGCCTACGAGGTCACCCCAAACCCGGCGCCTTACACACATAACCAGCCTTTACGAGTATCTGTGTATAAAAAGGCAGTTTGGTCATCATAAGTCTTCCTTACGAGATTGAGAATCCAAACAAAGAGAAATTGCTTTCTCGATGAAACGACACGACGTAAAGTATAAGGGCACCGTTAAAAAGTGGTTTCGTGACGTAATTCCGGTTTGTTTTATAGCGCGTCCTACCGTCACAACTGCCAACTACTTCCAATCAATGTGGGATTTCCAGTTAACAGCCTCTTATACCTTTTATAACGCACTGAATATGAGAGATTTGGTAAAGCGAACAGATCAGCGGATGTGATGCGTTTAATACGGGGGGGGAGGAATTCGCCTTGACCGCGTATAAGAGTATCAAATATTGATTGTTATGTTCCGAGTGACGAAGTTTATATACTTTAGCAATTATATTTGACGTAACACTATAAAACGTAATAATAAACATCACTTATTGATGTTAAACTCGTATAAAAAAACTCGGCAGGGTTTTCCCGTCAAGTCGCTCAAGCAGTATGTATATATAGGCCTATATATATATATATATATATATATATATATATATATATATGTGTGTGTGTGTGTGTGTGTGTGTGTGTGTGTGTGTGTGTGTGTCTGTATTGAGTCGTATGACACAAATAGAAAATGAGCCGAGTTGAATTTGACTTTAATTGAACCACCATTAACGCACATTAGCATGACTGATTAAGTCCAGTGAAGCTGACAATAGCTTTTGTAACTCTGCATCAGGTCGGACACACAATTAAGAACAGTGCTCCAAACAGTCAGTTTATAACGAGCGCGTCCCTCCTTCAACTTGTTTTTACTTCTATTTTCATAAATTAAATATACTATGGGTAATAAATAAATATGTGTGTGTGTGTGTGTGTGTGTGCGCGCGCGCGCGCGCGCGCGTGTGTGTGTGTGTGTGTGTGTGTGTGTGTGTGTGTGTGTGTTGTGTGTGTGTGTGTGTGTGTGTGTGTGTGTGTGTGTGTGTGTGTGTGTGTGTGTGTGTGTGTGTGTGTGTGTGTGTGTGTGTGTGTGTGTGTGTGTGTGTGTGTGTGTGTGTGTGTGTGTGTGTGTGTGTGTGTGCAGACTAGCTGCACCTATTGAGATGAATTAGATATCCCTAGCTTTATCCGATTCTAACAAACACTTACACTTACAACACTACACTTACGACTTTAACACTTTACATTCACACTTTCATTTAGGGAGGCGATAATAGCCTCAACGTGCTTTTCGCCTTAAAATATTCTTTAAAAAATATAAAAGTTTTTTTAATATATAATATATATATATATATATATATATATATATATATATATATATATAGCCTATGTGGGAGGTAAATATTAGTAGTTTTTAGTTATTGATAACTTAAAAAATTGTTATGAAAAGAGGTAAGTACTGTTACCTTAAGAAGCATAACGAAGTGGTAAAATTATATACGTAATGGAAAATTGGTAGAGGCAAAGCGTAGGAAAACTGATTTAAAAATTGCACTTTTAACCATTCTTTTTCTTTTTCAATGTTGACGCGTCTATAGCCTAAACTACAGAATCAGTTTCAATAAACGTGTACTAGTTTTATCAGTCCTGTTTGCAGAATTTGCTTTTTCATAAAACAGTCTAAAAATAAGTTCGTTTAGCTTGTAAAAATGCAAAAAAAACGCAAAAAATAGTAAATTTAAACATTTATGCACGTTCAATTAAAATTACGTAACTAATTTTTGTAAATTATGACTCATTTTATTCGACATGTTTATTGTAGGCTTACGTACTTTTGCATAAAAGTAAAAAAAAATACAATATTTTACATTGCAAAAACCTTTCGAAAATAAAAAAAAAATTGTGGGAATATGGGAATAATTGACGCTTTTACCTCTTAAACTATTGAAATAATTTTCATTAATGATCATTGATTTAATTTGTCATGGTTACAATAAACTGCCAAAACATTTACCGATTTAGGAATGTTGTACTTTTACTGAACAGCTGATCTAGAAAAGATGACTTGCTACATTATGTCACGAAACATTTAAGAACATATCTTTTTAAATTCTCTACAAATCTAAAGTAAGCACTAAAGTATATGAATTAATTAAGTAAAGTAATATGAATTTTGCATTCATATTTTACTTCCTCCACTAATCATTATGCAGTTTAATTTATCATCTATCATAATAATGTCACTCGTAGACAAAAATAATCCAAATAAAAAAAAAATATAAAACGCTCCCCACCAAGTATACAATGAAAAAAATAAATTACTTTTGACTTCCTTCAAGAGATCACACACACACACACACACACACACACACACACACACACACACACACACACACACACACACACACACACACACACACACACACACACACACACACACACACACACACATTTATTTATTACCCATAGTATATTTAATAGAAGTATAGAAAATAGAAGTAAAAACAAGTTGAAGGAGGGACGGCTCATTATAAACTGACTGTTTGGAGCACTGTTCTTAATTGTGTGTCCGACCTGATGGAGAGTTACAAAAGCTATTGTCAGCTTCACTGGACTTAATCAGTCATGCTAATGTGCGTTAATGGTGGTTCAATTAAAGTCAAATTCAACTCGACTCATTTTCTATTTGTGTCATACGACTCAATACAGACACACACACACACACACACACACACACACACACACACACACACACACACACACATTTATTTATTACCCATAGTATATTTAATAGAAGTATAGAAAATAGAAGTAAAAACAAGTTGAAGGAGGGACGCGCTCGTTATAAACTGACTGTTTGGAGCACTGTTCTTAATTGTGTGTCCGACCTGATGCAGAGTTACAAAAGCTATTGTCAGCTTCACTGGACTTAATCAGTCATGCTAATGTGCGTTAATGGTGGTTCAATTAAAGTCAAATTCAACTCGACTCATTTTCTATTTGTGTCATACGACTCAATACAGACAACACACACACACACACACACACACACACACACACACACACACACACACACACATTTATTTATTACCCATAGTATATTTAATAGAAGTATAGAAAATAGAAGTAAAAACAAGTTGAAGGAGGGACGCGCTCGTTATAAACTGACTGTTTGGAGCACTGTTCTTAATTGTGTGTCCGACCTGATGCAGAGTTACAAAAGCTATTGTCAGCTTCACTGGATTTAATCAGTCATGCTAATGTGCGTTAATGGTGGTTCAATTAAAGTCAAATTCAACTCGGCTCATTTTCTATTTGTGTCATACGACGGAAAGAAACAAACAAGTGTTGGTTTTCCTTCAGTTCTACTTCAGGACTTGGAGCGAGAACCACCTCGAAGATACGTCGAAATAATTTATGCACTAGAAACAATTGTGTCAAACGGATGCAGGCCGGTTAGTTTTATAGCTTGCATGACGGTATTACCTTACACTGTTTTAAAAATCTGATTGTAAGCAACGTTAATATCTGCATAAATTGGGATTTTAAATTATCAAATTCCAATAAAAGTAAGAAAATAAGTTTGATTGCGGTCAGAGTGATTGTTCTTATTTTAAAAATATGTGCAATGCTGATTTTTATTTTAATACAATTTCCAAAAAAGTATAAAAATAAATCTTGGAAATTTCTTCCGTTTCTTCAGTGAAAAGCTGTGTAGGGGTTACTTTTGTGTATCAAGGAATCACAAAACCTTAAATGTATGTTTAAATTTTTGTGACATTCGAAGTACAAATTAGGAGCATGTATTTGTACACTTGGTTAGAATTTCTCTTTAGCAATTAGCTCTTCGTACAGACAGGCGCATATTTCACAGAACTCATTTATTCTCAAACAGGACTCTTATTGCTGTCTTCCGAAACAATTTATTGTTGCTTTTAAAGCAGTCTTGGTTTCTTAGTCCAGCTGGTCCACTGTCCCTTGTCCGCCGTTATAAAACATAACACTCGGTTTAATTCAACCGTTGTTTCAGCTGATTTATCGGGACCAGTGCTCTTGTTGAGGTTCGGTTCAGACGTCAGATAAATCTGAGGAAGGGTTGTGTCCACCCTCTAATGGCCCTTTACATCTTACTTGGATGTCCGTACAAAATAACCCTCCCTTAAAAATGCTTCCGTTTTTCTGTTAATTGAAGACTTCCCTTGTTACTTGAGAGAAACTTATTTAGTATTTGAAAAATAACAGAACTTTAACGATCTTTAGCAATCTTTAACGAACCGAATCTGTACCTTCAAATATGAAAAAAACTTCGTTTTGAAATATGTACGAAAACTATTCATTTTCCAAACGTTTTTTAAACAAAATTTTTTATCTCTAGAACTTTTCAACTAATACAATTCAAACTTCTTTACTTGTTGAAAGCTTAAATGGAAAAACAACCAATTTCATATGTTCTATTTTTTTTAAATGGCAGACGTTTAAAATTTATAAACCGCAAGAAATCAAGACGAAAAATTTTAGTGACAAATATCAAGACACCATTTTTGTTGCACTTTTATTTTCGTATCGAATGTTGACGGGTGGGACGACATATCTAGCAATTTATGATTAAAATACAATTATAGTCAAACAATAATACAGATACATAACTTTTATTATAATCATTGAAAATAATAGTATACTAACAATATTTCTTTAATATGTTTAACAGCTGGTATCAAATTTCATTGCTGTTGTTTTAACACAATTGGCTTGGCGTGTTAATGTGTGTAAAATAAAATAAAAGTAAAAATTATTGTATTAATATTATGGATTTCGTATCCTGACCGACTAATACGCGCAGTTTTGCTATTTATTCTCTCCATAATGTTGAAAATTACACAATTCGACAGGAAATTTAAAAAAAAACATATGTCTTAACTTTTGCAACTAAAATGAACCATTATAAATTTATTTTGGTTTAAAATTTTTTTAAACGTCCGCCATTTAAGTACACGTCGAGGAATGAAGATGGTTACTTTTTCAGTTAGATCTATCAGGTAACCGAGTTTGAATTTTATTGACAAACGGTTCTAGAGATATAAAATATTTTGTAAAAAACAAAATGGCGGCTAGTGATGAAATTAATAAATTTTTGTATAAGCTTTTTCTCATATTTTCAGGTATAGAATCAGTATTCGAGACATTGCCATATAGTTTTGAATAATATATATATATATATATATATATATATATATACACATATACACACACACACACACACACACACACACACACACACACACACACACACACACACACACACACACAGTTTTTGTGTAGACCAGACAAACCACTTTAATTACGTTATCTTACATTGTAAAAACCTCGTAAAATTTATTAACGTAGCTAGGATAAAAAACTGTTTACAAGGTATTTCGATAATTGACATATATTAGCATTTATTGATAGAAATACTTTTAAAAAACCAATTTTGAAAAAATCACAATTTCAGAAGGCAAATTTTGGTTTGCGCCGTTCGATCTTTTGCAGTGTGGGTAAAAGTAAGTAGAATGTGTTCTAAAAGTCATTTTAACATTTGGGCTCCAAACATACGTTTTTAAAAAAGCTCTTAAATCGTACCTACAAGCGGTATAGTCCGTGTCGCAGCAGTGCAAACGACATTGAACAACTGATGAATTCTTTTAACATGTATCATGTTTTAGGGGTGGTTGTGAGATTGGATTTTGAGGTCGAATGATGCGAGGAACATGCTTATATTGATATATAAGCTATATTTTGAGCGTCGCTAGTTAAATTAATTGTAAATAAAAATTACTGTTACCAGGGATCGAACCGGGGACCTTGCGCGTGTGAAGCGGACACGATAACCACTTCACTACGCAAACTACGAAGAAGTTTGAGCGTTAAGCCGCCTCAGTGACCTAGTTGATAGCGTACTGGGCTTTCACCCCGAGGACTCGGGTTCGATTTCCGGCCAGGGCTTGGCATTTTCATACGCTATAAATCATCCCATCGTCTGCATTAGCCCAAGTGTGCACAATAGTCGGACGTTAAACACAAAAAAATAAGTTTGAGCGATTTAAGTACATGAAATGAATAGTTAATTTAATTTTGGTAGTTATATTAAGGATCATTTGTTTTATAATAATTTGTAAAAATTATCTGATTGAATTGAACAGCTGACAGGCTGTTATAAAACTTATTATAATAATAATAATATATTATAATAATAATATAATATAATATAATATAATATAATATAATATAATAATATAATATAATATAATATAATATAATATAATATAATATAATATAATATAATATAATATAATATAATATAATATAATATAATATATATATATAATATATAATATAATAATATATTATATTATATTATATAATTATTATTATTATAATAATAATATAATTATAAAACTTATTATAATAAGTTTTAGGTTTTTTTTGGTAAAAACTATGTTAATTTGTCGTTTATATAAATTTGTAACGATCAGGTGATTTCATTGAACAGTTGATAGGCTATAATAAATTTCATGTTATTTTTTTAAAAACTAGTTATGTTAATTTGTGTTGTTTTCGAACAAATTGTCGTAATTAAAATAAAAAAGGAAGGGAAAACATAATACATGATTTTTATTTTTGGTTCTAGAACAGAATTTTTTAATATGTGATTTATATTTGAAACAAGGCGGGCATAGAACCTCAGTACGTATTGTTGCTATTTAAGTCCTATTTGTAAGGTTATTTTATTTAAATTTCGATAGAGGTTTTCAAAGTTGGCACAAAATTGTTAAAATTATATTTAAACGATCTTGTGGAAGAGCATACCATTCAATATCTCATATAAGATCGATTTTCTCATCATCGCAATACTTTCTCTATTATTTGTATTGTAATACTCTATTAATTTTTTATACTACTTTGAAAAAAAGTAATTATGTAGGAGTTGGATTTTTTGGAATTTTAATTTTAAAGTTACAATATGAAGTTAAAACCTACATTACAAAAGATTAATTTTGAATATTGTTTTTTCAAATAATAGAGTTGTGGGGACGCGTAACGAGGAATGATCAATAGAAATGCCAGTGCACGTCACTGCAAATAAAATGGTAAACAAAAATAAAAAAACTAAAAGAATTTCAGAATTGCGAATGATTTTCACACATACATCAAACACATGTAGTTTTGGTATATTTTCAGTGGGTTTTGCCTGTTTTTAATTTAACAAATATTTGAAATACGACATTATTTTTTTCATTTTTTCATTTGTGCTTTTCACGAAATCAGAATTGAAGTGAAATGATGCAACATGATTAAAATAACTAAATAACTATGATTTTGAAATGCAAAACCATTTCTGGATTGTACTGGATCGCTTTTAGGAAGTTAGCAGAGTGATCTTTACTTTCCGACTACAAGAAACATAGAATTTAGTGATTAATAAATCATTTGACGAAACTTTATCATTTTCAGTAAAAAAATTGTTTTATCTTGACTTGTATATGTGTAAAAATTAATTTCAAAATATAGTTTGCAATGGAATTTTTCATTTAAAACTCTTAAAAATAGAAATTTTTAAAGTCTGCTCTAACAATTTTACTCGGGTATAATACATCCACAAAATTTACGGTATTCACCAAACATTTCTGCTCAGAAACTAATCCGACAGAAAAACTTATAAAATTTGTCTTCATTTTTCAAATACTTTTATCAAAATTTAATAAATTTTAGTAAAATATATACATTAAAAACTAAAATCAGTTTTGCGATTTTGAAATAAAAGAAATTTTGATGCAATAATATGTCTTAAAACATTACTAGGTTAGGTAATAGTTATTTGGTTATAGTTATGCACTAAACAATATTGGTAAAGAAGTTTGTTGGCCAGTTGATAAGGCCAACATTTATAATGTTTATTTTTTCCATTGTTTGAAACTTTATTTTTCTAATTTATACAGACTATATTACTGCTGCTTTAAAAGAGTTAAACACAGTTAGCTTAACAATCATAACCTCAAAATAAATTGAACATCTGAAATAAAAGTATTATAGATTTTACAGGTGACTTAAGGAATTTAAAATAATATTTTTAAAACATAATTTTATAATTATTCTAATATTTAGTTTACAACTCTTTTAATACAAGTGTTTTTTGAAACAATCACTTTCTTTCATGTAACAGTAAAACACGGATTCGCCGCCTCGGTGGCATAGTTGATAGCGTACTGGGCTTTCACCCCGAGGACCCGGGTTCGATTCCCGGCCAGGGCTTGGCATTTTCATACGCTATAAATCATCCCATCGTCTGCATTAGCCCAAGTGTGCAAAATAGTCGGACGTTAAACACACAAAAAAAACACGGTTTCATTGTTTAGATAAGTCCTTACATTTAAAGAGCGTCCTAATTTTGTAGGCTGTTTATATGGTTAAAAACAAAACTATTTATTTACTTATGTAGTAAATCTTTTAAAATATAATTTTCTACACTTCGAACTTTGTTTAAAACTCACTTTCCAAAAGAAAATTAATTTATCTCTAAATTTTGACAATGTTCCTCTATCACTCTATAATCCAATGCCTTGTTAATTTCGTTGCAGTTAATCTTGTACAACCTAGTTTGCCAAAGCGCTTAAAAGATTGTCCCCTCAGACTTCAGCGATACAAAAGGCACAGGAAGCTGCATATCTGGCTTTAATTACTTTTACACATCAAGATAACTTCCTCTTTAAGTTCGTCTACATCATACACAAAAACCTAAGAATATAGATTAAATTATGTGTTTAGTTTTTACTGAGGGAAGATAATTTACGTGTAGTTAAAATTACTATAGGCTACGTATAAACTGCTTTATTAATGCAGTAAAGTGAGACATTTGAATATTTTGTGAATATTGTGTCCCGTAGAAAATTTAATATTGTCTTATGATTTGTTATTACTATGTAACTATTTTGTTAAATTCAGGACGGTAT
>CM040188.1:71526169-71913669 GCA_022606455.1 Callitettix versicolor | reverse complement strand
TGGAATTCACTATTTGGATTTCAGTTACATAGGACCAGAGAGGACCAAAATTTGATTCTTTTTTGAAAAGTAAGGAAATATTTTGGTTTCTTGTTGATAACACCCTAACCAAATTTGTAAATACCATTTTTGTGTTTTGTTTTTGGTGCTGATTTACACTCTTATAATTACTCGGGAATACTATATTTTGAAAGTGTTATTGAGAAAATGTAAAATTATTTTGAAAACAGTCAATTTATTTTGACTACATATAGCCTAGGGGGGAAAACATACACTCAGACAAACATAAAAAAGTAAAATCTATATTTTTTAATCAGTGGATTTTAAAAATTGATATATTTTTCAAAATTACTTTTTTACTGCCACTAAAAATTAGTTGTGTGTAGCTACAAAGCCGCACAAACTAATTCAGAGCAGACAAGCTCTACACCTGAAAACATAGTGGTATTAGAAGAGCATAGAACACATGAAAAAGAGGGGTAAATAAATACCAAACAGAACGAGGTTCAACTAAAGCAGTGTTTGAACAACAGGAGCTCGAATTGTCAAAAATTGCAGTTTAGTGTTTGTAATGCCTAAACAGAGAATCATTGTTGTTTAATCATAAATTTTTATCAATATTGTGCACATTGAAATAACACACCACTTCCCAGTTATTGTGACGGAAAGATTTCTGTCGAATGTGCATTTCCGCAGGCTCGAAACTATTCGTGAAATAGTTTTAATAAAATTAATGATAATAAAATTAAACATCTACAAAATTCATATAACGTGTCAATTTTATTTTTATGTGCTGACTGAGAGGGGAATGTTTAGTTTTAAACAATGTACTAAAAAGGTTTATTAAGCAATATTATTGTATTAGAATAATCTCTACATTTATGTTTACAGACCCTTGTCGGATGTCCAATACTGAAATATTTTGATGACTTCAAGAAAAAAAAAATATTCACAATTTATAATTAAGAGATACGTCGGATATATGTAGTATATATTCGCTGGTGTTTAAAAATAGCAAAACGAGTTCGAGATATGATTGTACACGGAAAAATAAAAACAAATTTTCCGATGAAGTTATGTCCTAAAATGCTTAGTTTTTCGTCTGTCTGTCTGCAATTATTAAAAAAAAAATACTCAGTAACTACTTACACTACACAAATGAAATCTCATTCATATGTTTACTTTAGAAAGAAAATATTGGGGAAAAAACTTTTGAAAAATATTTCACGTACTTTCAAAATTGTCAGTCGTCTAAATTTTTTAAATAAAAACAATAAAAAATCGCAAGAGTTTACAAAATATTTTGCAAAACAACTCGTGTGTGTGTGTGTGTGTGTGTGCGTGCGTTTTTTTTGTTAAAAATCTAAACATTTTGTTTCAAAGAAATCGGATGTAAAACAATGGAACAGTGTTGCCAAACACGACGATATGTTTATAGTAATAGTAAAATATTAGTGCAAACGTAATACAAAGAGATATTTTACTAGTTTGGAAAAGCTGTTTACGTGTCGAAATATTAACACCTGATGTTAAACTCAATAAACAAAGCATTATTGAATTACTAAATATAATTTATAATTGATTTAATTTAATAATAGTTCAAATACACACTTGTTTTTGTTATTGTATGTTTGTTTTGTTAAACAAAGAGCAGCAAATGATAGTTTATCTATGAAACAGGAAAAATATTTTTAGGTTTTTATAACAAAATTTGGTTTTTGGTTTTACCAAGCTTCTGAAGTTTTTAAACTTCATAAATTGTCGCAAAAGTTGTGTAAGCAGGTAATACATGATTTGCGATACAGTCGTCTAGCTTCCAAACATACTGCTTTGTTGAAGGTATTAGGTGCAAATCAGCAATTACCTAATTAGTAAAGTTGTTAACTGTTATGATCAAATAAATAAAATTTCCTATAAATTAATACTTACTAACACACATAGAAAAAGGAAACTAAGGAACCATAACGCCAAAGATTAAAACTTGTTAATTGATTTACTTCAAAATTACAGCTTTTACAACAATGCTTTGTTTATTGAATATAACATCAGGTGTTATTATTTTTGCACATAATCAGCTGTTTTAAAAATAGCAAAATATCACTTTGCAGTGAGTGTGCACTAATGTTTTAGTATTAGAACAAAACATATCGTCATGTTTCATAACACTTCTCCGATGATTTACATATTATTTCTTTGAAACAAAAATTGTTTGACTTGTAAAAAAATCCGTTTTTTAGAATACTTCGTAAACGTCTTTGATTCTATGTTATTTTTACTTTAAAAAATTGGACGGCCGCGATTTTGAAAATAGATGAAATATTTTTTCAACGTTTTGTCCAAATTTTATTGCCAACTTAAACTCCCGTATGAAATTTCATTTGTGTTGTGTAAGCGGTTATTGGGTAATATCTTTTTAACACAAATACAGACAGACGGACAACTAAGCATTTTAGGACAAGCTTTCATCGGAACGTTTTCTTTACTCTTGCATGTACAATCATATAATCATATCTCGATTTTTTTTAATCATTTTGTGTATTCGAGGTGTGTTCAGAAAGTAACGAGAATTTTAATTTTTTGAACAAATTATTTAAAAATTCTTCTACATTGATGTTGTCGCCTTCAAAATAGTTCCCATTGGAGATTATGCACTTGTGCCAGCGCTTCTTCCAATCCTCGAAACACTTCTCAAACTCGATCTTTGAGATAGCCTTTAGTTCTTTCAGCGATGCGCTTTTAATGTCATCTACGGCTGTAAAACGACGGCTCTTTAAGGTTCTCTTTATTTTTGGAAATAGAAAAAAGTCACACGGAGCCATTTCTGGTGAATATGTAGGCTGGGGCATCGTTACAGTACTGTTTTTGGCCAAAAATTCACAAACAAGCAATGAAGTGTGAGCTGGTGCATTATCGTGGTGCAAAAGCCATGAATTGTTTTCCCACAGATCCGGGCGTTTTTTTCGGTTGCTTCACGCAAACGGCGTTGAGCTTGTAGGTAGAACGTCTTATTGACCGTTTCACCTGGTGGCAGGAATTCATGATGCACTATGCCATTAATATCGAAGAACACAGTGAGCATAACCTTCACGTTCGACCGCACTTGTCGAGCCTTTTTCGGTCTTGGCGAGCCAAAATGCCTGCACTGGGATGATTCAGCCTTAGTTTCGACGTCATATCCATAAACCTATATTTCGTCACCTGTTATAATACGTTTCAGTAATTCTGCATCGTCGTTGACTTCATTTAGTGACTCCTGAGTAACTTCCATTCGCCGCTGTTTTTGTACAAAATTCAACAATTTTGGAACGAATTTTGCTGCCACGCGTTTCATACACAACACATTGGAAACAATGTCATGACATGATCCAATCGATTTGCCAACATGATCAGAGAACTCTCTAATTGTGGTTCGGCGATTGTTCATAACAATTTCTTTCACTTCTTCCACGTTTTCATCGGTTGTTGATGTGCTGGGGTGTACAGGGCGTTCGTCATCTTCAACGTTTTCACGGCCTTCTTGGAAACGATTATTACACTCGTAAACTCTTGCTTTACTTATATCAGACTCACCATAGGCCTTTGTTAACATTTCACACACTTTGTTACACTTTATTCCTTTTTTTAAGCAGAATTTGATACAAATTCTTTGATCCATTTCTTTTAACAAACGAAAATCGCCGAGCTCATAAAAACATGTCTAACCTTAGTTGCTGTCAGACAAAGTCAACAATGAAAACAGCTGAAAGTTTTATCATGCTTCAAGGGCATGTATACCAACATAATAAAAAAAATGTTTGACAACTGGACTCTACAAGCCCGCGAAATTTAAAAATTCTCGTTACTTTCTGAAATATTTATTTGCAGGCAAGGCCTATGAAGTTGAAATTTGCATAGTATTTTTGCTTGGTAGTGAACTCTCCTTATGTTGTAGATATGCAGTAAGGCTGGAGCTTTTAAAATGTCTTTTTAGGGGTGGAAAATGATTTCTAAAACATGAATATCTGAATGTTTTGTACTACATGTCCGATTTTTACGGAGAAAGTCTCAACGAATTTCAATGAAACTTTTTCGTTATTATATGTTGCTGTGACTAAGTTTTAAGCAATGTCAAACATTGCTGTACGCTATTAGAAACAAAATTACGTTACGTTAAAAGTCATTTTGTCCTTCTTTCACTGACAGATTTCAAAGAAAAACTATACATTTATTAAATATAATTGTAAGCAGATTTTAGGCTATATTAATTGTCAAATATTCAAAACAAAATGGTAGCGATCAATTGTCCGCTTCAGAAAGGAAATGTTATTTTTTTTAGCTTTAACAGCCAAAAGGATCGACCGACAGGACGATTTCTTCGTGTAAAATGTTAGTTGTATAGTTACAATATATTTCAATACGGTGTTGATGGTTATTCATAGTTTTAGCTCAAATATCTAACTTGCCGAAAAATGTACTATATTCTGCCGACAAAATATTTTTTTTATAATAACAGCTGCTGCCTCAATCATTCAAACTTACTGTAGTTTATATTGAAACAAAGTTTATGAAGCCTACTTACAAATAATTCAACTGTAATTTTATTTTATTACAGTAAAGTAAACGTTTGTCTTCTGATACTTTTTAAATGACCATTACGAAAATATTAGTAAAATGTAAGAGACACATCTAAACAAACAGTATATAAATAAATTTATAAGACATTTTATGATAATGTGTTAGTAAGGTATTATATTTTAGGGCAGATTTTATGTTTAAATTATTTTTGTTTTGACTGGAGGTATGAGAAGAATCGAGATTTGGTTGATGAAATTAAAAAATATCAATGAAAATATGGTACAATAAGGTTGAGGAAAATAACAAAACTTCATTTTAAAAAAATAATAGTATCTTATACATTATTGTTAGAATGCAAGGCTTAGATTACAGGCAGCTGAGATGAAAGTGTTGCCTTCAGGCGTGGTTTACAAAAACACTTTATTTTGATTAATGATTAGATAGAATATATAATCGAGTTGAGGGAATGACCAGTGGAAAGAAATTTTGGAAAAGAAGAATTCCAAAACTAACTTATAGCAATAGAGCTGTACCGTAAGAAGACTCATAAAAAAAATGATTGTCACAGAAAAAAAAGTCGGACCAGATGTTTTTTCTAACAAGTCAAGAAAGATTATAAAAAAACCTAAGTTTTTTCAAAATATATTTTCATTTCAAAACTAACAAAATATATCTATTATTTTTGATTTGTTGTATCACGGCTAAATATTGTTTTAACAAAATTTACAAAAAATCATTTTTAACCAATCAGAGATGAGCCAATTTTATACACGATATATAGAAATTTGTAAAATTTATGCTTGACTATCTTCCTCTTCACAGTCATTTTGAAATTATGTAATAAATTTGTTAAAAACATTTTTGAAAGTGAACAAAATTGTCTGATTTATACTTTTTCATCTTGAACGATACATTTTGAAAGGAAACATGTACTAATTGAATTTGTTTGTAATGTTTGTAACCATTAATTTTTAGTGTTTCTAATCAATATTGTGGACTACCACTGTATATAAACGGACAAGTACAGCCATTATAAGAAGCGTGCTCGATATCAGCTGCTAAAGCCCAAGAAGTTGCACTATTTACTGTTATAACGCTGTACTTTTTTTGACAAGAACCGGGACAAACTTTTTATATTACTGTTATAACGCTGTACGTTTTTACGAACGCTGCAAGTAGCAAGAACCCGGGACAAACCTTTGAGAAAATATACAGTATAATCTGTTTAATTATAGCTGAACACTGCCGCAAGAGGCCACAAGCAGCGAGCGCTTGCAAAGCTCTCATGAAGGTTATCTTTCTAGTACGTTTTTTGCACAATATCTAGTAGCAAACAACTATGTTGATATTGTGACTAAATGTACACACTAAACTTGTTGAAAACTTTTGGAATGAATGACACGTTTAAGGCTGTCAGTCACACGCATCGAGTTGGCCATTGATTATTAATATTGTTTAAAAATTCCGTTTTTAACTGATGAATTTATGTTTGCATGTCCTGGATATCAGCAGAGAAAATCAATCAACAATTGCACTTTACAACCAAATTCCTCGACTATTTTCACACTTATCTTTCTTATTGTTTTAAATTTTCTTACTATCTGTTGTCTTACAATTTTATCCCCAATAGTACTTCGCTGTACTTATCTACGACCTCTTTCCACCAATTTAATTGTTAACCTTAATATTTAAGAAAAACGTTACTGGACCAACTTTATTGAAAATTCTAGGCTCTTTTTCCGTGAAGCGTTCAAAATTACAATAGGTTTTACCGTTTAGCCAGAATTACAGGAAGTAGCCAGTATCTACACTCGTCATTGTTAAGTTACCGCCATCTTGAAACGGATATGAATGAAAAAAAATCTCGCATGTCTTTCGGGCTTTATACTTTCGTAATAAATCTTAAAACAATCGATCATTGCGTTTGTCCATGATTTCGTAACAAACACACAAACCAAATGTCGAATAGTCGAGTTGAAACAGAGACCTCTCTTCGCACAGTCAATCAGGAAACCGGTTTTATTTTTGTTATATTTTGACTGTCGCTACTACATTGTCCCTGTCAGATTCCTTGCTAGTTCTTCTGTAACTTTCTGCAAATCATCTTTATTGACTGATTCACCAAGTTCCCGACTGTAGAGTACGTGGTGTGTGCATTTTCTCTGCCTTGGGATCGTCAAACGTCGCACACATTCATGACGGGATTAAGGCTGTTAGCCCATGTCAGTTTCCGCGCCTGAACAAAGGTGAAAAGCTAGCATACTATAATACTATATAGCATACTATATAAGCTAGCATTTATAAAGCCAGCATACTATAATACTATATAGCATACTATATAAGCTAGCATTTATAAAGCCAGCATACTATAATACTATATAGCATACTATATAAGCTAGCATTTATAAAGCCAGCATACTATACTACTACATAGCATACTATATAAGCTAGCATTTATAAAGCCAGCAAACTATACTACTACATAGCATACTATACAAGCTAGCATTTATAAAGCCAGCATACTATACTACTACATAGCATACTATACAAGCTAGCATTTATAAAGCCAGCATACTATACTACTACATAGCATACTATATAAGCTAGCATTTATAAAGCCAGCATACTATACTACTACATAGCATACTATACAAGCTAGCATTTATAAAGCCAGCATACTATACTACTATATAGCATACTATACAAGCTAGCATTTATAAAGCCAGCATACTATACTACTATATAGCATACTATACAAGCTAGCATTTATAAAGCCAGCATACTATACCAGCATACTATACTACTACATAGCTATATAGCACACTATACAAGCTAGCATTTATAAAGCTACAGCATACTATAGCTAGCATTTTATACATACTACTACATTTATATAGCTTTATAAGCTAGCATTTATAAAGCCAGCATACTATACTACTATATAGCATTTATAAAGCATTTATAAAGCCAGCATACTATACTACTATATAGCACACTATACAAGCTAGCATTTATAAATAAAGCATACTATACTACTATATAGCACACTATACTATTTATAAAAGCCAGCATACTATACTACTATATAGCACACTATACACAAGCTAGCATTTATAAAGCCATACTATATACTATAATACTATATAAAGCCAGCATACTATATATAAGCTATACAAGCTATTTATAAAGCCAGCATACTATACTACTATATAGCATACTATACAAAGCTAGCATTTATAAAGCCAGCATACTATACTACTATATAGCACACTATACAAGCTAGCATTTATAAAAGCATACTATACTACTATATAGCACACTATACTACTATATATACTACTATATAGCACACTATACAAGCTAGCATTTATAAAGCCAGCATACTATACTACTATATAGCACACTATACAAGCTAGCATTTATAAAGCCAGCATACTATACTACTATATAGCACACTATACAAGCTAGCATTTATAAAGCCAGCATACTATACTACTATATAGCACACTATACAAGCTAGCATTTATAAAGCCAGCATACTATACTACTATATATAGCAAGCTACATTTATACAAGCTAGCATTTATAAAGCCAGCATACTATACTACTATATAGCACTACTATATAGCACACTATACAAGCTAGCATTTATAAAGCCAGCATACTATACTATATAGCACACTATATAGCATTTATACTATATATACATACTATAGCACACTATACAAGCTAGCATTTATAAAGCCAGCATACTATACTACTATATAGCACACTATACAAGCTAGCATTTATAAAGCCAGCATACTAATACAGATGCACAGCACAGTTATTTGCCAATATACTTACATTCAACTTTACATAAAAATGGGCTTGAGACACTTTCCTTCATATTTGTTGAAAGTGATTTTAAGTTCTGTTTGGAGAAATTTATCAACCTGCCATATGTTCACATATAAAATTGCCAGATTAAAAGATATTTATAGGTAATGTTTTAGTAAAAAAAGAGCTATTAGATTATCCAACAAACAAAGAAATTATATTTACTTATTTCCCTTGGAAAATGAGCTATTTTAGCTATCTTAATTTTATTATCTCAAATGATACCGACCTCTAGAACACTACTTAAGGTGTCACACACAAACACACACACACACACACACACACACACACACAACGAAAATAATTTCTTTACTTCTTTTAATAATGAATGTAATGAAAAAGTTAACGCAAACATACTTCCTAAACTGTCCTAAACTGTTTAGTTTTTTATCTAGCCACTTCGTATTTTAATTTAGAATAATAATTATTCTCTTGACCCTCATTTCGGAGTTTTTCTTTCATTCGACCAAACTTTTTATTGCTTGGTGAGATTCAGCTCATCCTATTTTACATTCTTACTTTTAGGAAATGAAAGAGAATTAGTAAAGCCAACATCTGTAATCACCTAAATAAGGAACTGGGAAGTCATGTAGGGGAGCTATACACCTTGAATCCTTTACAAATTCTAGATGTAAGATCAGGAAACTCAGGAATATAGATACTGCAATAGTAAACATACAATTCATTCATTCATTTATTAGTATATATTGAATAATAACAGCTGATTTGATATTTTATAAATAAAGTAAACGATAACAGCGGGTTTTTATCGAAAACTTAAGTTATCCTCTAAACTATGGAATGAATAAAAATCCGTATATTTCCTCATTGAAAAAAGGAAATTCATAAATATTTTGATCTTGATTTATTGTACGTTAAACAAGTTTAAAAGCTGCTGTTTTCTTATGAGTAAATGAAATGTTTATTTTTCTCAAATCGGGTTTTAGTAACAGAATGTAACAAGAAAAATTTCAAAAAAGTACCACTTCAGCTAGAATATGTTTGTTTTTTATGTGTGTACTTTGTGTTAACACAAACATAAAAACTAGGCAGTTTAGGAAGTTTATTTGTATAAACGTTTTAATTACTTTCACTAAACACGTACTGAAATTTTTATCGTTTCTTTGTAAAACACTCTGTGTATATGTAAAACTTGTAAAGACCATTCAAAAAGTATTTTTAGAGGTCACACAATTGCGATAAATAAAATAGTTAATTTTCCAGTGAAAATAAGTAAATATAATTTCTTAGTATGGTAACTAATCTAAACTGGCAATTTATTAAGTTATATTTGAACATATGTCAGGTTGATGAAATTCACCAAAACAATTTAAAATAATTTTCAGTAAGCATGGAGGACAGTCCTTGAACTCACTTTTACATAAAGTTGAATGTAGGAGGTGTTTTGCCATATTTTAATAAATAGATGTTTAAGCCCCAGTAATTAATTACAACTATGCTACTACTTATGCGTCCAGATAATTCTACATTTAGTCACATTGATTTCAATGTAAATAGCATAGCGTGAAAAACATCAACATTTTTTGTTTAAGCCGCCTCGGTGGCCTAGTTGATAGCGTACCGAAGACCCGGGTTCGATTCCCGGCCAGGGCTTGGCATTTTCATACGCTATAAATCATCCCATCGTCTGCATTAGCCCAAGTGTGCGCAATAGTCGGACGTTAAAAAAAAGCTTTTGTTTAATCTCAGACTCGATCACTGTCCCTTGATCTTCAGTTTATGCTTAATCAGAATTATGTTCTACTAAGAATGCCATCAAGTACAAACATTTTGTGTTTTCCAAATCAACACATTTTTCAGAAGCGATTGACATAATTCTTACTTCATTAATTGTAATCCGAATTATCTGCCATTAAAATCCAAACTGGATAAAAATGTTTTTCATCATCATCTCGGTAAATGGCTTTTCCATTTTAGCTTTAAGGGTATAAAGTGCAACACACTTGTGTACTAAAAATTTGCCTCATCTTAAATTCGTGTTAACATTTCATAAAGTATGTATACTTTTGTATTTTTTTGTACCCATCCGAGTTATGTATTTCGTTTCCTCGTTTTACAAAATTTTCAAAATCGTTTTTCCTGAAAGCAAGCTTTTAAATTTCTGAAAAAAACCCCTACAAACCAATCTAATCAGGAGCTTCTCGTGAACTTTGTCTACAAAGCGATTACAGAAACATAGGTGCAATTCAACATTTTATTTGCTCTGTCTTCAGTTTAACTTTATACTGAATATTATCAGATACACGTTTTAAGCCCTTAGGCTATACAGCGTGATTTCATCTGCTGGGCAACGTCTGTTTTTTGCAAGTAACAGGAATGTACATTACGTTTTTGTGTTAATCGCAATATTGCATCGTTTCTGAAAAAAACTGACATCAGAAAGACGATTAGTATTAATTAGCTACAGAATCTTCAAAAGGTGAAGCAATCTTTTAAAAAATGAAGTAACTTTATTCTATGAGTTAGTTACAAAAACCGTTGAAAGTGGGCTCCATTTTGCGATTAACAAAAGCGAATATGACGGAGAAAAGCTCAGTGATTTCTTTTGGTCTGACGAAGCAAGGTTTCGCCTTAATGGATACGTAAAATCTCAGAATTATCGCATTTGGGCTACGAACAATCCACATCAGCTACACGAATGCCCTCTGCACTCACGAAAGTTAGATGTTTGGTGTGCAATGTCACGAAGTCCGATCTTCATAACATCTTATGATACAATAAACAGGGAACGATATATTCATATTGTGTAATACCATCCCTGAAGACCATCTGCACTCTTAGTTTCAGCAGACTCTACGGCTCATACAACCAACAACACCATATTTTTATGAGAAGTGATTTTAATAAGGTCGTGACCACCACGGTTCCCTGATTCAATGTCTTTGTCTTGTGGACAATTTAAGGATGCTGCTTACAGAACTCATCTTCACACCATTCCCGAATCGCAAGGAGAAATCGAACGATGTGTTGATATACTTTCCCAACAAACTTTACAACGTGTGTTTAAGAACATGCAATGTCGTATTCAGTTGTGTCAGTCGCATAATGGAGTCCACTTTCAACAGTTTTTGTAACTTACTCACAGAATAAAGTATTTTTCTTATACGAGGTGTGTTCCGAAATTAACGAGAATTTTAATTTTTTCAACAATATATTTATTTATTCTTCTACATTTATGTTGTCGCCTTCAAAATAATCCCCATTGGAGTTATGCACTTGTGCCAGCGCTTCTTCTAATCCTCGAAACATTTCTCAAACTCGATCTTTGAGATAGCCTTTAGTTCTTTCAGCGATGCGCTTTTAATGTCACCTACGGCTGTAAAACAACGGCCCTTTAAGGTTCTCTTTATTTTTGGAAATAGGAAAAAGTCACACGGAGCCATGTCTAGCGAATATGGAGGCATCGTTACAGTACTGTTTTTGGCCAAAAATTCACGAACAAGCGATGAAGTGTGAGCTGGTACATTATCGTGGTGCAAAAGCCATGAATTGTTTTTCCACAGATCCGGGCGTTTTTTTTGGATTGCTTCACGCAAACGGCATTGAACTTGTAGGTAGTACTCCTTATTGACCGTTTCACCTGGTGGCAGGAATTCATGATGCACTATGACATTAATATCGAAGAACACAGTGAGCTTAACCTTCACGTTTGACCGCACTTGTCGAGCCTTTTTCGGTCTTGGCGAGCCAGAATGCCTCCACTGGGATGATTGAGCCTTAGTTTCGACGTCATATCCGTAAACCCATGTTTCGTCACCTGTTAAAATACGTTTCAGTAATTCTGCATCGTCGTTGACTTCATTTAGTGACTCCTGAGCAACTTCCATTCGCCGCTGTTTTTGTTCAAAATTCAACAATTTTGGAACGAATTTTGTTGCCACGCGTTTCATATACAAAACATTGGAAACAATGTCATAACATGATCCAATAGATACGCCAACATCATCAGCGACCTCTCTAATTGTGATTCGGCGATTGTTCATAACCATTTCTTTCACGTTTCCACGTTTTCATCGGTTGTTGATGTGCTGGGGCGTCCAGGGCGTTCGTCATCTTCAACGTCTTCACGGCCTTCTTGGAAACGCTTATACCACTCGTAATCTCTTGCTTTACTTATATCAGACTCACCATAGGCCTTTGTTAACATTTCACACACTTTGTTACACTTTATTCCATTTTTTATGCAAAATTTGATACACATTATTTGATCCGTTTCTTTTAACAAATGAAAATCGCTGAGCTCATAAAAACACGTCTAATCTTAGTGTCTGTTACAGGCAAAGTCAACCATGAAAACAGCTGAAAGTTTTATCATACTTCAAGGGCATGGATACCAACATAATAAGAAACATGTTTGACAATCGGACTTTCCAAGTCCGCGAAATTAAAAAATTCTCTTTATTTTTTGAATACACATCGTATTTTCGTATGGTTGGTAACTTTTTGAACACTCTGTACAGAGAAATCCTTGACTGCGTTATAATTAAAACTGGTAGTTTCTAACACTAATCCACTTTCATCATTGTCTTCTAATAACATGTTTTAAACCAAAAGTGTTACTCTAAACAATTTACTAAAATTCCCTAAATAAAAACTATTTTACTTCAAATATTTAAGTATTGTCTTGTAGGATTTTTATAATACTTTGAAATAATGAGTTTATTTGATATCCGTATTTTTATATGTGCTTATGATATGTCTTCAAAATTTTGTGCCTCCATAATCTTGCTATATCATAACCATCCTACCCCTTAGTTCGATGATGTGCTAATGACTTTCCCACTGCATGCGGGTGGATCTTTGAAAATATTTTTATCGCATGCAGGTAGCGAGTATCGGACTTGGGCAATGTCTGCATGCAAACACTCTGCTTACAAGCACTCTACCGCAAAACAAACAGTTTAATGTTCACCCTAAACACAAGCGACTGAGGCTCACAACCTGCTTGCAACCATGCACGCTACGTTTTGTGCATAAACATTTTCTTTCGTTTAAAAAAGTGATACTTTGTTCACTATAGTTACAGAAATAATTATTACTATCGCAATAAATTTTAAAACTCGCATAGATTAGCATTTAAAATTTTTGAATTATACTATAATTTAAAAATTAAAAATGATAGTTAATGAAGATTTAAAAACTGATTTCGATATAGGTAACTGTGGCAACTATCGCCGATGATACTGCTCTGATAGCGTTAGGACAGACTGTTAATATTGCTTCTAATAACCAACAAAAGCATTTGAAGAAAGATGAGGAAAAATTTGGAAAATTATAGAGAAGCGAGCTTAAATCTGTGCATGTCAACTTTACTACTGAAAAACTGGCACATTTTTCAACACTAATTATTAATGGCAACGTAGTTCCCTGTGGAAATAAGGCCAAATTTGTCGGATTTGATTCTAGACTTCGGTGGAGGGACGATATAGATCACAAAAGAGTTGAAATTGGACTTAAGTGCAGACATAACTATTGATTATTAAGAAGGAATTCCACACTAGCGATACATAATATTCTAATATAAAATCAAATAATTAAATCAAAATGGCTTCTTGTTTCCAACTGTGGAGACGTGCTACTGTGGTTGGTAACTTTTTGAACAGTCTGTACAGAGAAATACTTGACTGCTAATTAAAACTGGTAGTCTAACACTAATCCACTTCCACCATTGCCTTCTAATAACATGTTTTAAACCAAAAGTCTTACTCAAAACAATTTATTAAAATTCCCTAAATAAAAACTATTTTACTTAAAATATTTACGTATTGTCTTGTAGGTTTTCTTATAATTCTTTGAAATAATAAGTTTATTTGATATCCAATTTTTAATTGATACAAATTTTCCAACTAGTATAAGGAAAATTTAGACTTTTCAGATTTAGGTTTTGCGAAATATGGTAAACGACCCGTGGTATGTGCATAATCAGGATGTCGATCTACATCTAGGTATTCGTATGGTAACTGAGGAAATTAGGAATTTTGCTGGCATGACATAGACTACAGAATAATGCAGAAGCTATGAAATTGTTTAACAACAAAGATTTAGTTAGAAGGTTAAAAAGTACTTCGGACGGGAAAGAAGAAAACTTGAAAAAATCAATGAATGACTTAAGTTATTGATAATTTAAGTTGAACCAAATAAGGTGTAAAGTAATTGTTGTGTAAAGTTTTAATTGTAATAAATAAAATTAAAAAATAATAATCAAAAAAAAAACACGAAGTGAAAAAAGTTTAGAAAGAGTAACGTTGAGTGGTCAAACTTGTCACAAAATTAACAAAATCAATTTATGTGCTAATCAAGTTTTGTACACCAAAATACACAAATAAATACATCATTTTATACTTACACAAATAATGCATATAATTTCATTAGTCACACAAAATGTGTTCTGTAGGACAGGGTCAGGGAAAAATGTTGATCAACTTTTGTAGGGTTTTTTATTGTGGAATGATTAAAATTCGTTAATAAGTTATTCGTCAAAATTAGCCAATAATATGTTTAACATTATTATTAATGTGTTATTCGAATCCTGCGATTTTACAGTGTGTAAGATTTTAATACACACATCTAGAGAATAACAAAAATTGTGTTTGTACGAAATATTTATATTTTTGAACCATATTTCATAATTTATAAACAACCTGAAAATAAAGTAATACAACTTTAAATAATAATAATGGTATAAATAAATTCTTGATAACATTTTGTTCAGCTATGCTAAAATCACTTTACGTAACTATCATGTGTTTGTCTAAAGTGTGATTTTTTTAATAAACTGAATTAATTTGACAACTGACTTGTAAACGCCACCGAAGGCATCCAACAACGGAATCGTCGAGGCACTGCCTACCCCTGTATTTTCTCCGCGCAACATTCACCATGTGCGGAAAATATTGCGTTTAGAAAAGCAGAATTTCGAACGTTATTATTAAGCAATGACCACTCCGATGTGTTTGATTGACAGCAGATGCACATGCCATTCATGCCACAAGCATGCAACAATGTCCGTCCAATCGCAATTACTGTTCCAACTGTTTTCTAGTTCCCCGTAGGTTTTTGTAAAGTACATTTAGGCCACTGCTGTGTGCATCCTTCAACCCTTAACCGAGCTGAGCCATCCCTTTTCCTGGATGGCAGCTGGAAACACGTATTTACGTGTCTGAAGTGGCTTTTGGGAATTTAGATTCAGTTTGGCTTTAATAAGTCATCACGTAAAAATATTAAAAGTTTACAACTACAAATTTTTATCACTGTTTATTCGGAAGTCTGCCATAATCTGTGTAGGTTATATAAAAACAATATATCCATAGAGTAAGTAGATCAACTCTCAAGTGCCTAATTAGAAACCTAAACATGAACAAGAACTCAACTTCAATAATGACTCTACACTTAGGCATACCTAAAAACTAAGAACAAACATTCATGGCAGATACTTGAAACGTGAAACCAGAAATACGTTCGAGAATTAACAACCAAACAACGAAAAATAAAGAACATTATTTAGTTAAAAATATCAAAATAAAAAAAAACAAATATTGAACAGGAAAAAGTTGTGTATTTTAGTCTTTCTGATTGTAGTAATTAACTGCAACTTGCATTTATTTCAAATTTGGTACAGTAAGTTGAACTATGAATATTCAAATATTTCCAAAATTTGTGCATAAAGTGATAAACCGATTTTTGTGAAGTAGGCGGATTTTCTACTCTCTTTTCTTTGTATACTTAATTTGTTCTAGTCGATTTCAATTTGATTTTAATTCATAAATAAACATTCTATAAATAAGATAGAATACAAGAGTTTTAATATTCTAAATTGCTTTATTATTATGTTCTATGAAATAAATACTTTAAATTCTCCTTTTTTTCTAGTGTTTGCAAACAATATAATTGAAACGACGTTTACTTATAACTATATCATTTAACTCACCGATTAGAATGAAGCATTATGTTGTGAAAAATTTTTTTTTAATGAAAAAACCAGAAGTCGATTTTCGACAATGCACACTATTACGGTTACCCCTTTAACTGATTATACCGTAACCTAACCTGGCCCACGAAAGAAAACACATGAGTTTAGGACGTTATAACGTTCCAGTCGTTTATTTTACAAAAAATTCAGGTACAACAAAACAAAGCGTGTTCTTTTGTCTATAAATCTGTGTTAAGTTTGTTAATATATTTTCGAACGTCAATATTATATTTCAAAAGATTTACCGAAAAACACGAATTTGACATTTTTTTCTACTCCTAGCTACTTTGGACAACAATGTTGCACCTTAATATATTTGCATTAAACAGCCCCCGGCTACATTTAAATTGTTAATTAAAGATTTTCTAAATGATACAAGATATGTTGTGCAATAATTCAAATTACCCTCCTATGTTTGTTAATGATATACTGCACTGCTAACATAGTAAATGAGTTGCATTATTGCACCAACTTAACATGTAAATTCATAATTTATTAAATAAATACTGGGAAATATTCTTCTGCATTTATTCTAATACCTAGTTTTCATTTTATTAAATCAATTATATTTCAGATTTCCATTTCGTTTAATTATGAAATATGTAGTTTTCTGTATAATCAATTTTTGTAATTTGTGTTTTAGTGGTCGTGTTTTGTATTTTTTAAGTAATTATTTTTATTTCAATAAAGTTGTTGGTAACAATATGAGCACTTTTTTTAAAAGAAATTTACCATAATTTCAATTTTTGTCAATGGTTGGTCAAATCCGGCAGAAAAATTAACAAAACGTCTATACCATAAACTACGTGAACAGTATTGTTGTGAAGAAAAAAATTGACGTAGTCATGAACTTTAAAAGTAGCTAGTAGTTGACAAACTGCATGAAATTCGTGTTTTTGTTGGTAAATTTTGTGAAATATAAAATTGACGTTTAAAAATATATTAACTAAATCAACATAGATTTATAGGCAAAAGAACACGCTTTAATTTGATGTATCTAAAATTTGTGTACAATAAACAATTGGAACTTTGTAACATCCTAAGCTCAGATTTTGTTTGTGGGTCAGATTGTAGAAGGTGGAAAAGCAGCCATGTTTTTAAACTTCTGTTTAAAGTAAACAACTTCAATTCAGTACATCTAAATGTATTAAGGCTTAAATACAATGAAGAGCCAATCGATCTGTTGTTTACAGAACAACAGAAAATAAATTTCTGATAGAAGATTTAAAAATTGATTTAAAATAGGGTTTTCTGAATAGAATCATTTGAGAAATTATTGTTTTCCTGTTCAATAGTGTTCTATAAAAATTGAACTTTTAACAACTTTCATCAAAAACATTAACTCTATTATAAGTTTTAGGTTTTTGTGACAGAGGTTCTGAAGAGGTTGGCTGTACAGGAAGTAAAGTTAATGTTTAATCAAAGAAGGACG
The DNA here is from genome assembly GCA_022606455.1 of Callitettix versicolor. Taxonomy (NCBI): domain Eukaryota; kingdom Metazoa; phylum Arthropoda; class Insecta; order Hemiptera; family Cercopidae; genus Callitettix; species Callitettix versicolor. Next base: position 71,895,814 of record CM040188.1, on the reverse strand, counting down.
GAAGACAAAGGTAGTGAGCGAGGCAAGGAGAGTATACGGGTGGGTGCCAATTGTGTGCCTTGATAGTGAGGTTTAGAGTAAACAGAAATCTACCAGGAACCAAAGTGTCAAAGCTCAAAGATAATCAAGAGTTTAGGGTATTTTAAGTAAATATCTATACCAGTGATTTTGTACCTTGAAGTACATAATTGTATTCAAGTGTTACATACTCTGTCTGTCTGTCTGTCTGTCTGTCTGTCTGTCTGTCTCTCTCTCTCTCTCTCTCTCTCTCTCTCTCTCTCTCTCTCTCACACACACACACACACACAATCACTCACTCATTCTCTTTATCTAATTAATCTGGATAAAAAAGAAGTTTAACTGTATATACAAATTATTAATAAATTTACATTAATTATTCGTACTTACAATTAAATTACGGAAATATTTATTTAGATATTGAATATAATTGTTCGTAAACAGCGCTAGTAATATAAAGGTATTATTTAACAACAAATTTTATTAGTCATTATTAAACGTAAAACTTTCAGATGCAAAACCAAAATTAAAACAACATTCTTTTGGTGTTGTAACTTACGTTATTAATTTATTTAACAATAAAATTGTATTTTTTACTTTAACAAAGAAACAACGTTTTAAAACTCATTTGTAATGTAAATTTATTTTGAATGTTACAACGTACTTTGTATTGAAATATTTAATGATATACTTATTTTAAATATAGCAACAATTTAAAACATTTTTCTTTCATTAGATCAATACTGCACGTATAAGTTATAAAGAATTTTACATTTATTGGTAGGGACAACTATTGTCATCCTTCCTTAATTGCAACAATGAACAAAGACAGGATCAGTAAGTGTACGTGACATTCAGTCACTCTGCATTATAGGCTATACCGCATGTAACACTGCTGGGAGATAGAAGCATATTCACAGCGCTGTAAGTCGCTAAACAGTATTTATCTGCAAATAGGTTGAGATTGTTTAAACACGGAAACATTACAATTCGCGAATCTGTAGTGTTACAATAATTTTTGCTTACTGTAGAGCTGCTACAAATAACGATTTTCAAAATTAAAATTACGAAAACATTACGTGTGGCACCTCTGGTAGCGCCGACAGAAGTGAAAATCGGTGTAGGTCATATTCATTAAATAATTTAACTATACAAATTTATAAACTGCACATTTTTAAAACTCAAACAAGAACAATAAACACAACCTTAATTTAAATGATATTGAAGCAACAGCTGTTGTGCGAAATCAGCTGTTTAGAAGTAGTTACTTAAAATCTATATGTATACCTACAAGAACAATTATATATGCTATGAGTCTTCAACGGAATATTTCAATTATTGTTTATCCTGCAGCCTGAAGACTACCGAATTATAAAATATGAAAATAAGTTACCGTTATGGGAGTGAAAGCAGAAATGAAACTTGAACTAATGAGGGTAAATTTCTAATTTATGTTCCTTTAACTAAGTTATTATTTTATTTTCATAAATAATTAAAGAAAGGATATGAATTATTCTTGAAATCTTTATACATCGTACACAAATATAAAACATCAATCTTGTACAATATATCTTACTGTTAATGCTAAAATAATTGTGATTGCTAAGCAGGGCATGGTGTTCATTTTTAGTTTAAATATTTATTATGGACTATATTTATATAATTAATTAAAACAATAATGTTGTACAAACAATCTTATAATATATTTAAATAAACAATAAATATGTATGTGCAATGTCTCTTTCCGGCAATACTCTAAGAAGTCTCTTGTAATGTTAGCTTTAGGTTATTTTTTATATACATTTTTTATTATACATGAAATTCATCTGTCAAGATTATATTTTGAAAAAAATATTTTTCATGTTTTTCTTAAAATAATTATTTACGTTTTTCTAAAAACGGGTCGAGAAATTTTCTAGAGACGTTGGCACTGGAGGTTCTCCGATATAAGAAAATCATTGAACATTGTCATTTCCGGAAAAAAATGTGCTCCCACTTTTCCCACCAACATCTGCGTACAATATAAAATTGTTTTTCAACACATGATACTCAATTTCAATTCAGTCCAATTAGCCTATACATTATTAAACTTAAACGAACTATCTTTATATCCTTTTTTTCGAAAACAACCCTATAGATTTTAATATAATGTTGAAATACACTATTTTATGGGTAAAAAAAATCCATGGTGGTTAACTCTTGGTGAGTGACAGAGCCTTAGCTTTGGGAAAATTTCTTTTTCTTGGAAAAACCCAATAAAAAAGACCACATAGTACACTGTACCTATATATCAAATACAATGCAATAACATTAAAAGAGTTATTTTTTATTTATATCCATTTTTATTCTCGGAAAATTTCTTATAAAATGTTCTTATATAATTTTAGATTATAATTCTTTTTACTCAAAAGATCAATATTGGTTAGGCCTCATTATTTGAAATTTTTTAAATTATAAAAACGTTATTGATATGGGTCATATGAATATCTATTTAAAAACTGAATAGTAATGATAAATCCAACAGGCCTACGAAAGAATAATCAAGTAGTAGTCAATTATGGGGCTATGTTTCGTAACAAAAAATCCTAATCAATAACGTTTTAGTAATGGTTTTGTATTATTTGAAAGGAGATTTATTTTCGTTACATTTTTTAAAATAAATTCTGGAGTTCTTCTATGTTTAAGTGAAATATTATACTTAACTGTTTAGTAATTTATTGCCAGTTACTGACTCATCAACTCACAGCTGAAACTATAAAAGATAAAGACTTGAAATTTTCAGGGTACTTTAGTACTACTATGTAAGGATATGCTGACAAATGACTTTCCAATATTCGATCCCTATATGGGTAAAAATGGGGTAGAACTGTTTTTAATTGGAAAATATATGTTTTTGGTCGATCTTCTCGAAACTTAACATAATTACTCGAAAATGCAAGTATTTTGTTACTCGAAAAAAAATATATTTTTCATCATTTCCCAAAAAATGTTTCCCTAAAGGGATTAAAAGAAGGTGAAAATGTAAAAAGGGGATATACAATTTTGCACTGGAAAAATCTGTTTTAACCGTATATTCTAGGTACATTTTGTGAAACACAAATAATGAAGCATGTATTGCAGTACATTTTCCCAATTCATCCCCTAAATGTTATTATTGGAGAAAATATTTTTAATCAGATTTTCTTAATATTAAACAACAAAAAATTAAAATACAAATTATGAAACACGTAGACCTATTTCAACATTTTTCCGAATTCATCCTCTAAAGAAACAAAAATGAGAAAGAGGTAGGGGCCTATATATGTTTGCAATGAAGAAAAATATTTTTATATTGGATTTTCTTAAAACTATCCATAAATATTCTAAAACATAAACAGCACATTATACATTAAAATCATGTATAAATTGAAACACATACTCCGAAATTGAAACACATATTTCGGCATTTTTCTGAATTCATCCTCTAAAAGAAAAAAAATGAAATAAGAGGTATAAATTTTTCCATTGGAGAAAAATATTTTTTATCTAATTTTCATCAAACGTAACACAAATATTTCAAAACACAAAATAAGAAACACGTATTTCAGTATTTTCCATAATTATTTTATGCATCCCCTTGTTAGGGTTTATTTTTAAAAAATAGTGCATTGTGTGCACAGAGTGGTCGAAATATCGAAAACCTCCGTCCTCTAAAGGTTAAATGTTCACGAGTGAAGTGTTAAATGGAAACATGATTTCAGCATTTCCCAAATTCATCCCCTAAAAGAACAAAAATGAAATAAAAGGTACAAAAGTTTGCATTGGAGGAAAATATTTTTTATCGGGTTTACTTCAAATTTTACACAAATATTCTAAAACACAAATTATCAAACGTATTTCAGTATTTTTTATATTTCCATACTTGGCGATTCCTGTTTGGGTTTATTTTTTAAAAATAGTTCACTGTGTGCAATGAGTGGTCGAAATATCGAAAAATCCCCGTCCTCTAAGGGTTAAATGTTCGCGGGTGAAGAGTTAATTTGCAAAATACTTTTTACGGAAAAATAAATTTGTAAAATAAAAACAAATCAACAGATAGACTCTTTACCTTGACATTATACGCGCGAATCCGTTAACGGGCGCTAGTTATTTTTTATAAATTTAAATAAGTTTATTTCATACACATAACAGTTTTTACATTACAACTACATTTAAAAAATAAGTTATTAAAATGCAAGAGAGCGAGAAAATGTGAGGCCGCCTCGGTGGCCTAGTTGATAGCGTAGTAGGCTTTCACCCCGAGGACCCGGGTTCGATTCCCGGCCAGGGCTTGGCATTTTCATTCGCTATAAATCATCCCATCATCTGCATTAGCCCAAGTTTGGACGTTAAACACCAAAAAAAAAAAAAAAGAAAATGTGAAGCGAAGTATTATTCCCGTGCAAAAATGTCCAGGCGCAGTTAAAACGTTTCTACTTAGATAACGTAATTTCTTTGTAGATATAAATCTATCTACCTAGCCACAGTCAAAATTGTTAAAATTTATGAAATCAATTTTCCAATATAATCCAAGTTGCTCTTTGATTTTGTAACTTTGACGCGCTGATAGTACCAACAATAACTGGCAATTTACCGTTATGATAGTTGCTTACAAACTGTCAGCTAATTCTCCATTGTTTAACCTGTGCTGTGTGTATTTGTGATTATCCTATTAAACACTAATTGACTAAGTAATCCGGTGACTAATTTAATCAAATCAATTCGGTTGACGTGCAAAGTAAGCTCGTTTGTCCAAGATTTGTTGCGCAGGTACACATAGGCCTACACGATAGTGTAAGTAGGCTATCACGTGTGTGATATCCAAAGAGAGGGTGCTTCTCTTTTTGGTGTACAAAGAATAGTGCAAACTTACTACAAAAACGTCTTCAAATTCTATAAAATTTGTGTTAAATTCGATTTAAAAGCTATCTACAAAGAACGAAAAATCAGTGTAATTTCAGAAATCGGTTCATCAGATTTTTTTTGAATTTGGGTCACATTTTAAAGATTTTAATTTCGTCAGTGTACACATCATTTGATTTTTTTTTAAATTTTAAAGCAAAAAGCACATTGAGGCTATTATCGCCTCCCTAAATGTAGGTGTGAGTGTAAAGTGTCAAAGTCGTAAGTATCAGTGTGTGTTAGACTCGGGTACCACGAGGGACGTCTAAATCCTCTCAATAGGTGCAACTAGTCTGCCCACCCTTGTGAGGTACATATCATTTGAAATAATGGTAATGTACGGTAAATAAGGCAAGATCGAGAGTGTCCAAATTTTTCAAAAGTATTTCCGCAAATTTATTCTATTTATTTAAAATTTGACGAACTTACAGAAGTTGTGAAAATTATTTATGATCAAAATTTGCGGCAAACCTGATGAACGAATCTTGAAATACTGGTCCATTTTGCAGTGTTTTTCTTAAAGCATTCAGACATTATGAAGACAGCCTTATAGGTGACACAATCGTCAGTTTTTTTTTTATTTTTCTGTAATAAATTTGAGAATGGTTTTTTCGAAATCAATTTTCAGCGAATTTTCATCGGAGAATATTATATTGAAAAAGCCATCATGGTAAGATCCACATTCGACACGTTGCAATGAGCAACGATCCTGGCATCTATATCACTTTTGTATATAAGAAAAAGTGTATCTGTAATTTTCTGCTCACGTTCACAATTTTAGTTTGATTTGTTTTTGACTTGGCACAAAAATTTTGGTAATACTTTAGGTAAGTTCGATTTCGTTAACCAGAAAAAATAAAACAAACATGAACGCGCTAAAACGCACACGTACGCACAACCACGCACGAACACACACACACACACACACACACATATATATATATATATATATATATATATATATATATATATATATATATATATATATATATATATATATATATATATATATATATATATATATATATATATGTGTGTGTGTGTGTGTGTGTGTGTGTGTGTGTGTGTGTGTGTGGGCGCGCGCGCGCGTGTGTGTTTTAGCGCGTTCACGTTTGTTTTATTTTTTCTGGTTAACGAAATCGAACTTACCTGAAGTATTACCAAAATTTTTGTGCCAAGCATATAATACACACACACACACACACACACACACACATGGTGTATATATATATATACCTGGAAATAAAAAATTGTTTGAAATAAAAAAAAAATTTTTTTAAATTTCCTATAGACCTGGACCTTGAAATAAGCACTGATCCTAACTTCTAGACTACATTTAAGGGGTCGTTAAACTTTTTACGTACACTCACTCACTCACTCACTCACTCACACACACACACACACACACACACACACACACACACACACACACACACACACACACACACACACACACACACACACACACACACACACACAGTTCAGAAAATTGTGAACTCTTACTACTTGTGTGATTTTCAAAAAAATAGCTTTATGTTATTGAGGGTAGAAAAATATTTTTTTAAAATCTCCATAATTATTTGCAACTATTTAAAAATTGTTCTTCATCACTTTATTTATGACTGGATTCTTTATATTTATGACTGGATTCTTTGAATTTAAAAGTAAATAAGGGTATATATAAATTAATGTTTAGTTACAATAAAAAATTAATTACTTCTTCAAATAGATTCGGCTTCTACATGTCTTACTATCACACTTTGAGTACTTGAAATTGTTTACAACAATATTAACACATTCTTTAAATCTAAAAAGAGATTGCTTAAATTAATTTATAAAGCAGTTTTATTTTTAATATTTATTTTTTATAAATATAAAACTATAAAGTTAGTACTATTATATAAACTACTTACTCAATTAACTACCAAAACTATAAAACCTAAATAAAAATACGTTTATTCACTTACATTTCCGTATTTACATTGACGCCAAATACATGCAAGTATATTTTATTTGCCCTGAATTGTTTCCTTCTGCGAAACGTGTATAGGTACACATTGAGCCATTACGATTGGTTCTTGATTCTTCCTGCAGTCATGGCCCCTCCCTTAAGAAAGCGAATGCATTTTGATAGAGCTACCTGTCTGGTAACAGAGAAGGGGTAAAACTGTGCCAAGGGTTTCTGAAGGGGTGGACAGAAAATTAAGTCTAAAGAGGTCCAAAAGATTTCAGTGGAATTTAAATTTTCAGTAACAAAGTTTAAAATTTTTTTGTTATTTAATTGAAGTTTTATAAATTCTAAATCGCGTTTATTTTTGAAGCGAAGCTATTAATGTTAGCTTTGGCAAGAGGAGTGAATAGAGAAAAAGTGCTGAACGAAAGAACAAACAAATTTCGTCTTTTTATTTCTGTCTTTCTTTTACTTCCTCCTGTTCGATAACAGTACACGTGTATTATACGAAACCGTTGTGTTGTTTTGGTTGAAAAAGAACGTATTTTTATTTAGTTGAAGAACAAGTGCACGTTGTAATCTTTTATAATACATTCGAAATTATTATAAACGTTTATTTATTTTTGTTATTTTAAGGCGAAAAGCACATTGAGACTATTATCGCCTCCCTAAATGTAAGTGTGAGTGTAAAGTCGGAAGTGTAGTGTTGTAAGTGTAAGTGTGTGTTAGACTCGGGTCCCGCGAGGGACGTTCACATCCTCTCAATAGGTGCAGCTAGTCTGCAACCCCCTGCGGGGCACCTAATAAACGTTTATTATTAAACTTTTATAATAATTGTTGTTGATATTGTTAGTTTTTAACAACATAACCTGAAACTTATTATAACCTATCAGCTGTTCAATGAAATCAGCTGATCGGTACGAATTAATACAAAACAACTGATCTTTTACTACAACTACAGTGAGTAATATCTAAGCAAGGTTAACGTATTTATTTATTTAAACGAAACAAACTGTGTATTTAGGAAAGATATAAGAAAGAAAAGCTTAGTTTTTGTCCACGAGTTCCACACTTGTACTTTTTACTACTTAACATAGAACCATTGCTGTTTTCAGCCTCGAACTTTCTTGGCCAATATTTCCATAAAACAGCACGTGTAGGCTACGTCTTATGAAATAGATTGGCAGGCAGAAAATGTGTCGGACTGAAAAACTGGCCACAAGAAGTGAAATAATAAAAATTAAGTAAAAAGCGGCCATTGTTGGTTTTTAAAATTATACACAACCGATATTAAAAAAATTAACTCTTCAACTTATACAAAAATAAAATTCCAGTCTTGTACAATGTAAATGCAGTTTTTAAGGAATAATTGTGATGACCGGGTTGAGCGTGTAGTACAACGGCATACATTCATTTGAATATTTATTAGTGAACTTATTTATATACAATGTGCAAAATATAGCCTATTTAACTGCAAACGCTCTACAAAATTTTGTCCAGTGGATAGGGTTTGTGGTGTAATGGCGTTCATTATAATTTGAATATTTATTATTGAACTTATTTTTATACATAATTTTAAGCAAATAAAGATATACAAAAAAAAAGTTAAAAATCAACAACTCACCTACCTTAGCTTCATAAGCAGAAACCATAACACTGAGCCAAGAATTCAAATGGAAACAAGCAGCTTGTTGTTGAAGGGGTAGATTAAAATTAATTTCAAGAATATTAGTTATTGTGTACATGGTATGATGCTTTTTTACATGTTACTTGTGCTATTGCGAAATTTTATTTTCTAACAAAAAAACATGCTACTAGGGCAGACTAAAGAAGATTTCACTTAAGCCTAATGCGTGATTGAAGCGTATTTCCAAACACTAACATAATCAATAGGTAAAACACATTTCGACAAGAAAAATAAACTTTTCGTTACTCAGCAAATTCCGTTCATCCATTTTTCAAATGGCGAACATTCAAAATTATAAAAACAAAATTATTTTTACCAACTCATTAATCCAATTTTACAGTCTCATTCAGCGTTAAAATGAGCTTAAATTAGTATTTTCAATTTTCAAATGTCATTTAATATAACGATTCATTATACATTTAATCATAATTTCATATAAAAAAAATGAAGAAAGAAAAGAATAATTCCGTTATTCGCTTTTTTAAATTTAAAAAGAGCGTCTTTAAATAAATTAACAACGATTTTGTCCAAGTTAATACAGACTTTGCTCAATTCTTATGCAAAGTTTGGATCTAATCGAACTAAAATTTCAAACGTTAACAAGCTCACTCAAACATACGTCAGGTTTTTCGAAAATAAGTTTCAATTCAAAATGATTACCACTAAACTAGGTTATGTTCATTCTCAAAAAAGTAAATGCATACTTCTACGCAGGCCTTTGTAATACTAGTAGTTGCATTGAAGTTACTGTCCACTGTTTAGAACAGATTAAAGTTTTTTTTAATGTTGTTAGATTTTTACTATGTCATCAACACAAACAAGTATCAGATTATATTAGTGAAATTGCTAATTATACAAAATGGTAAGTTAGAAAAAGGGGTTACAGAGAAGGGTGTCGTTTCACCACCGTCAAAACACCAATCAAGCCTTTGGGATTTTGTTCAGCAGGCTGATGCCTTCAGCGAGTTCCAGCGGTCTAAAGACTTATTTGTTCTGCTGGAGATCCTGAAATCCAAAAACCCTTTGCCTCCTGCTCGGAAAGACATCAAATAATAAATTCTGTGCTTTACGATTTCCTCATACTTCCTGCTTAACCTATATCAATTGTTTCTCCGTGGCACAATTCTTTCCCTTGGTACATTTCTTCCATGTTCAAGTACACCCTTAATGAAGCTCTATATTGATTCCCATGGTCATCTTCTGATCGCAATTGTTTCTTTGAACACAGCCCTAGCATATACCACCTTCTATTTCTTCACTAATGTAATGCGAGGGCCCATGCTGTGAAGTCGGTCATCTATGCAAGTGACCAGAAGCCAAATTTTCATAGAAAGAGTTATAGACTTTGGGTACAGTATTCTAATCTTCAAAGGATATGACCTCTTTCACAATAATCTTCTGGATTACCTCCGCTTGTTCTTTAGACAACCCAACAACTAGAAAGTTAGTCGATACTAAGATTATCTGAACAACTACCAGAACATTTCTGGCTGGCAGCTCTCTAGTTACAGAGTACAGTGTCCTATCAGTCAATTCAATCTCTGCGATACTTCAATGAGATTTCAACCTCTGGGTTTGAGGAACTCTTCCACTTGTCAATGACTCCCAAACTCTCTCCAACGTTCCTCGCCCCCGTGAATTAATTTCTGATAGGTTTTCTGTTTCCAGATTTCACTTGATCTCATCTCTCATTTCTTCTACAGTAGCTTGTGCATGTCCGCCCAGCCACCCCCACAGTCGGCTGTAAATCACCGTTCAAGGATTCAACTGGATTAAGTATCAAACGCTCCTAAGTTCAATCCCCATGTACATTTCTGCAAGATCCTTAGAGTGTTGTTTCTTCTAAGAACACCACCAGTTTCCTTCTGCATTAAGTTATCACTCCCGAAATCCACTTCTGTCACCAAGGTTTTTATTCCTTCTTCTACCACCCTTCTGCTACGGTTCACATCTGGTGGATTCTACGGGATAAAGTGCAACCTCAGTTTTCTTTAGTACCAAGTTCTCCAACCCAGGTCTATTCTTTCCAGATCTCTAGAGTTTTTCTTTTTAGTGGTTCCCATCGTTAGATCCCACTAACAGATAGGGAAGTGTAATTCCCACCTATGCAGAGCCCTGCATGTATAGGTAAAGCTAAATAAAACTGGAGGTCGCCCGGTATCCAGCATCCGCGCACTAAACCTTGGCTCTTCCTTAGTCATGCAGCTTAAGCTTTTTTTAACATGACTTGGGATATATTGCGTCCTATGATTTAGCCTTATGGATGCACTTTCCTTATAAGAGACCAGCATCAATCCATTTCTACCCTGCACCATTTGGGGGTACATAAGTCCACCCTTCAGTCTGCAAACGTCTCCCATCTCACTGATCCTCAAGAGGAATGTGTGGTAGAAGAGACCAATGTTCAAACATACGTAACTATAACACCGCAATTGCTAATAAAACTCGTACAAGAATTTAAAAGCAAGAAGATTGCCTTGATAAGTATTGGGTATTTTGTTTAAAAATAAACGCACTTTAATAAAATCTAAGTAAAGTACAATTAAATTTTTAAAAAATATTAATAAAATGCAGTCACTTTTTTTATCATTGATTAAAATTACATTAGATGAAAGATTGTTGACATGAACGGCTGTGCACATTTAAAGTTACTAAATATGATTTGGTACTAATTTGTTTTAAATATCTGAACATCAATTACGTGTTTGCTTAGATTTCTAATCCGATTTTATCATTATTTAGTATTTTAAAAATGCTAGTAATACTAAATGCTAGTATTTTAAAAATGCATTTAATACTAATTGTATTGGTAAAATTATATTTTCATAAACTTTAATAAAAAAAAAAAATGAAATACACATATATCAGAGTGCTGCAACCATTACTTTGTTGTACGGACGATGTAAGTTTACTGAAGTTGAAATAACGCCTTAGCAATCTCACAACTCACATCAAAGTTTATTTAAAAATACACGTTACGCCTTTTAATCGCCAATAAATTTCATTGTGCTTCCTTAATTCTGCCATTAATAAATAATACTTTCACCTTCAGCATATTCTAGAAAGAGTGAAGAGACTCTTGTTTCTTTTAACATGTTTTAGGGCTGGTTAGATGTTCGATTTTGCGCGATGCGAGTGCACAAACTTGTATTGATATTTAATAGCATATTTTGCACGTTGCAAGTCTCATATTAAATTTATTATAATTAAAGTTTTCTGTTTACACCCGGAATCGAACCGGGGACCTTGCGCGCGTTATGCGCACTTGATAACTACTATTTTACGAAAACTACGAAGACGTTTGACCGATGTTAATATGTGAAATTAATGGTGTATTTAATTTTGTTAGACATAAATATGTAATAGTAAAAGTTGTTTTATATTAATTCGTAAAGATCAGCTGATTTCATTGAACAGCTGATAGTTAAAATAATACGTTTCAGGTTTTGTTGTAAATACTATGTGAATTTGTTGTCGCGTTAATTAATATGTCGTTTTTTGGACAAATTATCTTAATTAAAATAAAAAGGAAGAGAAAACATGATATATGATTTTTATTTTTGGTTCAATAACAGAAATTTTTAACTAAAAGTCTTTGATACGTAGCCTATTAATTTACAATAAAAATAACTGCGAAATAAAAAAAGTTGTATTTTAATATGAATAAGGTCTTCTCCCCAACCATCTTAGGGGGTTGCAAATTTTCCCCTTGCCACGTCAGGAGCAACGACAGGTTTTTTGCAACAAGGATTGGTACAATGGTTCGATGCAAGACAAGTCCTCGCAACGGTAATTTTAAAACTTGCTGAATGAATTTTAAAATATTTTACATCAGTTCCTAAAAAATTTACATTCATCAAAAATAAAAAATACGAAAATTTTATTTTACCTCAAATGACAGTTTGATCAAGCTGTGTAAAAATTTGTACAAAAACTATTTTATGAGTTTTTTCTTAGAAAAATCCGATCATTTTTACATAGTCATAAAATATTTTTTTACATAAAAAATCCAATTTTATCATTTACAGTACAATGACTTTATCGTAATAATACTGCAATAACTTAATTTTATATTGTGTCAAACAAGGAAACCCAATATGAGGGGCACTAACCGAAAGAGAAACACAAAAAGGATTTTCAGTAAAAAAAGTTTAAAATAAATTCATTGTTTAACATAGAGTATTTTTGTACAATTTTTTTTTTGTATTTAACGTTCGAATATTGTGCACACTTGGGCTAATGCAGACGATGGGACGATTTATTGCGTATGAAAAATGCCAAGCCTTGGCCGGGAATCGAACCCGGGTCCTCGGGGTGAAAGCCTAGTACGCTATCAACTAGGCCACCGAGGCGGCTTGTACAATATTAACTGTTGAATGCAAACAGTAATAATCAACCCTGTAATTGTAGGATCTGGCATGTATTGAGAAATGCTTATATGAAATATGCTACTCTTTAATGACAGAAAATAAAATATTTACTATTCGGCCTGGCCTGAAAAAGAAAAAAATAAACACATTTGAAACAAATTTTCGAAAAATAAACAGCAATCAATAGAATCACCTAAATAATTATTGATATAAATGTATATGTCTAATTTCACAGGAATATTTATTTCTGTAATATCTTTGAACAATTGTTTTCCAGCAAAATAATACGTTCAAGTTTTTCAAAATGGTAGTAAATCAGAAAAAAGTAATATTCTTTAATGCTAAGATTGTACTGAATATGAACTGAACCCTGACTGCTAATTGGTACAATAAAAAAAGCATTTCTTTTTAGCTAACTTTTGAGACCAATATTACCTGACAACTGCAAAAGTCAGTTTCCCGAAATACATTATCTCCTTTACTTTAACTGCAATCACGGTTTTTTGATACCGAAAATATTACATTTATAACTAGTTACGTTGCAAAGTGATACTGAAAAGAAAAATCTATAATAAAATTCGATATTTTTTTGGATTTCGTTATCGCCAATTTCAAACTGATTTTAGTTTTTGCAGTTGTCCAAGCTTCAAGTTGTACACGCACAATCAGATCAATAAAAGCGTTATGATTATTTATAAATTTTTAATTTTCTTCAACTCTATTTTAGATATTTAGTTTTATCACAGAGTTTAATAGCCATTGACACCGCTACCAAAATGGAACACAACAGCCTTTGCCTCATGCTGGAAAAAGCCTCTTCCGAATAGTCCGAACTGTCAGGGGGTGCGGACTAGCTGCACCTATTGAAAGAATTCATACGTCCCTCGCGGTACCCGAATCTAACACACACTTACACTTACAACACTACACTTACGACTTTAACTTTTTACACTTACACTTACATTTAGGGAGGCGATAATAGCCTCAATGTGCATTTCGCCTTAAAATAAAATAACAAAACTGTATATACGAGTGTGACTTTTACCTTCAAACTGCAGAATCACGTAATGAGTTCAATGGTTCTTCTGAGTTACCTTATACACAGGTTCCGTACTGTTTCCGTAAGTTCACCTACAGAAACCTCTTTGAATAGAAGTTCCTAGCTGACAGCCATCCAGTCTTGGAGTACGTTTCTCCTTCAGCTAAGTTGTCGCAACCCAATAAGACTTTTGTATCACAAACGCACGCTTTGTTCTTTATAAGGTTTTCTTTAGGTGATTCTTAGTTTAATTAGAAGCCCTCTTCTCAGTTTGGCCTCAGGATACAAACGTCTGTCTGGGATGAAAAAGGAGCAGCTGAAATTAAAATTTGACATAAGATTTTCTCTTCTTCGTTTTACTTCTGGAGTTAAAAAAAAAACAGTTTTATTACAATTCTAAAGTGTTTGACATAACATTAGTAGTCATTATTAGCTTATATTAATATTATTTGTTATAAAATTATAATTTAATTGTGCGGAACTAATACAATACCAATATTAATCTACTTTCAAGTACACAAACAGTTAATAAAATTGTTGTTATACAATCATTGCTGTCAACAGTTTATGCGAGAAAACAAACATTTAATTTATTTGTTTAATTTAACTAATTGTAAATAAATATTATCTGGCTTGTGTATTTTGTAAAATAACACGTTTAAAGTTACTGAACAATTAATCGTTTTAAAAGTAGGCTATTTAAAATTATCTGATTTCTCTTCTTATTTTGCATTTGAGCATTGTTTTTTTGGGCTTAATTTCTAAGAGAAACATTCTTTGTTAGTCAATATTTAATTTTAGTAAAATTGACTTTTTTTAGCCATCATTACGATTAATCATTTTGAAAAAATGTCGAATTGTAAATGTGATATCGTACCTGAAATAATATTTTTCCTTGAAAACGTTGACGTAATTTAAGAGTCTCAAGGTTGATAGTTTTAACCTTGACGTTAGAGGAAGTATTAAAAAAAAATCGGTGAATGTGAGAAATCAATATAATTTGATATAAATTTTAGTAAAAATTTTATTGAAGAATCCCTTAGTTTATAGTTTCATTAAGCGAAAATTGGTTATTATTTGGATGTTTGTCTGTCTGGTGTGTAAACCGCTGACCGGGAACTAAATTAATTTAATCCTTTTAATGAAATTTGACATGCATATCTGGTTTGTTCATACCGGAAAATATGTTTGTTTTTAATTATTTAGTCAAAAAAGTGGTTAGCTCTTTCGATATCAAAGTATGGTATTTCAGACCTCTGTTTTATATAAATACAATTACATCATTCTTTAACACTGACAATTTTTTTTCTATAGGAACTTGATGGTCGAAGTGTCAAAGCATCGGTCAGCTACACGTCACTCAAATACGCAGAGCACATAAAGATTCTTTTATCGTTAAATTTGATCCCTCGTCCTCATTAGTCTGACTGGCATAAGATTATACTCTAGAGGAAGGGATTAGTTCAACCCCAGGCACTGTGATCAACTTGGTATTGTGCAACTTACCTCTTAAAATACCTAGTTCAGCAGATTGGTGCCCCTAATAAGTTCCAACAACCCACTGACTAGCTCACTCTGCTGAAGATCCGTAGGATCTTGGAAACCAAAAACCCCTAGCCTCCTGCTAGTAAGAGCCTCACAATCATAAATTATGAGACCTGCAGTTTCCTCCTCCTTCCTGCACAATCTACACACGGTTTCTCCGTGGTACACACCTATCCTGTTCATGTGCACCCTCAGACCACAGTGCCCTGTTATGAGCTCCATGATCCTCCTGGGTTGTGCTCTGCCCAGGACATTTGCTGCCCCTTTGAGTCCTCCAGAAGGAACTTTGCTTAAAAGACGTTTACTATGGGAATGCCCATGAAGGTTGTCCCATCTTACCTGGTGTTGATTTGTAATCCACCTGTTAATAGCGGACCTGGCCAACGATAGAGAAATCCCTAAAACCTTCTCAGGTCCGAAAAACTCAGATGCAGATCCAAGTCCAGCCAGTCGGTCTGCCTCCTCATTTCCCTCAAACTCCCCTATGCTCCGGAACCTAGTGAAGAGTTAACCGGTTATCCCGGGACAGAATGTCAAGGTTCTTCCTACACTCCCAGATCAGCCTGACTGGCATAAAGTATGGACGTTTATGAAAAAAAATCTATAAATATCATGGGACAAAAAACAAGAGCAAAAGATACTTCATAATCGATCAAGCCGCCTCGGTGGC
The DNA here is from genome assembly GCA_022606455.1 of Callitettix versicolor. Taxonomy (NCBI): domain Eukaryota; kingdom Metazoa; phylum Arthropoda; class Insecta; order Hemiptera; family Cercopidae; genus Callitettix; species Callitettix versicolor. Next base: position 71,879,614 of record CM040188.1, on the reverse strand, counting down.
CTAGTTGATAGCGTACTGGGCTTTCACCCCGAGGACCCGGGTTCGATTCCCGGCCAGGGCTTGGCATTTTCATACGCTATAAATCATCCCATCGTCTGCATTAGCCCAAGTGTTCACAATAGTCGGACTTTAAAAAAATTTAGAAAAAAAAATAAAATAATCGGTTAAAGGAGCTATAGTTGGAAAACATGAGGTGGTAGCCGTTAATGGATTCGAACCCCGCATCAACCTTTAATTTTTTTGTAACGCACATAGATGTTGCCTGTCTGTCGAAGAGCGAGATTGGAGACCCAACATAAATAAACTGTGGAAAATTTAGATGGAAATTCAGCAGAAGTTCTTTGCGAAAACTTTCTGGTTTTTAGGTAGAAAAGTGCTTTTATTGAGTGCTTTTTCTGCCTGTACACAGCTGATGCTGAACGTGATTTACCGCTTTTGATGACTTGTCGCATGTGTAGATGATTAGATATGGTTTGTTCACATTTAAAAACGATTTAAAACCAATTAAGAAACATTTTTTGAGGTTTTTTTTTTTTTGATCAAAATAAGCTAGTGCTTTATGAAAGCTTATGATTTTCATATTTTCTCAAAATCAGATTTTCAGATTTTGCACCTATATGTGAACACGTAACTATATTTATAATTGTTAATTTGATGAATTGATTCTGAAAAATTAAAAAAATATTTAGTTTTTATTGTCAGTTAGTAGCGAACTGGGTATTTTGAGAAATGAATGAATGCTATTAACATTTTTGTTACTGTTTTGCACGTAACATTTTTTTTAATACCTCATACCGAGTGAGTTTTATTTACAATACCTCTCCCTTACTTTCGCATGCATATCTTTCCAAAACGCTGCCGATCATTGTTCAATAAGCAATATTAAATTCGCAGACTGTTGGTATTTTCGGCCGCCATATTGAAACAGCTATGTTGTATTTTTTTTTAAAGATATGACACAAATTCGTTAAGCTGATCAAGTGGTGTATCCAGCTTTAAGAAACCTTCACTTCTAAAAATATCGGAACATATTTCTGCTAAATAATAAAAAATCGGATATCTTGAAAAGTTTATAAAAGATACTGCCTTTTATAAATACCTGGATAAAGATAATGAAGGACTCGTTTTATTATTTTTGGAATAATAATACGTTCAAGCATTTTGTTGACGTTAAAAGAATTTTGCAAAATAACGTAATGCAAAAAGACGGCCATCTTTGTTCGAAAACTATTTATGATAAACTGTGGAAAAAGTAAAAAAAGGTTATTTTAATTTAATGATATACAGGTAGCACAGAACGGTCCGTAAAATTTTTGTATTGGATATTTTAGCTAATCATATTTATCTATGTTCAATATTTTTTAAATAGAAAAAGAGTTTTTAAAGCTTTCTGAAATAATTTTCTCGTTTATAAACTAAACAACTGAACTTATATAGTGATCGTATTATTATATTACATTATTGGCGCTCATTATCATTAATTAGTATTATTTAGCACTGGCGTTAAAATATTATTAGCCGTAGCTACATTTCGGGCTTTATTACTTTAACCGGAAAATTTCAAATTTACGTTGAAAATAAGAAAACGAAGCATGGACCGACGTCAAAAAATTTCTGAATTTTAAAGAATTTTGAAAATTTAGATTTTTATTTTACGCAGTTCTTAACGTTGGTTGCGATGACAACATTGGATTTTCAAACAAATTACAAACAAACAAGTTATGCAATTTTAAATTAGGCTTACTTGAAATGACCGACATTTTAAAATTGTTAAAACGAACTTGACTGGTTAACGATCTTATCCAAGTTATTACTATAACCGATTTTTTTACCAAGTATAAATCAATCGGACTAAAATTGCAACACGTGAGTGTGCCAACAGTTATATATATAGCCGCCTTGGTGGCCTAGCGTACTAGGCTTTCACCCCGAGGACCCGGGTTCGATTCCCGGCCAGGGCTTGGCATTTTCATACGCTATAAATCATCGTCTGCATTTGCCCAAGTGTTTACAATTGTCGGAGGTTAAAAAAAATATATATATATATATATATTAACGACCACTCAAAAGGCCAGGATTGGTGCTCATTTCAGGGACCAAGGTCTGATTTTTGAAAAATCAAAACCAATAATATACAAACTCGAATTTATAAAAAATATTTTGTGTTATGAAATCAAGTTATAACAAAATATCACCTAAATGTTATTCAAACAATTTTAAAATTTTAAAGTGACCGATTTTCAGGCTGCTTTGAAGTATATTTATCGATAAATGTAATTAAAAAATTATCATTCATAATATTTTTTTAAAAATTGAAAAATAATTATCTACTCGAGAGAGACGATAACATTTACAATCAAATTGAACGAAGCAATAACCTGGAGCGACGTGCAGTAACATTTCAGTATAAGTGTTGCAATTAATTACAATGCATATCGACATAAAGGGATCGATTGCTTCTGTAACTCAAGCAACGGAATCTGTGAGTTGTTCACAGTAAAGCGACATTTCTCGTAGTTTGACAAACACTCAGACTCGAAACCATAACATTAGTGCCGATCGTGAATTTTTAGATAAAGTTTTTTTAGTGGCTTTAAAATTTTTATTTGATTGTGTGTGTGTTTTTCGTAATTGTAGCACAGTTTGATTAAACTTAGCGTAAAAATTTGTTTTGTCTGAACAGACACATTCGTTATCCAACAGAATATGTTGTGCATTTAGAATTTTCAGTTTAAAAAATATTTTTAAACAAATTTTAATTCTAATTAAAATAATAAAATCACTTTTTAAGAAAATATAATTTTATAAATTCGTGATTTTTTAAAAAGAAACTAGACTATCGGTCTTTGTTTTAAAAATAAATCTATTGTGGTTGAATAAATTTTTATAATAAATGGCATCAGTAAATCCTTAATTTTGTTCTGACTGTAACCGCTTTTAGCGATAATAAAATCAGATTTAAAAAAATATTTCAGATAAAAAATGGATTTTGAATGACTGCCATTTCAAAACATTGACTAAGTATTCAAAAATCTACTATGGTGACAAGCTTAGTATCTCCTATTGCAACGGTCGTTTACAAGATTTAATCAGTGTTGTAGCTTCGACATTTTTCTGTTTTTTGTTTCAGTGGCCATACTTCATTTCTATACGAGATTATACTTTTTACAATTGTATTATATATTTATTTTTTATTTGATATCCCACATGATGTTGCTCAGTATCCTTATTGCTCTTCTTCCCACGGTGTTTCATTACTTTATTCCAAGGTGTTCCTAAGAGTCCATCACTCGTAACCGCCACTCCCAAATACTTGTAAGCTGTACACCCTTTGATTTGTGTGTCGTGATCCAATAGGAAGATCCCCGTTCTGCTTTTTAATGCACACACTACATTTTGTTTAGGTTTACCAATTATTAGTTTTTACATTTTTTGAAAATAAGGTTTTTTAAGAAAATTAGATATTTTGATCTGTCATTGTTGTAAAACCCAAACCCTACCCTGACACACCAATCCTAATTTCTTAACAAGATTTTAGTTGTATCAGAATTATTATAATTATTTGCATTTGCATTTGAAGTGTCTTCTAAATCAATACAGTAAAACCTCTCTCTATAGCGGCATTACAGGAAACATATTTCGATGTTATAAAGAGATTTCCGTTAGAAAGGGAGAGGTCAAAAAATGTGCATAAAATGTGTTTTTATTTCTAAAACGTATATACACTATTTTTATACGAATTTGTAATTGAATGCAAAGGTTATTGAAATGAAACTATATCACGTGCAATCTTTAAAAAAATCATACAGAATTTATTAAATAATACGGTATGATGAAAACACTGTCAATGAGAGGAAAAGGCAATAATCTGCCAAAAGTACTGTAGAATAGCTTCATCGATTCTTCAAATTCTGCTTTTTAATTTTCTTGAAACAATTTACTTTATTTTATTTTTCGATATTGTACAACAGAAGGACTAGCAAAATTAAATTTTCGGCAAATATAAACTTACATGTAACGATAAAATTTTCCCTTTAGACTGTACTGTAAAAGTCACAAGACACTGGATTCAGTTGACACACTGCTTTTAACACTCGAATGACGTGTTGGCATATTGAGTAATACAGTAGGAAGTGTGCACCTGTTTCGCCCCTATACATTCGTGGGATTTTATTGGCCTCAATAGAGAAAGTTACAATACATATTTTTACTATTGGAATGGAAAGAAACCAACACATTTTGCCGTTATAGAGAGATTTTACTGTATTACGAAAGATGTCAGTTTAAATTCTATTCTTAATGAAGTACAATATTCCCTTTAGTTGTTATAATTTAACATGGTCAAACACATAAATAATTTAATTAGCAATTAAAACACAATTAACAATGATTTATTTGTGCTTTATTAGTGATTTATGTTTACCGTAAACAATGTCAATAAACATGACCGCATGAAACAATATTATTGAAAGAACAGCTGTGGTGTGTACCTTGAACCTCTTCAACCCCCAACACTATAGTATATGAATGTTTCCGTTGAATATTAAATTTTATTTCCACAGATTATAAATATATATGGTACTTATGCACATCTGACGCCGAACAAAAATATTGTAAGATAACAATAAATTACGTTTTTTTGTATTTGAATGACTGATATTTTGAAATGCTTTAAAATGCATTTATTTTAAAAACATATAAAAAACACTTGTACACTGGTTTTCAATAGTATTTATATTTCTCATTCGTGAAAGAATATATTTTAGCTTTTGTGTGTGTGTGTGTGTTGCATTAGCACGTCAGTGTTAAAAGATTTTGTAGTGGAACAATTCAAACTTAACCCTAAAATTAATTTGTGCTATTAACTTGCACGTAATTGTTGCCCAACAAAATTCCTTTTGACATTCTGAATCGGATGTTTATAAATTGCACGTATAATTTGTAAATATACTTTTGAAACTGTTGGTCCTTAAACTAAACACAAAGGAGAGCGCCGATAATTTTTGAGATTCTAATAACAATTTCAATTGCTAATTCATGTAAATTTTACTTCTGATTTCGACAGTGAAGCCAGACGTAAAAGAAGTAGAAGGTGAAAAATGTTTAACTTTCGTGAAAAACTTGATTTTTGTTTGCATTCATCGGTTATTTGCAAAACATCAGTGAACTCTGTTTTTCTTATTCAAAAGAATTGTTTTGTAAGGAGTTTTATTTATCCTATATTTTATTTTTACTGCTGTTGTATTTCCACGCTTTTGATATCCCAAATTAAAAAAAAATCATATGTACATTCGTTTTGCATTTATCCTATTGAAGCGAAGTTTTTAATTTTAACTTTGGCGAGAGGCGTGTAAAGGAAAAAATACTGAAGAAGAAAACGGAAATATGAAACGAACCAGCAAACGAATTTCGTCTCTATTTACGTCTCTTTCTTTTTCTTTTTTATAAGAGTACAAGCGTATATGAAAACGTTGTGTTACTTTGGTTTCGGTATTTTTCTTTAGTTGAAGAACACGTGCACTTTGTGACCGTTTACAATACACTCGAAATTAATATAAAGGATTACAATAATTGTTGTTAATAATGCTAGTTTTTCACAACATAACCTGAAACTTATTTTAACCAATCAGCTGTTCAATGAAATCAGCTGATCGTTACGATTTATTATAAAAAACTGATCTTTTACTGTAACTACAGTAAATAATATCTAAGCTAAGTTCGTGTATTTATTTATTTAAATAAACCTGATATTTTAAAACTAATTATATATTTAACAAAGATAACGTTAACAAAAGCTTCGTTTTTGTCGGTAACTAACTGAGTTCCACAGGTGTACTTTAAAAAAAATCAATAATTTTTCTAAAAATTAAAAAAACATTTACATAAACAAATTTTCAAAAAACAATCTAAGATATTTTCTTAACGTCTCTTCTTTTTCGATGTTTTCTCCCTTCTGTTCTTTTCTCTCAGATTCTGTATTCAAAATGTAATTGTGTAGTTTATTGTTTCGTAAGTTAACTTATAAATAATATTACTGAATATTTTTCATTTACATTTGTTACTTAAAATTCTATACTGGTTTAGTGTTTCGGTAAAAAAGCACGAACATTTATTTTTAAAAATTAAATGTATAAATATAAATGCACTCCAGATTTCATCGTTGCCAGAGTGTTGGTTAGCAACTTACGCGTGTAGCCAGACAAACCTTCAAGTAAAACTGATGATCACAAAGTTGAAATATTTCACCCTACTTTCAATAGTCTTTATAGTTAAAGAGTAAACAAGTTAAAATTACAAATATTTTTTTAGAAATAAACAATTTTTCACTTTCCGTTCCGCCAGTTTTGTACTTACAGAGGTTTGTCAGTCGCTGTGCGAGACATATGCGCTATTGGCGCACATTTATGTTCCGTAGGATTAGAACGAAGTAATGAACCAACTCCGTACAAATTGTTTTAATCATGCGATGTGTCCCCCGATGTGAAATGAACACGACGTTTTTGTATTTGCCGGGCTTTGATTGGTCAACGTGAGCTGCATACAGATATCAATTATAGGCGATCCTCGAATTTGCTTCCGTGTTTCTATGTGCAGACGAATTTCTAGGTATACTTTTACATCAGTGTACATGAGGTATTGTTATTGTGAAAAAACTGATTTTTAATGAGTGTATTTGTTTTCAGGTCTATTTAAACACAAACGGATTTACATGGTTTTCTACTTTACTGTGCACCACCATACAGTGGAGAAAATTTTGGAATTTTTTTAGGTTAGGCTTAATTGCTTAATGTTTGTATTCAAAAACGTTTTTGGCAAAAGTAGTACATCTAGCTGTAATTAAATTCTAACCGTTTGATCAAAGTCAGTTTTTAGATATTAATTTTAAGGTCGATATTTCATACGAAAAACCTGTTTTGAATGTTATTAATGAAAAAATTACAAAAATAGCTTCTTTTCTTCAAAACGGTTTATCTAATTTTGCTAAAATTTTAGTCATTTACTATATGAAAGTTAAAAACTCTTTTTCTTCTTCTTTATCTTCGGCTGTCTATTCTTTCCGAACATTAGCGATCATCCTGGATATGATAGCTTTGTTCAAGGATAGTTTGAATAGTTCGGTGATAGTTTTTGAAAACCATGCCCTAGACCATGAAAATCATGGTCTATATATATTAGACCATGATATTTATCTCCTTCCTGGCCCTCTTAAACGATAGACCTTCCCATGGAAAACGGATTTCACAAGGCGGTATTTACTTTCGTTTCCTATAATATGTCCAAGATACTGAAGTTTCGTTCTCTTGATGGCGTTCATCACCTCTAGTTGAACGACCTCTAAGGAACGACCTTTCTTCAATCGTTCCATCACTGTTTTGTTGGTCACTCTGTCTACTCGTGAAAATCCACATTTCGAAGGCTTCGAGTCTTCTTTTTGTTGCTTCGGTTAGTGTCCATAATTACATTCAATAGAAAATTATCAATAAAATGTATTTTCAAAACTCAAATAACTTTAATAAATTTGGTTTTATTTAAAGTGTAAAATACTGTAGATGCCCCTAACTAATCACAGAATTATAATAAACCTAGCTGCCATGTAAGGTTTTGGCAGTCACGGTTACGCAGATCGTTTTATACATTAAATATTTGCTTATACGTTCATTGCCCATAATTAAATATATCTGTCGTAATGTTAATTATATTACAAGTTTAATATTTTAATACAGTAATAGTGTCAATATGTACATAAATAAGTTCAATATTACATATTTAAGTTACAATTAACGCCAACAAATCGAACACAAAAGTTAGAGCGTTTACAGACAAATATATCTTGCATATTTTTTGTACACGATTACCTTTAAAATAAAAATAAAGTCAATAATACATTTAAATTTTATAATTAACACCTTTATTCTACATGCCCAGACAAACTTGCACGAAATATTAAAGTGTTAATTATAACTTGTACATTCTTTGTACAAGATTATTCTTTAATATTGTGTATGTACTTAAGTTCATAATTCATTTAAATTATTAATAATCTAACCTAACCTAACCCAACCGAGCATTGAAGATTCCCAGAGCATTAACAATTGGCAACAATGTGATTATATGTGTTAAAGTTTTCCTTCTATTTGCCAGTTCTACGGTTGCCATTTTTTTAACGGTTCTGCCGTTGGTTTTTTTACGATTTATTTTTAAACCGTTAGGTTTTTGTCATAGCCCATTCGAAACGTGGTACATTGACTGTAGCTATAACTTTTTGTATGTAGGAAGTTTTAAAAATATCTCCCCGCACGGGGGTGCAGACTAGCTGCACCTATTGAGAGGATTTTGACGTCCCTCGCGGTACCCGAGTCTAACACACACAACAATACACTTAAGACTAACACTTTACACTCAAAGACTACATTTAGGGAAACGATAATAACCTCATGTGCTTTTCGCATTTGTTATAATAAAAAAAATAAAAATATCTCATAAATTACTTCGGACAACTTACATAAAACAGTCGTGTGACCTTATTATTGGAAATAATTCTTCGAACAAAGTTTATTGAAAGTTTTGTATTATTAATTTTATAGGAAATAATTTTATCTGTAAGAAATAAGAAAATATAATAACACAAATAAAATCATATTTATTTAAAACATAACTTAAATACTTAAAAATACAAACAAAATTGCATATGTGTTCCAGCCTTCTTCAGAATGCATACCCAATAGGGGAAAATGAGATTGAAAAAGTTAGCATTAGGAAACATATTTTTAATTTAAATTATAAAAAATACATTAAAATAAAAAATAAATACCCATATGATATATTTGTTTTAACATTTAAAAAAATGTAAAAATATATAAAAATATGATAATAAAAAATATGATGCTTTATAAGTGTTATAACACTTAAGTCTAAGCATATTAAGTGTTAACCTGTTAGATTCTTACAGGTTAACACTTAATATGCTTTCAGCTGTTTGTTTTCTCCTTTACGCTACATTGAACTAACATTACTTCAAATTTGATAAAAATTTATAATGTTTCTTTAATCATTGTTACATTTAATCACGGTTTGCAATGTGCATGACCAAAAATAAAATATTAAATTAAATAAAAATTAAAAAAAACAACTTAATTTCAGTACCCAGTAATTAATAACTACCATAATGTAATTTTACAAAATTGTGTTGGATTTGTCCTTTAAAATGACTAATACTAACATTATTTTAGATATAGTATAAGATTGGGTGGTTAATTAAATTTAGGGGTTTAAAAAAATAAAAATAATTTCTGTTACAACACACGCGCGTGCGCGCGCGATCACACACACACACACACACATATATATATATATATATATATATATATATATATATATATATATATATCAATGTTCTGACAGACAGTCTGATTAACGCACAGCTGAAACTATAATTGCTAGAGATCTAAAAATTCCAGGGTATCTTAGTACCATTATGTAAGAGTGCACTAAGAAACGATTTTTCAATATTCAAACTCTAAAGGGATAAAAATGGGTTAAAACTGTTTTTATTGGAAAAATATTTTTGGTCGAGTCTTCTTGAGGCCTAACGTAATTATGTTAAAACACAAGTAAAGGAACATATTTTTCACCATTTTGTAAAATTTATCTCCTAAAAAGTTAAAGAGAGGGGTAGAAGAGTAAAAAGGGGATATAAAATTTTGCAGTGGAAAAATATTTTTTGATCATATTCCTTTTGTACATACAAAAATGAAACACGTATTTCAACATTTTCGTTATTCATCCTCTAAAACAATAAAAATGTAAAAAATATTTATAAATATAGGCTATGTAGTGGGAAAAAGACTATATAGGATTTTCTTAATATCAAAACAAATAATTTTAAAACACAAATTATGAAACACTTAATTAAGCATTTTTCCGATTCCACCACCTAAAAACAAAAATGAAGACAGGTAAAAATGTTTGCATTGGAGAAAAGCATATAGAATTTTCATAAAATTAAATATAAATATCCTAAAACAAATATTGAAACACGTATTTCAGAATTTCTCCAAATTCATCCTCTAAAAAAATAGAAATGTAAAAAAATAGGTATAGTACACGTTTACACTAGACAAGAATATTTTTGTATTGGATCCAACTAAACAAGATATTCTAAAACACAAATAATGAAATATTTTCGTCAGAATTTTCCTGAATTAATCTACTAAAAAAAAAAATAATAAAAATGTAAAAAAAATAAATGTTTGCACAAAAGAAAAATATTTTATGGGATTTTCCTAAAATTAATTTTTTAATATTAATGTTCAGTCAATAATACATATTTTTCACCATTTTCTAAAATCCATCTCCTAAAGTGATTAAAGGGAGGAGTAGAACGTGTAAAACGGGGTACATAAAATTTTGCAGGGAAAAATATTTTTTGATCATATTCCTTGTGCATAGTAGAATGAAATTTCAGCAATGTACACACATTATTTTTAAATAATCCGTTTATATATCATAATGTAAAACATATCATATGTAAACATTGCGCTTACATATGTATAGTAACATGATTACTATACAAGATCATTGGAAAATTGTAAAACAAAAGATGAATCATGTATTTCAGCATTTTTCCAAATTCATCTCCTAAAGAGATGAAAATGTAAAAAGAGTCACAAATTGTTGCATTGTAGGAAAGCATTTCTTATCACATATTCTTGAAATAGAAAAAATATATTCTAAAAGAAATTGTGAAACACGTATTTCAACATTACCATCTTATAAAGGAGCAATAACGGGTAGAAAATTAAAAAAAAGTGTATAAAAAGTTGCATTCAAAAAACGTTTTTTTGATCGGATTTTCTCAAAACTTGACTAAAACACAAAAATAATGAAATGGATTTCAACATTTTCCTGAATTCACCCATAAAGAGATAAAAATAAGGTATAAAAATTGCAACGGAAAAAAATAATAATCATATTTATTTGGAATTTAACTTAAATACTTAAACATACAACAAAAAATTAGATATGTGTTCCAGCATTCTCCAGTATGCATGCCCAATAGGGGAAAATTGAGTTGTAAAAGTTAGCATTAGGAAACATATGTTTCAATTTAAATTATAAAAAAATACATTAAAACAAATACCAATTTAAGCATTCGAACATTTATCACCTTACAGGGTGTTGCTTTCATTGCAAAAATATGTTTGAACACATTTTCTGGAAAAGTAATGAAATACTTTAAAACACACATAATGAAACACATACATTTCAACACTGTGTTTAAATATTTCATATCCTAAAGAGGTGAATGTACAAATACTTGTTGTGAATAATACAGATATTTGCATTAAAAGAGTATTTTTAAACAGGATTCTTTGAAAATAAACAAAAAAACTGCAAAAACTATTATTTCAGCCTTGTTGAGAATGTAGTATAGAGTGTAGGATTGGAAAACATTCTTTTTAATTGCAGTTTTACTGAAATTAAAAAAATACTGTAAAAAAGAAACACATATTTCAACTTTTTCTCTAAAGGAGAGAAAAGAAAGTACAGAAGATTAAATTGAAAAAAACAAATTGTTATTACATTTTCGTGAAACTTAACAAAGAACCTTGAAAACAAATATTGAAACTTATATTTCAGCATATTTAGAAGCCACATCCTAAAGATGTGAGAGAGATGTATACACGTTTGAAATTTAAAAAAATAATATTGTAGCTCAAATAATACAGCTCACACACAATAACACACACACACACACACACACACACACACACACACACACACACACACACACACACACACACACACACACACACACACACACACACACACACACACACACACACACACACACACACACACACACACATACATACACACACACATATATATATATATATATATATATATATATATATATATATATATATATATATATACATCAATATTTAAAAAAATAGTATTTATTTATTATTTACCTTTATTATTTATTTTTTTTATAATGTAATAGATTAGGTACGCATGTAGGACGAATTTTAAAATAGGTAAAATTATAGTGGGTTAAAATAATTTTAATCCCTTTAAAAAAATTAATAAATTCTTAGTAACCATTAAAGTTTCCTCGGGCTTATACGAGTTTTTGGACATTATAATTCGAATTCAACGTGTTTGAAGTCAATATCAAATATCATACTTCAGAAATTATATTTTTTCATATTTACTTTTAAATTAACACGAGATTGTTGAATAAGGTGATCATGACTTTATTAATATATTTTTTTAATGTTAATAAATTTTTACATTACTGAAACAGATTAAGTTTCGTGGGCAAAGTCGCAATAGATATGAATATTACTAGCACACACGCGCACACGTACACACACACACACACACACACACACACACACACACACACACACACACACACACACACACACACACACACACACACATATATATATATATATATATATTGTTCAAAATCCAATGAGTGTAAGTTACTAAAATATTATACATTGTCTTATTATTACAGATGACTGGAAAAATATTTTTTTTCAGGAGTACAATCAAGTAAATCAATATTTAATTTAATCAAATACATTGATTTTTAGCTACATCAAGAGATCAATGCTTATTTAGGCCACAGTAAAATATTTTAGTATTTTCAGCAGCCTTTTTAAGTAAGTCAGTGTAAGTCTAATTAGAAATTATGTGGTGTTGTTGTGAGTAGTTTTTATAAAAATTTTAATTAAATAATTTAAAATTACATGAATGTCAATCCCCTAACCTTGTTTCCAACTGGCCGCCTCGGTGGCCTAGTTGATAGCGTACTGGGCTTTCATCCCGAGGACCCGGGTTCGATTGCCGGCTAGGGCTTGGCATTTTCATACGCTATAAGTCATCCCATCGTCTGCATAAGCCCAAGTGTGCACAATAGTCGGACGTTAAACGCCAAAAAAAAAACGTTTCCAACTGTCCAGCAGACGATACAACAAAGTCATGAGCATAGGTCCTGCACACCAAGTATTCAGTGTTTGATCTTAACTCAACTTTTGTTTCAACATGAATGTCAATCACCAACCTTGTTGTCAACTTCCCAGCAGACGATACATAATCAGGTCCCGCACACCAAGTATTCAGTGTTTGATCTTAACTCAACTTTTGTTTCAACATGAATGTCAATCACCAACCTTGTTGTCAACTTCCCAGCAGACGATACATAATCAGGTTCCTCCCACCAAATATTCAGTGTTTGATCTTAACTCAACTTTTGTTTCAACATGAATGTCAATCACCAACCTTGTTGTCAACTTCCCAGCAGACGATACATAATCAGGTTCCTCCCACCAAATATTCAGTGTTTGATCTTAACTCAACTTTTGTTTCAACATGAATGTCAATCACCAACCTTGTTGTCAACTTCCCAGCAGACGATACATAATCAGGTTCCTCCCACCAAATATTCAGTGTTTGATCTTAACTCAACTTTTGTTTCAACATGAATGTCAATCACCAACCTTGTTGTCAACTTCCCAGCAGACGATACATAATCAGGTCCCGCACACCAAGTATTCAGTGTTTGATCTTAACTCAACTTTTGTTTCAACATGAATGTCAATCACCAACCTTGTTGTCAACTTTCAGACGAGCAGACGATACAAGTAATCAGGTCAATTCCTTCCCACCAAGTATTCAGTGTTTGATCTTAACTCAACTTTTGTTTCAACATGAATGTCAATCACCAACCTTGTTGTCAACTTCCCAGCAGACGATACATAATCAGGTCCCGCACACCAAGTATTCAGTGTTTGATCTTAACTCAACTTTTGTTTCAACATGAATGTCAATCACCAACCTTGTTGTCAACTTCCCAGCAGACGATACATAATCAGGTCCCGCACACCAAGTATTCAGTGTTTGATCTTAACTCAACTTTTGTTTCAACATGAATGTCAATCACCAACCTTGTTGTCAACTTCCCAGCAGACGATACGTAATCAGGTTCCTCCCACCAAATATTCAGTGTTTGATCTTAACTCAACTTTTGTTTCAACATGAATGTCAATCACCAACCTTGTTGTCAACTTCCCAGCAGACGATACATAATCAGGTTCCTCCCACCAAATATTCAGTGTTTGATCTTAACTCAACTTTTGTTTCAACATGAATGTCAATCACCAACCTTGTTGTCAACTTCCCAGCAGACGATACATAATCAGGTTCCTCCCACCAAGTATTCAGTGTTTGATCTTAACTCAACTTTTGTTTCAACATGAATGTCAATCACCAACCTTGTTGTCAACTTCCCAGCAGACGATACATAATCAGGTTCCTCCCACCAAGTATTCAGTGTTTGATCTTAACTCAACTTTTGTTTCAACATGAATGTCAATCACCAACCTTGTTGTCAACTTCCCAGCAGACGATACATAATCAGGTCCCGCACACCAAGTATTCAGTGTTTGATCTTAACTCAACTTTTGTTTCAACATGAATGTCAATCACCAACCTTGTTGTCAACTTCCCAGCAGACGATACATAATCAGGTTCCTCCCACCAAGTATTCAGTGTTTGATCTTAACTCAACTTTTGTTTCAACATGAATGTCAATCACCAACCTTGTTGTCAACTTCCCAGCAGACGATACATAATCAGGTTCCGCACTCCAAGTATTCAGTGTTTGATCTTAACTCAACTTTTGTTTCAACATGAATGTCAATCACCAACCTTGTTGTCAACTTCCCAGCAGACGATACATAATCAGGTTCCTCCCACCAAATATTCAGTGTTTGATCTTAACTCAACTTTTGTTTCAACATGAATGTCAATCACCAACCTTGTTGTCAACTTCCCAGCAGACGATACATAATCAGGTTCCTCCCACCAAATATTCAGTGTTTGATCTTAACTCAACTTTTGTTTCAACATGAATGTCAATCACCAACCTTGTTGTCAACTTCCCAGCAGACGATACATAATCAGGTTCCTCCCACCAAAGTATTCAGTGTTTGATCTTAACTCAACTTTTGTTTCAACATGAATGTCAATCACCAACCTTGTTGTCAACTTCCCAGCAGACGATACATAATCAGGTTCCTCCCACCAAGTATTCAGTGTTTGATCTTAACTCAACTCTTGTTTCAACATGAATGTCAATCACCAACCTTGTTGTCAACTTCCCAGCAGACGATACAACTTCCCCAGACGATATTCAGGTTCCTCCCACCGAGTATTCAGTGTTTGATCTTAACTCAACTCTTTTTTCAACATGAATGTCAATCACCAACCTTGTTGTCAACTTCCCAGCAGACGATACATAATCAGGTTCCGCACTCCAAGTATTCAGTGTTTGATCTTAACTCAACTCTTGTTTCAACATGAATGTCAATCACCAACCTTGTTGTCAACTTCCCAGCAGACGATACATAATCAGGTTCCTCCCACCAAATATTCAGTGTTTGATCTTAACTCAACTTTTGTTTCAACATGAATGTCAATCACCAACCTTGTTGTCAACTTCCCAGCAGACGATACATAATCAGGTTCCTCCCACCAAATATTCAGTGTTTGATCTTAACTCAACTTTTGTTTCAACGTGAATGTCAATCACCAACCTTGTTGTCAACTTCCCAGCAGACGATACATAATCAGGTTCCTGTCCACCAACGATATTCAGTGTTTGATCTTAACTCAACTTTGTTTCAACATCAACATGAATGTCAATCACCAACCTTGTTGTCAACTTCCAGCAGACGATACATAATCAGGTTCCTCCCACCAAAGTATTCAGTGTTTGATCTTAACTCAACTTTTGTTTCAACATGAATGTCAATCACCAACCTTGTTGTCAACTTCTCAGCAGACGATACATAATCAGGTTCCTCCCACCAAATATTCAGTGTTTGATCTTAACTCAACTTTTGTTTCAACATGAATGTCAATCACCAACCTTGTTGTCAACTTCCCCCAGCAGACGACATGAATGTCAATCACCAACCTTGTTGTCAGATACATAATCAGGTTCCTCACACCAAATTCAGTGTTTGATATTCAGTGTTTGATCTTAACTCAACTTTTGTTTCAACATGAATGTCAATCACCAACCTTGTTGTCAACTTCCCAGCAGACGATACATAATCAGGTTCCTCCCACCAAATATTCAGTGTTTGATCTTAACTCAACTTTTGTTTCAACATGAATGTCAATCACCAACCTTGTTGTCAACTTCCCAGCAGACGATACATAATCAGGTTCCTCCCACCAAATATTCAGTGTTTGATCTTAACTCAACTTTTGTTTCAACATGAATGTCAATCACCAACCTTGTTGTCAACTTCCCAGCAGACGATACATAATCATTCAGTGTTTGATCTTAACTCAACTTTTGTTTCAACATGAATGTCAATCTCTTGTCAACTTCAAGCAGACGATACATAATCAGGTTCTCCCACCTTGTATTCAGTGTTTGATCTTAACTCAACTCTTGTTTCACCAATCACCAATCTTGTTGTCAACTTCCCAGCAGACGATACCAATATTCAGTGTTTGATGTTTAACTCAACTTTTGTTTCAACATGAATGTCAATCACCAACCTTGTTGTCAACTTCCCAGCAGACGATACATAATCAGGTTCCTCCCACCAAGTATTCAGTGTTTGATCTTAACTCAACTCTTGTTTCAACATGAATGTCAATCACCAACCTTGTTGTCAACTTCCCAGCAGACGATACATAATCAGGTTCCTCCCACCAAATATTCAGTGTTTGATCTTAACTCAACTTTTGTTTCAACATGAATGTCAATCACCACCAACCTTGTTGTCAACTTCCCAGCAGACGATACATAATCAGGTTCCAACCCCACCAAGTATTCAGTGTTTGATCTTAACTCAACTTTTGTTTCAACATGAATGTCAATCACCAACCTTGTTTGTTGTCAACTTCCCAGCAGACGATACATAATCAGGTTCCGATACATAATCACCAAAGTATTCAGTGTTTGATCTTAACTCAACTCTTGTTTCAACATGAATGTCAATCACCAACCTTGTTGTCAACTTCCCAGCAGACGATACATAATCAGGTTCCGCACACCAAGTATTCAGTGTTTGATCTTAACTCAACTTTTGTTTCAACATGAATGTCAATTACCAACCTTGTTGTCAACTTCCCAGCAGACGATACATAATCAGGTTCCGCACACCAAGTATTCAGTGTTTGATCTTAACTCAACTTTTGTTTCAACATGAATGTCAATCACCAACCTTGTTGTCAACTTCCCAGCAGACGATACATAATCAGGTTCCTCCCACCAAATATTCAGTGTTTGATCTTAACTCAAACTTTGTTTTCAATGAATGAATGTCAATTACCAACCTTGTTGTCAACTTCCCAGCAGACGATACATAATCAGGTTCCTCCCACCAAATATTCAGTGTTTGATCTTAACTCAACTTTTGTTTCAACATGAATGTCAATTACCAACCTTATTGTCAACTTCCCAGCAGACGATACATAATCAGGTTCCTCCCACCAAATATTCAGTGTTTGTCAACTTCAACCAGCAGACGATACATAATCAGGTCATCAGGTTCCTCCCACCAAATATATAGTGTTTGATCTTAACTCAACTATTGTTTCAACATGAATGTCAATTACCAACCTTGTTATCAACTTCCCAGCAGACGATACAATAGTCATCAGCATCAGGTTCCTACCACCAAATGTTTTATATAATGTTCTTTTCGTATGTAATAAATTTATTGTTATATATATACTAAAGTTCTAGATACTTAAAACAAGATACGTGTAAACAAATAAAAGTAAATAAGAAATTGTTCGATAACTTTATCATAGTTATTATTAATTTTACAACAATCAAATTTGTAATGATTGTTAGTAAATTTATGAGTTAACTATGACATAACATTTTTTATTTTATTTCTATTTAACTATTAATATTTTATTTCTAAATAACATTTTAAAAGAAAATTAATGTACTAAAAGTACGCCATGGTTAAACGTACTTTCAAAAATATTCCAAATTTCACTTGATATGTTAAAAGAGTCTGTAGCTATTCACGCGTTGCCTTGTCACCATATTTCAATACAACGTAGGCCTATGTTTTAATTCAAGTACGCTGGTCCTCATCTACAGTGCATACACCGCTTAGGCCTACACTGTGCTGTGTTTACTGTAAGACTGGCGAACAAACAACTGTTTGCCACAATGGCGGCTACTGGAAGTGAAAAATTAAATTTAGCTTCGTTTGACGTGATTTAATTGTGGCGCAGCTTTGTCCGGCCTATGTTGATCTAGTGCACAAAGCATAAATTTATACGTGCATACGCGTAGATCCTAAAGTGCATTACTGTACAGGTAAAAAAAGTGCATGTGTGCACTATAAATAAATTTTGTACTCGCTGTTCCAAAAACATCAAAGACGCCTAAACAAAGAATAATGGAAATATTTTTTCATAAAACGTAGGCCTATATGTCTCCTAATATTTTTTGTATGAAGCACGAATAACAATGTAAAAAAGAGTCACTCTTGCTTTATACACAAAATTAATTTTCTTGAAGTGAATTAAATGTATCAGTGAGCTGATTGTTTCTTTGCGAATTCTGACTGAGTGATATGAGTTCTGTTTACAAAGTTAAGGGGCGTGATTTCAAAACCCGTTACTGAATAATTTCAATTATAAATGTTCAAATTATAATTAACATCATTATACTACGTACCCGACCAATCTAGCACATTTTTTAAAGCGTTTACTACACCTTACACATTGTATAATTATTGCATTTCATGCCCAGCACAGCCATTTCAATTATTATAGCACCGACAGTGGGATATAAAGTAGGAAATTTGTATGTAATGTAAGTATCAGTTGTGTAAAATTTCTGATGAAAACCTTAAACAAATAGATTTTTGCTGATAATCGTTCTTCCAAAAGATTTTTGTAAAATTTTGTAAAATCTTGTATACTTATTTGATGGTTCATAACATTATTTTACATAGTATTACAATTAATTGAAAAGCATGATTTACTACAATTTGTTTTGAGATATCTGGCAAATTAAGTTGAACAACCTAAAAAAAGTTTTATTGAAGAAAGAATTATTTGTACAAATATATTTGTATTAACTGAAGTAATTTTAAATTACTAAAATGACAAGTGCCTAAAAATGGTGAGAAATATGTAGAACAATAATTTAAGGATTGTAGATTTTTTTGCAATAAATAGTTTTATTATTTCTTTCGGCCTACTAGGCTAGTGTTGTTTTTATTACCAAATGTGAACTTACTTTCTCGATTTACGTCGTATTTTAAATTAGTACCAATAACAGTCCTACATAATGTAGGCCCTATTAGTACCGGGTGACCGAGCTCCGCTTGTGTTCTTTATGTTTGAAAATTGTTTGAAATACATTAAAATCTTTTGTTCAAAATTTTGTTAAATGATGTTCAGTATAATATAATTAAATAACACGTACCAAATATTTACAAAACAATCTTATATACATGTGGATGCGTTCAGTAAAAAAATGAACATATATTAAAAAATTGTATAATGTAGCCTCTTTCTGATAAAAATCAATAAATAATTAATATAAAAAATATAGATATTTAAAGCATTATAAACTCTGTAAATAACAAAAAATGTATCTTCAATAACCATGCAAATGATCAAATATTAAAATCTTCAAAGTTGTCAGGGAAATTCCAAGTCTCCACATTTTCAAAGATCTGCATATTTGTTGTCGGAACATAATTATTTGAATGTTCTTGTAACACTTCTCTCCAAACAACATTTCTTGTGTGTCGAGTGTTTTCTGGGGGCAAGAGTGTTTTCAATCCATTTCGTTTTTTAACTCTGGAGAAAGCTACGTATAACATTCCATGCATAAAAACTGCTGTTAGTAGGAATATCCCAACTGATACAAATGTCTGCACTTGGGCCTTATGTATTGTCATAGTAAAAGCTGGCCTTACGGGAAATTGATGTTTGTATTGTGCATCCAAGTTTACTTTTGCTTGTAATATGAACTTCTCTACATAGTAGTCATAAATGAAATGTAAAATGAACTTGTAGTCATAGTAGCCTGCGGGCGGCAACCGATTTCAGATATAATGTATATAGATATACACTCCGTATAATTTTAAGGCTAGAAATTCGCCGTTTTGCGATTTTTTACGGGCATGAGACCTAGTGCGATCGAATCTGCACCATTCGAAACACTTATGTACGAAGTTCTGTGAAATTCGTTAGAACCGTTTTCGAGATACGCTGAACATACAAACATACAGAAATTGATCGTTTAATATAATATGATTTTAAATGCTTCTTTTGCAATAATCTAGTAAAACCCAAGGCTAATATACTCTGTATAATAACCTTGAGTAAAACCGTACTTATTTCTTGCTAAATATTTACGAATCTTTTTATAACAATACATTTGTATTTTTTTTATTTATTGGCCTCATGGGACCACTTTAGTCTAAATTTCAGTTCTTCCTAACATTGGGCTGTAATTTTTTTCTCCAATAATCCCTCATTCGATCAGATTGTTGCTTCCTGACGGCATCTGTGATCACTACCTTCTTTGCCTCTTCGCTTTATCCACTTTAAATTTATTAAATACATTTGTATAACAATAAGATATATAAAAATAAATGTGTTGACACATATAAATTCTGAAACACGTCCTAAACGTAAATAAGGTTCACAAATTTCGTGAGTACGAATTTTAACGCATTCTAACTACAGTTTTTTTATTTTAACAGCGATTTCAAAACGAATTCGCTAAAAAAAAACTTTTCACAGAAAATAATCACAGAAAAGCAACATTATTTTCATTTAATTTTCAGATGCTGATAATTTGCCATTGCTAAGCCGCAGTCATCTTGTTACTTCAAGTTACGATTATGTTAATATTAACGCCTAAAACAGTTGACATTCGTGTAACTTTAATCAGTATTTAATAAATCGTAAGTATATATCTGTACATGAAGTTACTTCATTCAGACAAAAAACCATCAAGATTAAATCCAATTATCAACATTCAAGATTAAACAAATAAATGCAGCCAGGTGGGTTCTAAAGAGCCTAGCTCACTTCTCAACTAATACAGCCAGCGACCACAAGTGTCCGCGTACAGATAGCACTGTTCCGATGCGTTAGTTCATTTTTTCCCTCTACATTCAATTAAACCCGACAACTAATTCAGGCCTAACGCTAAAACACTTTTATGTTTTACCTGTCCAATTAATCAGAGTGAATACATTCAAAGTCAGTAGTTTTTAGTGGTCAAGGACCTTCCTGACTGCAGTGATCGCCTCGACTGTACAGCCCTGATGTCTTGCCAGGTAGATCTACTAGGCTACAGATTTTTGACCAGTTAAAAATAATATCTGTACCACCATATCTTGTACTTGGTGTAACCAAAGTGGTAAACACTGCTGTTCTGCTTAATGCCATTACTTTCAGGACGGATTTTATTGGGTTTAATAACTTCAATGCAATTACATAAGAACATCATTATCGTTCGCCTTTTTATTTTTCAAAATCGATTACATTAAATTTCTCAAAACTATTTAACATTAACGGTATTTTGCTTTTATATTCATTTTTTCGTTTCTTTTGTATCAAACGTTTAATTTACATTTTTTCAAATTTTTTACACTTAAATTTTTTTATTTTTACGTCAAAAATTTAGTAATTTTTTAGCATGCTGGCGCACTATGGACAAGTCCAATATACGTCTTGGAAGCTTTCACCAATAACATTCCATTGGTTAATACTTCAACGTAAGAGCATTTTTTACGAAAAAAAAAGTTGTATCAGTTTTTTACGAAAAGCTGATACAAAATAATACAACGTAAGGAAATTTTAGGTGCTCAATATTCTCGAGCGTAAAGAGGTTTTAGGTTTTCAGGTGTTCGTTATTCTCGAGCTCTCGGAATCCTAGCTACTCTAAGGATTCGGAATGCCCAATTTCTAAGATTTATAAATGCTTCTACGGTAATTCCTACCTCGGTATGCGACATCTTTTTCCTGACAGTATGCGCTTTCGTTCGATGATTTGTCGTAGACTGCCAAAAGTTATCGCGGGTGGTCGGCTGAAAACTGATCCAAGTTATCGAGTGGTCGGCGGAAGACTGACCCCTTTGCACGAGCCAGTGGCGAGAGAAGTAGTCTCCCCTGTAACAATCTTGTTTCTGTTGAACAACATTTACAATATGTGAAATGTAAGTGGCTTTATTGCGTCTTGTCTAGATGAGAAATGAAGATGTGGATTGGGCTTGGATTTTTAGAAGGTATGTTTTATAGATGAGTGACTATGCGATTTTCACATGAGCCACTTCATGGGGGTTCATAGACTAGACACAGAGGCCTTTTTCTGTATGACCCCTTTGCAGCCACAGCGGCCTCTTTTTATACTGTTGAGCGCCGCGCATGCGCAGAAACCCGTTCTTAGTCAGTCGGGTCCCAGAGCTCGAAGCGAGCGATTCTTCCCAGCGTAGCTAATGGGAGCCCTCGCAAACTGACCTTAACACTGGTTACTGTCTTGCCTTAGGCTACATTCGCCAACTGACCTTTGTAATGTACCTTTCTACAATCGCCAACTGACCTTTGTACGGTTGACAGCCTGATCTCAGGCTACGTAGGACCAGCCGTGCGTTTTAGTAACTAGTTAATTTTTAACCCGTTACAACAATAACCAATGGATAATGAGACCTACTGTAAAGTAAACAACAAAAACTCAAGCCAGCGTTAAACAATCATCTCTAGCAGAGTAAACAAAGTGGAAACGAAACCACCTGCTAACTGGTAGACTTCACAAATCTGCTCGAACCAGTCCGCATGAAGTCTGATACACCAGGGGATTTATCTGAAATAGTTTAGGAAACCTTGAACCAGTGATACCCTTCTGGCTCTTGAAGTATATATACTAATGGATATAGAATGGAGGAAGAAACAGGAACAGAGATATATTGTAGCCACTTCACGCACTACTTTGCTTAAAATAGCACCTCTACTGCTTTTGAGGCAGAATTGGTGGTCATAAATGAAGCTCTTCAACAACTGATCGAGACCATGGCTAAACACGTATTTGTCTTAGTTGACTTCGAATCATCCCTGCAAGCAATAGCCAATAATGATAATCTAAAAAGCACAGCCGTACAAAATATCAGACAAAATTACGAAATTGTAAGAAATGTAACAATATCGAAATGCAGTGGGTTCCTGCAATGCAGTGGATCTGCGGGAGAACGATACTGCAGATGACTTGGCGAAGAGAGGAACAAACACTATCAGAAACCAGCAGGTGCCCTGACGTTTGCAGCTAGTGTACTAAAATTAAAAACAACATCACAGCAGAAATTTGTTGCTGAGATGAAGCATAAACTGCAAAGCAAAGATTATGATCCATTTGAATTTTTCAAACAAAATAGGATGTTTTCACATAAATCTGTAGCAAAAAAAGCATCTCTACAAAATAAAGGTTACAAACCTCTGATAAGTGCACAATTTGATCACGGGATGTGTTATGGACAAGGATCATTTATTGATCTGCAGGGGTATGGATAGAGAGAAACAAGGACAAAGGAAATTTCCTTGACTTTATTGGGAGGTAAGATATAAGATAGTGTAAAGCAAAAGGAGACACCGGAATAATAAGAAGAAAAAGAATTTAGACAAATTTTCCTGATTGTTTCGACAGCTGCTGAGTAGGGCTTTTTTCGGAAACTTCTATATTGAAGCATACATTTTATTTGGGTATTTATAGAAACGAGATAAATATAATCATGATCAGTCACTGATTTTAGCTTCTAGCTAAGTGTACCCAGGCCGACAGTCACTCAAGTAAAATTACTTTACGTTAGCTCTATTTTCCAAAAGCTAGTTTCTTATTGGAATATTTCATAAAAAAACTAGGCCTCAAAAATTCCAGTACTTTAAAATTTTTTGCCAGCAAAAAGGCTCTCTAGAACTTGTTGCTTCATACTGAGATTTTCACGTGGATATATTATCTCGTTTGTTTGAACTCCTCAATGAATTTTATATTTAAAGAATATATTTTTTATTTTACAAAAGCTCATTTTTGAATCTTGTAAAAAAATATAAAAAATAAGGAAAACAAGTTTTCCAAATACCTCAATACAATGGCCATCACGGTAGGACCAGAGACGTCTAGAATATTTTTAAGGAGATATTCTCCTCCTTCCCTCCCTCTCTCCTCTCTCTCTCTCTCTCTCTCTCTCTCTCTCTGTTCGCAATTTTAGTCCGATTTGATTAAAACTTGGCACGAAAATCGATCGCATTAATAGCTTTAACATGCTCGTCAACCAGCAACATTCGTTCAAGAGTTTCAAAATGGCTATTACACATTTTTGAGAACTCATAACTGTTTTCTTATCTGATTTTCCCATCGTAATGAGAGTTAGGTACTGATTACATTTACATTAACATTTAGAAAAATAAGTTGAAATTAAGAAATTCAATTTGACGGCGGTCTTGGTTCAATTTTGTATATTAATTTTAATTAGGATGTTCGAAATGCTAATATGCCAGGATTCTCAGCCTCTTGGGGGTAGGCAGAAATCTGTAAGGGGTACGCGGTTGGCCAATGGAAAACCAGTAATATAACATAAAAATATATAATAATTCAACACATTCTTGATGAATTGAATAACGTTTTATCATTTCAAGAAAATAGTTGATTTCATAAAAACTAGGCCTAAAAATTCTTTTACTTTAAAATTCTCCTCCAAGAAAAGGGTACGTGTTGCTTCTTACTGAGGTATTCACGTGAATATATGTTGTCCAGTTAGTTTGAATATCACAAATAATTGCATCTTTTTCATAAATAACAAATCTAATTTTCTTAAGTGCTCAGTGATTTCGATTGGCTTTTAAAATTAGCCTATTCAAGTGATATTTTTGAAATTTAAAAGTCTGGCATTCGTGTACAAAGAACAGTGATTGTGGTTTTTTTTCTGTGTTGGAAAGAAAACTGATTAAATGCTTAAAAAATACACTTTGAGAAAAGGAAATAGTTCAAGAACTGCGAGCTATTTGAAAGATTCAATTTCTTGAAGAAATACGAAAAGAACATCTCTGATTTAATTTACTTTTTTTCAATTACAAATAGCCTTCATCTGAATTTACTGAAGAACCTCAAAAGAATATATTTTTGACCGACAGACTAGAAAAATGAACTAGATCCGTGATCCACCACTTTTTATGGCACTGAAAGTTTTAGCAAGGTGACCCAGAAGGGGCAGTCAGATTGTTGTATGATCTAACATTAAACAACAAATACTAAAGCACAAAATTGTTGAATTTTTAGATCGGTGTTGAAAAGACATATAGAGAAATATCAAACATTGCTGTAAAGTTCCTTACTGGATATACGACTACATGTTGTAATGGTTTTTACAGAGCGAACCCGTTAGAACTTTATTATTTCAAACTATAAAACATTATTTGTTTTGTTTAAAGAATAAATTATTAAAAGATGTAGGTTAATTATAAGCCATAGATAAACTAGTGAAATTGTGATTATTGTAAAGAGAAATGAAACACAGGAGGCAGATACATGGTTACAATTACAAAAATAAATACTATTTAAAAAAAAATAACACTAAGTTAGTTGAGTTGGAAATAGACTACAAAACAAGGGACAAGTGACATAATAAAGCCTAAAAGAATTTTATTGAAGAAAAACCAACACATATAACATTTGAATAAATAATATTTCAGCCTAACAAGAAATGTATATGTTTTGAATGGCATTTAGTTCAAGAATATTAATGATTGTTAACCTAAAGTACCATCAAGTGGGCTGAGGTGCAATAGAAAGCCATATAATTTTAGTTGTCACTTTGAATAATTTTAGCGATGACAACTTTTCAAAAAAACGTTTCTAAATTACAAATTTAAAGATACCACATTAATTGTAAAGATCTCTCTCTCTCTCTCTATATCTATATATATATATATATATATATATATATATATATATATATATAATTTATTTTATTTTATTTACAATTTATTATTTATGTGATTATAATTGTAAATGTAGATGTGTATCTGGGCTTCGAACCAATAACCCGAGTTTTAAGAAAGATCGCAGCGAGTAGTCTAAATTAAAAACAAAATAATATTTTTTTAAAAATCCATTGTTTAATGTGAGTATTGCAGGAAGACTGTTCTGAAATGAAAATATAAGAAAAATTATTTGTTATTTTATTTTGAAATTATTATTAGAATATTTACATGAAAGAGGGACTCGACTTATCTGAAGAATAAATAAAGAAACAAACCTAATGTTGAGGGCGATTTGACATACGTAAAACCTAACTTTGAATATGTACACTGAAACCTTATAAACCTTCTCATTAAATTGAAGTGACCCTAATTTTAAATTACGTGTTTTTTTAATAAAAATATTATTAAAATATATTTATGCAATATTTTTCGTTTCTATTGAAATGCCCTGCGTAATACTGGTACAGTTATACAGGTTAAATCATGTTAACTGACCGTTAAGATCATTTTCTGAAAATAATTTATTTTATTATTTAAGGGGTATGCGTAATTACTATTCAAAAGTTTCAGAAAGATTTTTACAGTCAAATCTAAATATTAGATTTGTAATTATTTTCGTGGACCTTCTTGTTTAATGAGAGAAATTAAAGGAACGTTTAGCGAAAGAAAGAATACAATAGATTAAAAGTCTATTTATTAAAAGCTATGAACTAAATATTCTGGAATTGTTATATTTTAGTTTATTTTACTTGTCAATATTTTTGATTTAATAAATCGTTTTTAAATTAAAAACAAGTTTTCTAGAATAGTTCTTAATCTACTTTTATGTCTTTGCCTTACGAAAGACGTGTTTTATATTCCTTTAAATACCTTAAAAATCACGTTTTTTGCGAATAAAGTTTGAGGATCAAATTCTTTCATCAGCATTTGATTTTTCAAATAATTATCATTCAGAAGTTTTGAAAACTAAATTACATTCATTATTGTTATTTACTTAATATTTTGTAGTCCTTACAGCTTTAAATAACCGTCGAAATTTTGACAACGATTTTTCTATTATAACAATACTTCTATGTATTGTTTTAAAAAAGAAATATTTGTTTAGTGAATATTTGTGTAGTGAATTTGTGTAGTGAATTTGTGTAATGAATTTGTGTAGTGAATATTTGTGCAGTGCATATTTGTGTAATGAACATTTGTGTAGTGAATATTTGTGTAGTGAATTTGTGTAATGAATTTGTGTAGTGAATATTTGTGCAGTGAATATTTGTGTAGTGAATATTTGTGTAGTGAGTATATGTGTAGTGAATTTATGTAATGAATTTGTGTAATGAATTTGTGTGATGAATATTTGTGCAGTGAATATTTGTGTAGTGAACATTTGTGTAGTGAATATTTGTGTAGTGAATTTGTGTAATGAATTTGTGTAGTGAATATTTGTGCAGTGAATATTTGTGTAGTGAACATTTGTGTAGTGAATATTTGTGTAATGAATATTTGTGTAGTGAATTTGTGTAGTGAATATTTGTGCAGTGCATATTTGTGTAATGAACATTTATGTAGTGAATATTTGTGTAGTGAATTTGTGCAATGAATTTGTGTAGTGAATATTTGTGCAGTGAATATTTGTGTAGTGAATATTTGTGTAGTGAATATTTGTGTAGTGAATTTATGTAATGAATTTGTGTAGTGAATATTTGTGCAGAGAATATTTGTGTAGTGAACATTTGTGTAGTGAATATTTGTGTAGTGCATTTGTGTAATGGATTTTGTGTAGTGAATATTTGTGCAGTGAATATTTGTGTAATGAACATTTGTGTAGTGAATATTTGTGTAGTGAATATTTGGTTAGTGAATTTGTGTAGTGAATATTTGTGCAGTGAATATTTGTGTAGTGAATATTTGTGTAGTGAATATTTGTGTAGTGAATTTATGTAATGAATTTGTGTAGTGAATATTTGTGCAGTGAATATTTGTGCAGAGAATATTTGTGTAGTGAACATTTGTGTAGTGAATATTTGTGTAGTGAATTTATGTAATGAATTTGTGTAGTGAATATTTGTGCAGAGAATATTTGTGTAGTGAACATTTGTGTAGTGAATATTTGTGTAGTGAATTTGTGTAATGGATTTTGTGTAGTGAATATTTGTGCAGTGAATATTTGTGTAGTGAATATTTGTGTAGTGAATATTTGTGTAGTGAATTTATGTAATGAATTTGTGTAGTGAATTTGTGTAGTGAATATTTGTACAGTGATTATTTGTTTGGTGAATATTGTGTAGAGAATTTTTTATTGTAGTAATTTTAAATTAACTCTTATAACCCGGTATAGCGAAAAAAATGAAAACATCGTCAAGCCACCATTAATTAGTAAAATTGAAAGAAAAAAATACCAAAAAATTAGGAAAGTACAAACCTATATAAACGTTTATCTTTTAATTTTAAATCAGTTTTTTCACCTAAAATATAATAAATTTTTATTTTGTAGGCACTGTTCTATTATTTCACAATAATAATCCGTCAAATTTCCAACGTTCAAAGAGTAAAATATGAGTGAAACATCGCAGCCTTTGTGACCGTAATCCTGACAGGCAATTATGGAATATTGAGTATCGCACCAAACTAGCAGACATGTTGCGATTGCGAGTTGTCCAAGGAGATACTTTTTGGCACTACCCCGAGGCATACAGTAGGACGTTTAATAAATATTTATTTGAAACATTTAAATTACATAACAGTAACATTAGTGCTCGAACGTCAAAAACAAAATTACCTGTTTTTTTTACACTACAAACAAAGAACTGACACAAGAACCAAAAAAACAACCAATTAAAACTAAACAATTAACACAACCATAAAAAACAAGTTACTTTTTAATATTTTTCGTCTATTAATTGAGTAAAAATGTTCGGAAAGTACGTTTTAAGACAAATATTCTCCTTTGTAATTTCCCTTAACTTTATTAATGTTTTTTTTTTTTTTTTTTATTATTTATTGTATTTGTTGTTACAAGTAAAATAACAAATAACAAACAAAACAAATTAATCATCTTGACCAATCCCAATAAGATCGACTAAAGATTTATCTCTCTTTTGAATTACATTTGTAGGGTTGACACTAGTATCTAGTCCCTTCACTTTTAAACACCGGATCTCTATAGCATCAAATCATGAGGTTTGATTCTCTTGAGGCGGCGTATCTCGTTATTAAATGTGCCAGTCATGTCCTTCATGTCCTGATTAGCATGAACTAGGAGACGTTGTTTATGCCTCAAAGCCACCTTCCTCACTTCTTCTTTTACTGAATTCACTTTTAAATCCCGGTGTAAATCGCTATTACGAATATACCATGGAGCTTGAACTAATCCTCGAAGGACTTTATTTTGAAACTTCTGAATAACCATCATGTTAGTTTCTTTCGTACAGCCCCAGATTTGGATGCCATAGGTCCATACAGGCTTCAGCACCTGCTTGTAAATTAATAGCTTGTTATGAATGGACAACTCAGAGTTTCGTCCAAGCAACCAGTAAAGTTGCCTGTATTTTATATTGAGTTCTTCTTTCTTTTTCTTTACATGCTCCTTCCACTTCAGCTTTGTATCAAGTGTCATGCCAAGATACTTGGCTGTATTCCCATGAGACAATGTTTTGGCGTTTATTGTCAAGGGTATTGGTACTAACTTTTTATTTGTAAAATGAATATAGGTAGATTTTCCTTCATTTATTTTAATGCGCCAACATTTAGTCCATTCAATTACTTTGTCTACAGCTCTCTGCAGTTTGGTATTAGCAACGACCGCATCTTTTCCAACAGCTAAAATAGCGGTATCGTCGGCAAAGGTAGCAATGGTGGTATTATTTTCCTGAGGTATATCACGGGTAAACAGTAAATAAAGGGTTGGGCCAAGAACGCTCCCCTGTGGAACTCCTGCCGCTATTTTATGAAGTTCTGAAAACTTGTTATCATGTCTAACACGAAAGTGTCTATCTGAGATATATGAGTTTATTATTTGAAAGTAATGTCGAGGAAGGCATCAAGAAAACTTTATTAATGTTGCAATTATTCGTGAAGGGTTGAATATTTAATAGAAAATAAAGGATTTATAGATTTCAGAATGATTCTTGACTTATTCTATAGCAGTAGTTGTAAATAAAGTACGACATTTACTGTGTCACAGCGGCATAAATTATTGTTTCCTGGGATAATTGAATTAAATGTCACTAGCGTGGCACTGCTTATAGTCCAGAAAGCATATCTACAGCAAATAGTTCTCCATTTAATATATAAAAGGAATATAAATTAATTTTTAATAACATGATTGAGAAAATTAAAAAAAATTGTAACCTACTGAACCAAACCATTTTAGACGTTCAAAGCCGCCTCGGTGGCCTGGTTGCGTACTGGGCTTTCACCCCTAGGACCGGTGTTCGATTCCCGGCCAGGGCCTGGCATTTTTATACGTTATAAATCATCCCATCGTCTGCATTAGCCCAAGTGTGCACAATAGTCGGACGTTAAAACACAAAAAAATTAGACGTTCAACAGACGAGAGATTTAAAATTAAAATTTACATTGTTATAAAAAAACCAAACAATTTGTAACTAAAAGTTTATTTTCCAGTAAGGAGGAAAACTTTTTATTGAGGAAAACAAATTTGAAACAATACAAATTTAACTAATACATAATATAAGTAAAAAAACCGTCATCAATAATAATTAGATGAAATGTAACTCGCGCTGGGAAAGAGAACTGCGTTCATTATTGAATTGCCAAATGAGAAGCTCAGCCTCGCTAAAAACACGAAAATACGAGGGGTGTTCAGCCTGCAGCCGCACGAGGGTGCTAGAATTTTTTCTGCCCCGTCTTCACTTTGCGAAAATAATTCCTGCTTTAGGCGTTGTCAGTTCGTGTATTCTTGAAAAAAAAATCCTTCACTCCTATTGGCCGGCCGTGGCTCCTCCCTCTTTGTTTGCCGTGTTAAGCAGGCGATACGAGCCGAACTTATTAATATAATGGAAGCATAGACATAATGCATAGGAAGCAAATATTAATCATGTCTGTCCTAATATAAAGGGCGTCGTTTTAAACAATAGAGAAATAAAGCGTCTGAAATATACGTAAAAGATAAATAAATATTAATGGGACTTTTTTTTAAATAAAGCCGTTATTTTGTTTTTGCTCTGCGTATATTTAGCGATTCTTAAAGCCTTTATGCAAAACTGAATGGAATATAATTTTACACTGAACATTAATGAGAAGTACACTGAATTTACATTGCTAATTTTTGGTTGTGATGTTTTATTGGAAGGCAAATTGTATCGTGATGAAAGGTTCATAATGTTGTTTTATCTATGCACATAAACAGTACAGTATGGTTTAAAAGTTCGCATTAATCGTCGTCATCAAACGTAAAACTTACTAATAGAAACACACAGTTTGAAATTAAAGGAAGGTTAACTTAACCTAACTAATGAACTACAAACAGATTATATTGAAGAAATGAAAACTACATAAAATAGTTTTCTGAAAACGTAACAATACAGAAGAAATAAACCTGAACTGATGGGAGTAAACACTAATTGGGTGAAATTCTTTTTATATTCATCTTCTTTTCTGCTAGGATTATTGTCACTGTGTTCAGTACAATAATCTGCCTTCCTTAGCTTCGTCAATTCTACTTTCGTTGACGTGTTTCGGAGAACCTCCATCTTCAAACACTATATCTATACTAAAGATATAACAGTATAGATATAGTTTTTGAAGATGGTGGTTCTCCGAAACGCGTCAACGAAAGTAGAATTGACGAAGCTAGGGAAGGCAGATCGTTATACTGAACATAGTTAATTGGGTGCATTAAAGTTTCATAGTCACAGGTAGGCCTTATTACTTATTGGCGAACAGTCTATACTAGTGTAAGGTGTATGTTCCCACTAAAGTTCTGTACAAAGCCTGGTTTTTCTGCTTTTCGTTTCTATGTTTTGACAAATAAATTTAGGTTAGGTTTTTTTATTAATTAGGCCCTATGTTATAATAATGAACGTAAACGTAGTTTATTTTCGAATTATTTTTGTTTGTTTTGTTGGCCCTAAATAGAAACTGTTTTAAACGTTTGAACATTTTTTTATACGGTATATATACGAGTACATACTACTTTACATACTAACTTTATCAACAAACCAATATAAATGGAGAGTACTTCTTGCTAATAATTGTGTAAAGAGATAAAATTAATGATTTTACTTATGTATTCTATTTTTAGTTGCTTTTAGACTAGCTGTAGACCAATTATTAAACGCACACTATCGTAGCACGTTTTAGATACTATAAGGATGTAACTTTTTCAAAACAAATACATTTTTGAACACACATTTGGAAAAATATTAATATTTATTTGAACAAACATAAAACAAAATTATAGTATAAAACTTCACAGAAAGTAAAATTGTAATTTTTTACAAAAAAATATCAAACCGTTCAGTTATTATAATAATTTAAGTTACGTTTATTAAAAATGAAAAATAATTTTCCATTTTGAAATGATCACCAGATATAAAGACGAAAGAAGGGCGAATAAAGGGTTAATATAGGTCGTTGTAAGTACGCGACTACCCTAAGACGTACCACAATAGAATCGCCTGCACCTTCTCGTGGGTCAACTAGGCCAGGGCGGGTTAAACCACTATCGGTTTAGCGAATTTGACAGCGCCAAAATAAAGGGGTCAAATCAGAAACCGGTTCACTCCCGCGTCAGCTGATCCGCATAGTGCAGTTTGCTAAACAGTCCACAGCGGGTTTTAGCCAAGTGCCCGTCGTTGTGTCGTAGGCTATTGTTTGTCTTAATTTAATCCAACAAAATTTTACTGAGCAGTTTTTTTGGGGGTTAAAAGTAACGTATGTAAAATTATCCGTTAATTTTAGTAGATAAAATAATGGCGAAGCAAAAGTGATGTTACGCAAAGGCAGTCTTTATAAGTAAGCAAGTTTTGTAATTTTTAATTTTACAAATTAAACAACTTTTATTTTTAAACTAAATCACTTCTTTTGCGATTTTAAAGAAACAAAAGAAATACATTAAAAAATATAATTACAATAACGCTTATTCGCACAAACTCAAATAATTGTAATAAGTCCATCATACTAACAGTATAACAGGGGACAGATTTTAATGGAAGAAAACAAAATATTTGTTATACCCGATTAAAAGTAAGGACATTTCTTGAATAACTGTGAGTCAATACATAAATATAATTTTATTAATTACGCCTAAAAATTAAGATATTGCAATGAATCATTTCACTTTTTTAAGGTAAAAGGAACAATTTCTGTTATAATTGTAATTTGAACAGTACTTGGCAAAACGTTTGGATACTATTTAAAGGTATGTATACACTTGTAAATAATTGTTTTCTTATTTATAATTTTTTCCAAAACTGTTTTCCTATTGGTTAATGTCAGTTATGTTTTATGTAAAACCATAGATAGAGAAAAACTTAGTTAACGAAATTAATTAAACTAGTCTAGTGTTTCTAGCATCTGTTGTATTCTGTCCTAGTTTTGTTTGCCATTTTGTAGGTCGACCTCAATCTCAAAATGTGTAAACGTGTATAAGTATCGTTACATTTTTTGAGAAAGAACAACAATTAAGAAACATATTAGAGTTGCATATTTCTATAAAAATTAATGCCAGGTTTTTTTTTGTTTTTGGTTGGGATTGAATTATTTAAAAATGGTCAACTTTCAACTTTAACAAGATTATGTTAGAAAATTACGGATACTTCTACTTATTCAGTCTATTCAAAATGAACAAATAAAACTCGATGTTCGGACTAGTTTATCTATGTTTACAGGTAGTGTATTTAAAATTAATAAGAAAAACTATATTTGGTTTTTCAAGTGCTTTTTAGAAATAAAAATTGTAAAATATTTTTTTTAGAATTACATATAGTAGGTTCCATCAATGTGACCATAATAATAAACGTAGGCCTACATGAATTTATGAGAAATAATTTAAATAAATATGTTATTGTCACTTTTATGCCGTCTTGATAATATTGTACTTAATTATTGTATAATATAAAATTAAATTTTATGCTCTTCTTCCGTTGTATTGAGAAGTGCCTAAATAATGTGAGATCTTATATGAAAGTGTGTTTTATTAACGATCTATCAACTAAAATTCCTTTTTTCTCTAAACCAGTTGACAATTTTATTGTATCTTTTTATAAATTTGTGTACCAACATATGATGTTACATATTCTTTTTAGTATGACAAAAACCTATTTCTAGCACATTTTTACTTTAAAATTATTTTCGAATGGATACTTGGGACTATAACTCGCCATTGCTACTTTTTAAGAAAAACTCTCAAGTATTTTTCCGAAATAAATTTAATAAAATAAAAGTGTGTTTGTTTATATCTGTATTGTATATTTTGCGACTTTAGCCTGTGTATAATAGTTGTTAAACTTATTTGTATTACTTCTCTTTAATGTTGCTTGAATTTATGTTCCCACCTGCGCACGAAGAATGGATAAGCCAGTATTAGTTAACCATTTGGGTTACTTAATAAATAAAAAACAACTAACATAATCAAATTTGAATTAACGTTTTGTGAATCATTATTACCTTTGTAAACATTAGTTTTGAAATATTGATGCTTTTTTTTAAATTTAAAAATAGGCCCTATATTTTTTTATAAATTTCAAGGAAAGGTTATTTTGTAAACCAAAGGCGTTGAAACAAAATTAAAAATATCTCACTCAGGATTTATGATAGAAACTAAAATATGATCATTACAAAGTCAACAGATCTGAAGTGAGTTTTAAAAAAAGTAATTTCAGTGAAGCGTAAACCACCATTAATCCACGGTCGAATAACAAATAATATAGTTACAAGTGTAGGGAATAAAAATGAAAGCATAAAATGAAAATGATCCGGGTTCACCTACAAAACGGGCAGGTATGTTACTATAAATAGTTTTTATTTACAAACACTTTCTAGTTTTATTT
Source organism: Callitettix versicolor (assembly GCA_022606455.1). NCBI lineage: Eukaryota > Metazoa > Arthropoda > Insecta > Hemiptera > Cercopidae > Callitettix > Callitettix versicolor. The sequence goes on along the minus strand of CM040188.1, from coordinate 71,844,542 downwards.
ACTGTTAATTTTTAATGTATTTTTTTAAATATAAAAACAAGTCTTATATCATTTACTTTTTATAATGTTAGGCGAACATGGCTATTTAAAAAAACAAATAACTATAAAAATTATTTAGCCTAAATAAATATCTAATAATATTTTTGACATTCCATTTTTTTTGTAAATTATGAATGCACAATATTTTTTTCTGAAAAATTTAAGTATTAGGGGCATATTGTACTATCAAAGGTATTTGTTAAATATTTGATGAAACTTTGATCTTTTGTTCAAATATTTGTCAAAGTTGTATCAAAGAAAACATATTACATTCGTCAAATTTCCCTGATCAGCTGGGTTATTAACTACGTGTAATTTGAGGTAATGTTTACTCAAGTGCAGCTATTGTGGATCGAATATTGTTGACTTATACCGCTGCATAAGCGCTTTTCTTGCAATGGCGCTACTAAAGGAAAAGTGAGGAAAAAAAGACTTTGGGTCCCACCAAAGATACAAAGGAAATAGGTGTAAATACCACTATTATTAAAGAATTGCATTCGGAAGATCGTGATTCAAATAGACGAATTTTTAAAATGTGTGTATTTTCAAGCATTAGTGTAGATGTTCCACACTCTTCTTTTTCATATTGTTGAATTAATGTTTTTACTGCTTCAAAAGTCCATGACAATTTTATCGTCGTTTTAAATTGTATGCAACGAAGGAAGGAAAAGAATTATGTGACACGAACCAACAGAAAATGTCAACAATTTGAGGTTATACCTACGACCTTTTGAATTGTCGAAGATTCATCAAAGTTCGATTAAAGGGTTTGTTTATTATGCAAACGTCAAACTTATTTCATCAAAGATGCTTGAAAAAAAATTAACGTTTTTGTGATAGCGTAATATGCCTCATAGGTTGGCTATAGATAAAATAAAATTGCATAAACAAATAACGTACAAGTTCTTAGTAAAAATAACACTTTTACTCTAATTAAATAAACACGAAGAAAAAGTTTGTTTTGAATAAAGTTTATTAATTTTATATTGAGTTAGAAGCGGTCATATGTAACACTGATATTGAAAGATATCAATTTAGTTTAACTACTGTGAAATTTTAATTCTGCAATCGAAACTAGTTCAAATTATAGGAAATGATTGAATTGTTTTTCGCAAACGAACTGTGTCGTGTCGCGGCCGGCGTCGGTCCAATCAACGGCAGGCACCGGGAGCGGGAGTTCCGCGGGTTTTTCTTGGAGCTTTCAGTTCCGTACTGCAATGAATAACAATGGACCTGCCCGATAATCAATTAATGATGAATTTGTATTCAAAGAGATACCATCAGTGCAATGACAGGTTCAAATAAAATACAATCAATCAATAGACCGGCGAATGGGAAGCTTTCTATAAATGCACTTTGTTAATGTCACATACAACTTTATATAAAGTGAGTTTTATTATTATATAATATTGGTTTTGGGTGTGAACTAATAGAGTGAACATATTTTAGGTATAGTAGCGTAACAAATGAATTGTTATAGAAAATTATTTGGCCAACTTTAAATTGACATAGGCCATATGATATTTTTTTTTTTTTGGTTTTTTAACGTCCGACTATTGTGCACACCTGGGCTAATGCAGACGATGGGATGATTTATAGTGTATAAAAATGCCAAGCCCTGACCGGGAATCGAACCCGGGTCCTCAGGGTGAAAGCCCAGTAAGCTATCAACTAGGCCACCGAGGCGGCTTGACATATATGTTGTGCAAAAGATACTTTTCCAATTTAATAAATATTGCTTATATTGCAATTATAACCGATAGGGAAAACATAATAAAATAATTTAAAAAATTATAAAAATATAACTTTACAAAATATAATCCAGAATCAATCACTTGTTTAACTTTCATTTTACAGTACATGAAACGATAAGGTTATGAAAAAAAAATTCCAAAATGCTGTTTTATTTCGCAACATCAATAAAAAATTTTACTTTAAAATTAAATTCTTGAATTTGAGCAGATTACGTTCAAACAAAAATACCCAGTTAAGTCTAACGCCAGGTGGCCACCAAATGCGGAGCGGAGTTTCTCTGAGCGGAGCGAACGACGCATTTAAAACCTAACGTATTGTTTTCAATGCAATTCTGGCAAATGAAAGCATAACGGGGCTGAGCGGAGTCAAACGGCGTCGCTGGGCTCTGCTCCGCGTTACTTCGACTCTGATTAGTTCGGTTTTGAAGTTCCGCTTTCCCCACCACGCTGACCACGCCTCTAAACTTATTATTTCTCGTTACCTAAGTTACGGTTTTTAAGTATTATTTATGATACTGATACGCTGTTGGAACAAAAGTATAATCAGTAAATAATCAGTGAAGATAGTGTAAATGACATAAACTGGCACGTTTCAAATCTACCTGTAACAATAAACAAGAAGGTATCTAGTATATGCTTTAATATTAAAAGATAATAATAATAATAAATTCATTAAAAGATTAATAAAAGATAATATTAAAAGATATGATTGTTTAAGGTTGGTTTAAGGTGATAAAACAGAAGAATCAAAAAACGTTAGAAACGAGACTATTTACAGTAACTACGTAGTTACTTTTTCTAAGATACTAAACACTTAATTGATACACTAAACACTTAATATATAGCCTACACTTGATTGGTACAGTGATTGTCAGATATTTTTAAAATGTTAAAGGTAAAACCTATCATAATAAGCAGAGTTTTCAACATTAGACAAAAACATTCGTATGGATTTGCGTTTAGTGTGAAGACATCATTCCTAATGATCAATAATAAATTAAATACTGCAATAGTACAAAATAACCAAAGCCTACATTAACATCCAAGATGTAAACACGGCCAGATATTGTTCCCATAAATTTAATTTAACACATTAATATAAATATATTATTAATGTAATCTATTTTCAAATCAACTATGGTTTTATTTCTTCATGCATCGTCTGCCTTTGGACATTCTAAAACCCAGAAGGTCATAACCTGATACGTTTCTGCGTCCTTAAAGGAGAAATTTCGTCCGAAAGACAGCCTTCCACAGTTACCAAGGCGAGACAGAACAGAAAGGACTCGATAAATCGCCAAGAGAGAATTCAAGATTTTAGACAATCTTAGCAGATTGTATTCTAAAATGTTAAAAAAAACCAAGGAAAAAAGAATAACGTTGCTGATTAGAAAAATATGATCATATCGAAAACTTACACAAAAAACAGATACATTGGTCCTGTGACATAACCTAACCTGCAATCATTGAATGATTGCTTCAACCACATTCCTGCAGTGGTTGTAATGTTTATCTTTGCAAGAACAATTATTTTTTTCTCAAAGAAAATATTTTATAATAACTTATTATTATAAAAATTAAAACTGGAACATAATTATATTACGTTCTTACTGTACTATATTTAAAGAAAGTACTGTAGATTAAAAAAAATGTTTAAAAAACTCCACAGTGTAATCAATAGTGGTTTTGAACTTTATACTTCTGTCTGAATAAGCTAATAGCTGGAGACTAAGCGAAGTGATTAATTTCGATGAAATTTAGCTAGTAGTTCCAGTTTTATTTTATATGAAAAGCAAAATTTTAATAAGTTTTTGGTAAAGAAAACTCCCGAAATAGTGATTTCTTTTCAAATTCTGACCATAAGTAAAGAAACAAGAACATTATATTTTGACAGTTGTACTTTGTTTGGGTAAAAAACAGATATTTCAATAAGGGCTAATTTATCAAAACCTGTTTGTATCAGATTTACTCAAGCAAATGAATTAAATTTTAAACAAAAACCTTTACTGCTAGGGAGAAAATTTAAAATTTGAAAAATAACCTAATTTTCTCTTATTCCTAAACGTTTTATTCATATTTGAGCTATTAATCTTCAAATAAGAGATTATTGAAATTCGGTTTCTTTAACACAATGGCTGTTCAGATTTTCCATTCTGTTTCTAAAAAATATCTGATCAAAGATGACCGAATCTCTAGTTAATTATTAACTGGAGAAAAATCGCTGTCTTATAAACATGTGATCAATGTATATTGTTTTTTTAGGTTATATTGATTATTTTCTTTTTTGTTTCCATAGTTACACGTGCTACATATTTTTTGAGTTTAGGCTATTAAATTTTTAGTTAAGTCAGCACACTCCTAGCTGTAGTGTGGGACAGATAGTTTGCAATTATGCTTAAAGTGTAAACAACGCCTACTTTACAGAACTTAAAACTAATCTTGAATTCTTGAACCGTAAAATAATTAAATTAAATTAAAGTTCTAGTACTTAAATATTCTAATTACTTCTGTTATTTCGTCATCCGAACTACAATTATCATAATTTTGTGCACTCGTTAACTCATTGCAAATAAGGACTAAAATTAATTTATAGGTTATGTTGTTATTGCCAATAAATAATTTAAAAAAAACTTGTGCAAAAACTAAATAAAAATTTATTGAGTAAAATGTAAAATTAAAAAACCGTATGTATTAGTAACGTTAACAAAATTTTGAAAATGTAGTCACAAATAAAACTTTGACAACGTTGTCAATTTTATAAAATGTAATAGTAATAATTAATAATATAAAATTAAAATATTTAATTAATTGATATTGGGACATTAAATTCGTAATTTCTTAATTTTCGATTAACAGTTAAAGGTTGTTATGAAAACAGAAATTGATTTAATTAAAGATTACGTTTAGTAATGGATTAAGAATGTTCATTGTTGTTCTCCATGTTCGAGATATTAAGCGGATTTTCTGTAAATGGTGAGCATTATTTTAGTGCCATTTACTTGGTGCACTTAAACAACAGCGAGTCATGTCTTTCTGAACGCGAAATCGTTTCCACTTTAAAGTATACACGGTAATTTTGGAAATTATAAAGATTAAAACTATTTGTTTGATACCCAAATCTAGAAAAATAAATATGACCAACATTCATTTTAAAAATCAAAATAGTTTTTGTAAAAGATACGCGTTTTTGTTTTGCAGTAATTATAATCGCAAATAATGTAAATGAGTAGGCCTATTTCTATTTAAACATTAACAGAAAGTCTTTATTACTCTGTCAACTTGATATTATTTTGTACAAAATCAATTATATACTAAAATCAAAAGTCGATTTTACACAAAGTATTATTAAATTGCTGATCACACACACACATACACACACATTGTGTGTGTGTGTGTGTGTGTGTGTGTGTGTGTGTGATGCATTTTTAATAATACGTTTTGTAAAATATGACTTTTGATTTTAGAATATATTTATATATATATATATATATATATATCGATATATATATATATATATATATATATATATATATATATTTATATATATAATGACCTCTGAAAAAGTCAAAATCTACATTATGATTCTGTAGTGATCTATAATGATCTAGATGTCAGAATCGGTGTTCAAGTTCCCGGGTTTGGGTCTTAAAATAACGGATTTTTTAAAAGGAAAATCCTTAAAAAATTTTTTCTAGTGTTCGAGGTTAATAACGTCAGCGAGACAGCTGCGTGCCACGATTATTATTATTTAATTCAGGTTAGGTTATTTTTACTTTTAGTCTTAATTGATTATATATGCATATAGGCCATTGTGTACCATTGAATTTTATAATATTATATACATTTATGATCGTAGATATGTGTTTTACGGATTGAAGTTACTGCTTTATCCGCCTAGTTTACATAGTGAAGTGCTGTTTCTGTGTTCATCATTGCAATTTTCTACGTGATGTGGAAAACCATAAAACTATTAAAGCTATTCGGGAGTTTATATATATATATATATATATATATATATATATATATATATATATATATATATATATATATATATATATATATATATATATATATATATATATATATATATATATATACACACACACACACACAGTTGTATGTTGAACAATTAAACTACCTTATAAGCATTTTATACTATCAAAGATATTTGTCAAATATTTTGTTAAGTATTTGATGGAATTTCGACAAAACGTCTTGTCCAAATATTTGTCAAAGTTTTATAGGCCTACGTGTAAACATATTATATTTGTCAAAATGCATTATTATTAGTCATGTTAGACGTTATTAATAATGTAGAATTTTTAGACATATTTTGTGGTTATATTATCAAGAGGCACACAAATAATTCTTCCAGTTTTTCCTCGCTTTACAATCAATTAATTAACTACAAAGCTTAAAGGTAAGAGAAGTTTATTTTGTGAAAGAAAATGTTTGCAGTCAGTGAAATGGAAAAAATTGACGCAGACAACCAACAAAGCATAATACTTGTCGTGTGTCAATATGGGCGCAACACTAGTGAAGCTTTAGTGGTTAGGAATATGTGTAGAGAATTTGGCAACACTCGAATATTGTAGGACAATATTAATCGATTTTGTCGATAATTATTATTGATTTTTCACAAATTTAAAAACCAAATTATGAAATGAAATTCAAACAAATTTTATGTATACATTACGACTAACCACGTGACGTATATTTTGAAACGAATAGTTCTGCATTCATTTTCATTTTCAGAACTGGATGGTAGCATTACTTTACAAAAATGTGTAAATTTGCATTTACAGTTTCAAAAAGCAATGGTAATTTTTCCACTGATTATAGTAAAATTAGGCCTACAACGTGCCAAAGGTCCATTAAATTTTCAAAAAATTTTAATCAAAGAACTATTAAATTTATTTCATCAAGTAATTTTTGTGTTTCTTTAACAATTTAACATGTCACTGAATATAATATAACAATCACACTGAATAAAATCATACGGTATTTACTGCGTCATTGTCATCTCAGTTAGTAATTTCCTTTTCGAACCAATCTATTAACATTGTTTCATTTTCCGAAACAGTTATCTTTCGTTCCTCGTTTGTAGTACTTAATTACGTTCGAGACATTCATTGTCTTTTTTACTTTTGTATTCACTCCTAACTTTTTTTTATGATAATATTTACAATCTTTCTATATTCGTGTACATTTTCAGACGGTTGAATGTTTTATCTCTTGTTAAATATTTTTAAGCAATTTTGTAAAAAATGTAGTAATATAGGCGTAAGAAATTTTCTAATTTTTTATTTGTTTTCATATTTTCTTCTTTAATAAATATTATGTAGAAAATATACAATTCAAAAAGTGTTTATTATTAATTTTAAAAACAAAGTGTACATGTTTTAAATAGAAATGTAATATATAAAAAACAGGCGATAGATAATTGAAATAAAATAAATTTATGTGATAACTTTTATTAACAAATATACTCTTTTTAAACATGCTTTAACAATTACTTAAAATACGTTATCCGGTTGTGACTTTAATTTTATCGAGTTTTGAATTTGTAATATTAGAAGCACGATGTTTTGTAAAAACGTTTCTGTGCTAACGCGAGTGTATCTAAGTTACGAAAATAACACTGTTTATGAAGTTCTTTAAAAATAAACAACTATTTTTTGTTTAATGTTTTAAAAATGGAAATAGATAATTTTAATGTACAATAGAAAGAAACAAGAGAAAAATGAAATTGTTAATTTTTAAATTAACATTTGAAAAGAAATATATCGTTAAACAATCTATTTTTTGTTTTACGGTATAACATATTATTTTTTAACAATACTTCTTAACCAAGTGAGTAAAATTGTTAACAATTTGTTTTATTTAGCCAGTAAACACCTGTTTCAAATGTGCCATTGACATATTTGATCGCAGCCGCTAAAGAAACTTTAGGGCCAAACTTCCAGCGGCTTTGACTTAAGCGGGCGTAGAAAATGAAGGCAAAATTTTTCCTGAGCGCTCCTTGATCCTGTACACCTGCAGTGTTTAAGAGACAGTTAAAATATTAGATTTTTAAAAATTTCATGGTGATTTGACATTTCGTTTTTGTAACAACCATAGGCTATACCTACCAGTAACTACGAATACATGAGGACAATATGCGAGTTCTTTTTTACGAATTTAAAAATACAGTTACGAAATGAATTTATAATTGTACTACATTTCATTAAAAAAACGGAAAATTACGTTTATTTGTGTTTTATAAATAACAGTTATTAAAAATAAATAGATTTAACTTTCCAATTTAAAACTTATACGAAATTATCACAGTCTTGTTTAAAATACGTGAAATCTATATGCAATGAATTATATGCTTTAATTCAAAGAAAAGAAAAAATATTCGTAGTCTGAATAACAGTTACTCATGCTATTTTTTTTTTTAATTTATTACTTTTCATAAAAAAATCACTTCAAAATTTCGTTACTGTATTACTGACTGTATAAAGTGTTCATAAATAATACTAAAAAAGAGTTATTTCTAATAATAGAATATTTTGAAGAACAAGTGTTATTTTTATGAGGTTTGAATATGGAAAAGTGTTCAAAAATTTTAAGAAATGATAAGTAGAAGTGAAAGAACTACAAGTGCATGACAAATTTGATTGATGTAAGTCGATTAAATTGCGTCAATGTGCACAGATAGACAGCAACTTTCTGTGAGTTTATAACATCGAAGTTTAGTATTTGTTTAATAAATGTAAAAGATGTAATTATAAAAATATTAAACATTTAAAAAATTCTTTATAATACACGAATATGAATTCGTTTTTGTTTATATGTAAAAATGTAATTATAAAAACATGAACAACTTAAACAATTACATATAATACACACATATGAATTCAACAAACCAAAAAGAATAAATTATAAAAAAATAAATTAAACTTTTGCTGTAATTATTTTTAATGGTCTAATTACGTTCTAAATCGACAATTTTTGTAAACATAAATACTTTTTACATCATATTTATACAGAAGTATTGCATTGTAAAATAATACAAAAAATATAAATTTTACGAATTACTTTTTAATACAAAGTAAGGTTTTTATTTTGAAGTTTATATTATAAATCAAAAAAATTTAAGTAACATTCACGTATATTTGTAATAATTAAGGCATTAATGAATTAATTATAATATTATTTTATAACTTTCACTTTTTCTGGTTTATTTACATCTAATAACGCGTTACTAAATAATATGGAAGTTACATAATGTTTCAATGACATTAGGACGACTAAACATAGGCAATTATGGCTTTCATTTTACGAAAAATAAATCTAAAATTTATAATGGCAGCAATTACTGTAGTGAACTACAATAATAGCGTACAATAAACAGTGTAATTATAAAACGGTACAAGCACGTACTTAAAAGAAACAATGAAAAATAAATATATGGATAAACACAGACGAAATAACACGGGCTTATACATGTTTTTTTTAATAGTAAACAAATTTTATATTTTGTAGATTTTTATTTTAACTGTTGACATTATCACATTTTCATTACCGTAGGCTAGTATTACAACTATTATAAATTTACGTCATAGATCCTTGATAAAAATACCGAAGAAAATATACCTAGAAAATATGATAACATAACCTGCTGCTTAATGATATACTAAATAACATACTATATGTATGTATTTGTGTGTGTGTGTGTGTGTGTGTGTGTGTGTGTGTGTGTGTGTGTGTGTGTGTGTGTGTGTGTGTGTGTGTGATTATTTATAACTTTAAATGAGAAAAAAATTGATCAAAATTTGTATTTGGCTGTTGGAACTTTTGTTATGTAATTAAACCATGTTTATTGTTGAACAAACGTTAACTCAAAGCACAGAAGACTTTATGGTTGCAAGACATACAGTTTTAACGAGCCTAATGATGCTCACACCCTTTTGAAAAGTTTCAACGTGAATATTGTAAGCATAATGTTCTCATTTTTTAAATTTTATTGAGTTCGAAGTGTCTATACAAAAAATTTAAATACACAAATGGAAGACCGTGTAATTATTGAAGGGTTATAACGGAAAACGGCAAATAGTAGCTTATTTAATTGTTTTAAAAAATAATTAAAACTTTTTTATTCTGTTATTCGATCCGGAGAGGTAGTAATACGAGCCAGCTCGCCGGTCTGCTTGGGTTTGAACGGAGCAAGCGGCAAAGAAACCATCCCTTTAGTAAAAGCACTTATAATATTTCTAAATATTTCTCAATTTTTATTAAATTTTTCCCCGCAGACTCTACCATTTCATTTGCTTCTTATTTTAGTGCAAATATTCACTTGCTAAAAATTGTTCACAATCTTCAACATGTCCGACAACAATTGTTTATTGAAAATGTGTTAGTACATTATCTAGAGAAGCTAATGAACCAATTAAACCAAAATAATATTGTGATGAAAGTTTACCTGGTAAATTGAAATGTTGTATGTTTGATGAAATTATTTTATTTATTTATACTGTAACCAACAGCCTCTAGGTAAAAAACAAAGAAACAATTGTTTCTAAAAAAAAACCGGTTGACTACGGTCAGCGTATATTTTCATTTTTTTAAAAATTTACTCCAGAAATTAAAATTTCTTCTATTTCAAATTTGGTACAATGACTATCGACATAGTTTTAGATAATTCAAGTTTAAACAGATTCTCGTCACCCAGTTGTGATAAATCAGACAGATTTTCCTATTTCACACATAAAACTTCCGAAAAAAATTTCTGCAATATTTGAACTTTTCGTTTAGACACTTGAAGTCTACACACGAGCCAAATTTGACCAAAATTTCTAAAGCTGATTTTAAACTTAAATAACATTATATTATTTTTTCTACTAGAACAAAACTTAATAAATACACTAAAGACATGGTTAAACAGAAACTACAGAGCCGCCTCGGCGGCCTAGTTGATAGCGTACTGGGCTTTCACCCCGAGGATCTGGGTTCGAGTCCCGGCCAGGGCTTGGCATTTTCATACGCTATAAATCATCCCATCATCTGTATTAGCCCAAGTGTGCACAATAGTCGGACGTTAAACACAAAAAAAAAAAACAGAAACTACAGGACACATCTCTCTCTCTCTCTCTCTCTCTCTCTCTCTCTCTCTCTCTCTGTCTGTCTGTCTAACTCTCTCTCTTTGTCTCTCTGTCTGTCTGTCTCTCTCTCTCTCTCTCTTTGTATCTCTCTCTCTCTCTCTCTCTCTGTCTGTCTCTCTCTCTCTCTCTCTCGTTGTCTCTCTCTCTCTCTCTCTCTCTCTCACTCACACACACACACACACGACAGCCTCCACACAAAAGAAGAAAGCCTTTTTTTTCAATACGGCCTTCTGGAAATTGGTAGCTTATATCTATCCAAATTAAAGATAACATTTTTACTATAATATTTTTTTAACTAGCGTGGACAGATATAAAAGTAATCTATCAGAAAATTGAATATGAATTAATTTAGAAAACAGCAAATGGTTGTATTCCTGACTTACCGTTAACATCAGCTGCGACTCCCAACACCGGCGAGGCAACCTCGGAGCAAAAAACATTCTTTGCAATGTAGGTAACGGGAGTGACCTGTATTTTAAAAGATGCCAACTTTTGAATATATTTGCGAGGGTACAGCGAAGAGCTCTGGCAGGTTTGCAAGGCGGACCTCCGCAGAACAGGTTCTTGTAGCATCGACTCCCACGGTTCCTTACACCCTCCTACCTCCGCCTAAAGTCATCCCCCTGTGAACGAGATACAGAACTATGTCAAAGAATTAAATATACCTTATTGTGTACAGTGGGTTATTGTGTCAAGAGGGTCGCAGCTTGAGAAAAGTTCCAGACTGATGCCAGGTAGTTTGTACTCTGCCGCGGGAAGGAGTAAAATAAATTTACATCAGTTTAAAATAATTTTTGTATTGAAAGTTTAGTTTTATTATATTAACGATTTGACTTTGTACATTAAAATATACATTTTACAAATTTGTTTTGCTATTGAACAATTTAATAGTGTTCTTATTTTAAAGAAATGTTAAATAAATAATGTACTTTTTATTTGTATAAAAGTACATACTGAAAACATTTTGTACATTTAACTTTTTTATATACTTTTAATATTTGGTAAAAATATTTCGTAGTTTTTGTACAAAATGTTAAATAAAAAGGATATAACTCTTGTGTAAGTAAGTACAATACAGCTTAAATAATTTGTAACAATTCGTTTATAAATTTATTAATAATTTAACGCTTTATTAGTTTATTTTTTACGCTGCTTATTTTTTAAAATACGAAATAATATATGTAAAACATTACTGTAGCCAAATTTATGTTTATTGCAAGCCTAAGTTCATTATTGTATTAAAATATTAATGGATTTATTTTACTGAATTTGTGTTACTTGAAAATTTTAAACGTGACAAGATTTTAAAACTTGTTCTTTCAAGTGGTTAAATTTATTTTGATTAACTTCTTCTCCGGAGCACACTGTAAAGGTAACATTTAGTTTTTAACAAATGTTGTGTAACAAACATACTTCATTCAGCATCAAACAAAAAATATTGTTTTTTAACATTATCTCGTGTTCATTTTACTGTAGAATATAATTTATAATCTTGTTACTATCAATAGTGATTAATACAGTTATTTCGTTATTTTAAATTCTCATTTATCATTTTTTTTCTGACAAACACAAAGTATTGAGATGAATAATTAATTCCTCTAATAAATTTAATGCTCTTTTGTTTTTTTAAACGTTGTAAAGAGAAAATCTGGGATCAAATTTAACAAAATAAAATATGATTTTTACGTATTTTTATTCAATTTCGTTACAGAACGTATGATCTTCTATAAATAGAAGAGGAAAATTCTTTCAAAAGCTTTCGCATTTTACAAAGTCCACATTATTGAGTTTACATTTTAAGTGGAAGAAGAGAACGGGCATGCGCGCTGAGCTAATGACAGTTGCCAACTTCCTTGCGTTAGTATTTAATAAAAATGGCGGCCTATTAGGTTGCAAAGAGACGCTCTTTTATCGAGCGAATTCTGGAAAAGCCAGCTCCAAAAATGGCTGCCATGATGAAACTACGGCTCATCTCGACCGAACATGATGTTTAAACAAGAGCTCTGCCCAGCCCGAATCCGCTTAACTCTTTCATACCATTCCGAGCCGTACTCGACTAGTCAATATTAGACATCCCGTTAATTAACCATTTTCACTGCAATTAATCGTCCATTTTTCATTACATAGTGTGCTTTCATCATTCATTTCCCGCTAATTGTTCAGATTTCCATGCTAATAATACGTAAATTACAGTTTATGTTTTTACTTTTTAAAGTGTAACGTCGCATTTCTTAGCGTTAAAGTCTCCGCGTAATCTATAGTCACGAATAGATATTCTAATTACACACTTATTATTAATTGAAAATAATGTTTTTGGCTACAAATCATAGTTTTAAGTTTACAACAAATTTACGTTTTGTTCAATAAATATGTAAAAAACCATCGATACTTACTTTTAATTAATTTTATTATTATAAACATTTTGAACATTACATTATAGTTCTTTCTGTTTATAAACTCCAATAACAATCAACTAAAAATAACAAAATATACATTAATTTAATGCACACGCATTTAATTACATTATAGTTCTTTCTGTTTATAAACTCCAATAACAATCAACTGAAATACCAAAATATACATTAATTTAATGCACACGCATTTAATTACATTATAGTTCTTTCTGTTTATAAACTCCAATAACAATCAACTAAAAATAACAAAATATACATTAATTTAATGCACACGCATTTAATTACATTGTAGTTCTTTCTGTTTATAAACTCCAATAACAATCAACTGAAATACCAAAATATACATTAATTTAATGCACACGCATTTAATTACATTATAGTTCTTTCTGTTTATAAACTCCAATAACAATCAACTAAAAATAACAAAATATACATTAATTTAATGCACACGCATTTAATTACATTGTAGTTCTTTCTGTTTATAAACTCCAATAACAATCAACTAAAAATAACAAAATATACATTAATTTAATGCACACGCATTTAATTACATTGTAGTTCTTTCTGTTTATAAACTCCAATAACAATCAACTGAAATACCAAAATATACATTAATTTAATGCACACGCATTTAATTACATTATAGTTCTTTCTGTTTATAAACTCCAATAACAATCAACTAAAAATAACAAAATATACATTAATTTAATGCACACGCATTTAATTACATTGTAGTTCTTTCTGTTTATAAACTCCAATAACAATCAACTAAAAATAACAAAATATACATTAATTTAATGCACACGCATTTAATTACATTGTAGTTCTTTCTGTTTATAAACTCCAATAACAATCAACTAAAAATAACAAAATATACATTAATTTAATGCACACGCATTTAATTACATTATAGTTCTTTCTGTTTATAAACTTCAATAACAATCAACTAAAAATAACAAAATATATATTAATTTAATGCACACGCATTTAATTACATTGTAGTTCTTTCTGTTTATAAACTCCAATAACAATCAACTAAAAATAACAAAATATACATTAATTTAATGCACACGCATTTAATTACATTATAGTTCTTTCTGTTTATAAACTCCAATAACAATCAACTAAAAATAACAAAATATACATTAATTTAATGCACACGCATTTAATTACATTGTAGTTCTTTCTGTTTATAAACTCCAATAACAATCAACTAAAAATAACAAAATATACATTAATTTAATGCACACGCATTTAATTACATTGTAGTTCTTTCTGTTTATAAACTCCAATAACAATCAACTAAAAATAACAAAATATACATTAATTTAATGCACACGCATTTAATTACATTGTAGTTCTTTCTGTTTATAAACTCCAATAACAATCAACTAAAAATAACAAAATATACATTAATTTAATGCACACGCATTTAATTACATTATAGTTCTTTCTGTTTATAAACTCTAATAACAATCAACTAAAAATAACAAAATATACATTAATTTAATGCACACGCATTTAATTACATTATAGTTCTTTCTGTTTATAAACTCTAATAACAATCAACTAAAAATAACAAAATATACATTAATTTAATGCACACGCATTTAATTACATTGTAGTTCTTTCTGTTTATAAACTCCAATAACAATCAACTAAAAATAACAAAATATACATTAATTTAATGCACACGCATTTAATTACATTATAGTTCTTTCTGTTTATAAACTTCAATAACAATCAACTAAAAATAACAAAATATATATTAATTTAATGCACACGCATTTCATTACATTATAGTTCTTTCTGTTTATAAACTCCAATAACAATCAATTGAAATACCAAAATATACATTAATTTAATGCACACGCATTTATCACTCCTTTTACAGTTCAAATTTACCACTATTTTTTCTTTTTACTACTAATTACCTCTTAAAATAGTTTACATTTTTCGATTTTCTTCCTCGAACAAGATAAGTTCCGATTAAAACAAATAGTAATAATTATTTTTAATCTTTGTTAAAGTTAACAAGAAAATGTGGAGTATTTTATCATTGTAAATCCACATAAAATTACAACAATAAATTTGTATGCGCTTTTAGTGATAAAAAATTATTATTATCATGAAATTTTTATAACTTTATACAGTTTCGATTAAAACATTCCTTTCGTAACATACTTAAAAGTAAAATGTTTTTTTTTAAACGTCTTTGTACTTTAGAAACCTAATACTGTAACCTACAGGTAACAATATTTTTTATTGTATTAGTTTCAATCAATTAATATACATTCTAATAATTTCTTTGGTTTTACATAAAGATGTACTATACTATAAGTTCTTTTAGGAATGTTTTAAATTTATTGCAAATATTTAATTTCTACTTAGCGATTAAATTAAGTAAACATTTTTGATTTATTTAATTTATTACGTAACACTGTTAAAATTGTAACATACGAAGAAATGTTAACTGTTTTTTTTTTATGAAACAACTTTAAGTATCAAGCAATTTAAAAATTATTTCCTATGGTTGTGATATCATTTAGTAAATTTTACTTAAATTGAAAGTTTTTATGTTTATAAAATAGTTAAACGTTCATAAGACAAAATTTAATATTTTACGGTACTATACATTAAGTTGGATAATATAAACCTTTGTTTAATCATTAGAAGCCATTAGTTTAGAACTATTATTTTAAAATTTGTTAGAAATATATATCCTACTTGACAGCGCTAACAGACTGCAAATGTTGAATTTTTATATTAATATTTACAAAATTACTGAAACATGAAAACTACGTACGATAATCTCAAATAATAGATTACAGTATTGTTCAAGCTTATATATTTACTGGGCTTACTGCAGAGAATAAGATGTTTTGTTCCACGTAAATATATAGTCATGTTAAAAGACTATAAGACATTTGACATTAAATACTACAGTTGTCAAAATTTTCACAGTTTAAAAATTTTCATTACAAAAGTATATAAAATTAAAACATTTTGAGGTGATACAATTGGCGAATGAGACATAATCGATATTTTTTAAATAAATTCCATAAAAACTTATCACTTAGTATCCAGATTATTGAAAATAATATTTTTCGTTACTTTTTCTTTAAAAAATTCCAACCGGTTTTCAGTTCGCCCACTTGATAACATTTATGTTTTAACAGAACTACCTTGTATTAATTTTTTTTTATTATATTTGCACTAGAGGAACATTCAAACGGAAAGACATTGGCGTGAGAAAATAAGCATGGTTAATGTTTATTTATAGACAAACGTGTTATGTGTTTAATTTGCGTCTCTATGTTAATTATTTGAAATATGGCTTAGAAATAAACCTAAACTTATTAATTGTCAACGTAGAAAACACAATATTCACATCACGTAACAAAAGTTGGCCATTTTATTTTTCTGCCGAGTTTTTCTTATTAGATTGTGCTTTTTATCATTATAAAAAGACTGCAGCTATTTTAAACTAAATTCGATTGTAATATTTTCCCTTTTATTTGACATGTAGGTTATTTTTTTACATGATGATATAGGTTGTTATTTCTATGTTGGCATATAGGTTTTTCTTATGTTGGCGTATGGGTTCTTTTTTATGTGAGCATATAAGTTCTTTTTATGTTGATATATACATTTCTTTTTCTATGTTGGCGAGTAGGTTCCTTTTTTTTATGTTGACATATATGTTATTCCTTTATGTTGTAATATAGGTTCTTCCTTTTACGTTGATATAAGTTATTCTAGTTATTCTTTTTATATTGGCATATAGGTTATCCTTTTTATATTCGCATAAAGGTTATTCTTGTTATGTTGGAATAAAGGTTTTCGCACATACGCATCCATTTTGGCTAGAATTTTGTAAATATTCAAATAGTATTAAAGACCACCATTTCGTATTCACTCCTTTTCAATAAGGCCTATACATGAAAACAGTTGTAAAGCTTGTGATTTTATAATAAAACTCTTCAGACAAAAGAGTATATCGAAAAAATATTCAGTTTAGACCAGCATTCCTTTTTATTTTAGAGTTTTGATACGTAATATATTAAACAAATACCAATACGCCTAACTTTTATTTTAATCACGCTAGTAGGAAACTATTGTGTTACAAGGCAAAACAATTAAAACTTTGAGAAATAAAAGTTGGTAATGATATATTTTACAAATAAATCAATAGTCATTGTTATAGGCCTATGTTACTTTTACCTCATTACAGATATAAGTAAATCAAAAACCGATAATTATTCCGTTGCTCGACCTCAGCAAAAAATTGTTTTGAATGTCGCTGTTTTTTTTTTGATTTTGTCTTAAAACAATTATCATATAAGCTAAGATTCTTTCAAATGGTTTAAAGAAATAATTATGGATTTTGTTTTACGAAGGTTAACACCATGAACTGACAGCTCTATCTTTATAAATATAATCTAAAAAACTATCAATTTAACGTGAACGTTGAAACAATCATTTAACCAATAAAAATGAAGCTTGTTTCGCTTTACTGATACTTAAAAAAATATTAAATATTTGTAAACAATTTAGATCAGCATAACGCTATTTTTTATAACAATATTTGATTGTTTAACTTTAGAATGTTTATTAAAGTTTTGTAAACATTTGTTTATACGGCAAGTGAAAGTTCATTTCCCAGGTAAGTCTACTGACTAAAAAGGTTAAAATTTTCTAAAATTAATTTTTAAATTTATTATTTTTTCACACTAATATAAATTTTATTTCGGACAAATTTATAACACAAAATAAACACACCTTTTACACTAATAATGATTATTTTTATAATGCAAGGGTATAAACAAATCAATATGGTTTGGAAATATCGAATACATTTATTTACGTAAAAAAGGAGCGTTCTTTGGCCTAGCAAGACAAAAAACTAAAACTGTCGAAACTGCAAACGTACAAACTCCTAAGAAAAGTTACTTAATAAATTTGTGATCACAAACAAATAACAATAAACAATACAGTAACAATAAACTATAAAAACAAGAACATGTATTTTTATATTTGAAAGTGTAACTGAATCCAGTAAAAGTTAAAAAATACTTCTTCTTGTAAATATATTTAACTGAAGAGAAACAAATAATACATTAATGTAATTTACTTTTTTCGGTACATATTAGATCTAAAAATAAATTTACTAAAAAATGAATATTACGTTCAACATTGTGTTCATAAAATACGTTTTAATATATTTATATCAGTGTGAATATACTTTAAAAATATTTTCAACGGATATTATTTTCAATGCAATCGTTTATCAATTACTATAACAGAGAGATCATAAATCATGTAATAATAGCCTATAATCATATGTATGTATGTAGACATTAGAAAAACAGAGAATATTTCTGAATAAACATTAAGATTTTTATCAATCAATAATTAAATTTGGAATAAATAAAAGTAATTGTTGATTTTGATGTTAAAATGATTTTCAGTACTTTTTAATTATCGATAAAAATAAAAGATTTAAAAATGTTTCAAAGCTTAGGTACATCATAAAGTTTGCTAAATTAGCAAATAAAAAAGTAAATTTAGTCGGTGAAATGCCATATTAAAACAAATGTAAAGAGAGTTATAAAAAAAAAAATCTAAAACGAAGTAGTTTTACAGTAACGCTATTTATGACTATTTAGTGTAATGAATGGGAGAAAAAGAAACAATGACGTATGAAAACACAGAATAAAACCACATAAATAGACATGACAGAAACAAAAAAAGGCTTAATGAAGATTTTCCATTGACTAATCAACAGTTTTAGAATTGAGGAAAATGCTGTATGAACGGAATATTGATATTCAAATTAGTTTTGTTGTCAAAATATTTTCGTTAAAGTTATATAAATGCAAATGTCTCACTTAAAAAAAATAATGAAAATATTAATTAGTTTTAGAAAACGTCTGGTAATATTTGGTGGGCTGTGCAATTTTAATGTTTTTAATTATTTGTTTCACAGTCAACAAAACAAATATAAAAGATGATATCCCTTAAAAAGAAATCTAAATAAATCGCACGCATTCTTAATATTTTTAGTAAGTAAACATTCAATATAATATTATAATTTTATAGTTTTAAGAATTTGGTATCTTTATTACATTTACGCAAATAAAATGATTTAATAGGCTATTATTTGTGTTTGAGTAATAATTTGTTATGTAATAATAAAATGTAATAGTTGGGTTTACGTGTATTTTGATCTGTGTATTATTTCTTATAGGCAAATATAATTATAAATATATGGTTTTATTGTTTAGGAAAGACGTTTTATTTTGTAACAATTCATTTTATTTTGACAATTTTTAAGTACTAAACGTTTTTTTTTGGGTTAGCTCACACTGGAGCACATTCAGTCATTAGTGAGGTCTCATCTTCTTGGCGCGTTGTTCCTCCCAATACCTCTTCAGCCTTTGTGATCTCCTTTTCCTAAGTTCTTCTGAGATTGTCATGCCCTTTCGGTCGCTTGCTTTTCTAAAGTTGAGTTTCATTTCCTCTTCCTTGAGTATGGATTTCTCCTCCCCATTCCTCAACTGTTCCTCGGTTAACCCTAGGTCTTCCAAGTCTTGTTCTATCTCCTTGAGCCAATTATTTTTGATCTTTGTGATCAACTGGTAGTTCAGTAATTTCTTGGTGAGCCTTTCTTCTGGGAGTCTGATCAGGTGTCCGTAAAATGCCAGGCGTCTCTTTCTGAATACGTCGATAAGGTGTTCGGTCTCCTTGTACACCAGTGCTCCAGGAAGCAGCCTGTGGTTCCCGTTCACTATGTGTTTCTTGTTGATGATCGTTCTTAGTATCCTTCTTTCCACTCTCTGGAGTTCCTCCATCTTGTTCCGGCTTTTCAGATTAAAGAGCGTTTCTGCCGCGTACACCACTGCTGGCCTCGTCACTGTGTTGTAATGTCTGATCTTTGACTTTATGGATAGCGATTTTTTTTGTAGGTGTTCCATGTTAATTTTGACGCCATTCTTACTTTGGCTGTTCTGTTATCTATTGCCGTTTTCTCCCTATTATTTCTGGTGATCGTTTCTCTCAGATACTTGAACTTGTCGACAATTTTTATCCGTTCGCCTCCAATCTTTATAAATCTCTGTGCTATCATTTATTCATGAAAAATATTAAAATATTTAATAAACTCATGACCTCTTTATAAACAATTATCATCGAATACATTTTTGATGAAAGTTTGGCCTTAATGTTATGCACACGTAATTTGACAATTATAATTAGTTAACAAATTTACAAGTGTTATAGGACAGGGTTGGTAATAACTGCTAAAAACCTACAGCTGACTTTATTTGTAGTTTATATGAATAATTAATTTTTCCCATAATTCGTTTTTCTAGGTTAGGAATAAGGATTCCAAAAAATAATTATAATAATTTAGGCTAAATAAAATTGTTTCTTTGTGAAAGATTTGTGTATAATATTACATAGGCCTACAGTTTAATAAACAAGTTTATAACAGTTTACTAACTTATAAATACATAATTTTTTCCTGATAATGTTTTAATAAATAAAAACATATCATAAATGCACAAATATGTTTTAAAAGTATCTACAAATATCATCTACATTGTTAAGACTAAATATATATACCTTTTAGAATATAATACACTTTAACATCACTAAAAACATGAAAAACATACGTTTACTTTGTCTTTTTTAAATATGCTAACATTAGAAAATGAATTTCAAATATTTTGTAATTCTTATTGTCTTTACTTTCCATTATAAGTGGTTGCAGTTCTTAAAAAAATTAAATATTTTTTAAAAATATCTCAATATTTTTTTTATTTTTAATATTTCTTCTTTTAAATAGCTTTATATTTTAATATCTTTCAATATTTTAAATATCTTAATTTTTTGTATTTTTCAGATTATATTATTAAATATTATTTTTTTATAATAAAATTAATTTAACATATACGTTTAAGTTTACTTAAATTTATTAAAGGTTTTTGTTACACAAAACTTGCTTAAAAATATATTGAAACTGTAAAAATGATATAAATAAGTAGAATAAGATTTTTAATATTAAAAAATACAGTTTTTTAATGTAAAGTATAACGATAGATCGAAAATGAACATTTACTTTTTCCAACTGGTATTGTTTCCACTTCGGGGGGTCATGTGTTCAGGAGGGAATATAATTTTCATACATAGCCAAGATTACAGCACAAAAACACATTACTTTGCCCCAGTAGATGACCTACGGGGATGTAGCAAAGTCTCCCCTCCCCCCTTCCCACGTGCCATAATTCATGCAAGCCAGGGTTCTTACTAGCTTGCAGAATTCAGTGGCCCCCAGCAGGGGGGAGGGGTCCTTACACCGCGCTCGGCGCTTTACTTGCGTCTATTGTGCGCATATCCATTTAAATTTTATTACTTTACGTAATAAAAATTGGAATTCGTGAAATACCAATAAGAATAACTCTAAACTTAACTGTAGCCATTTCTAATTTTAAAGTCCCATAAATTGTTCATTGAATGCGAATAATTTCCGCTATACTGTATTTAAATCAATAAGATTAAACCTTTCCAATCAAATATAACTGAAATTTATTCAAATCGTTGAGTGTTTTTATTGTTTTCCTTGAAAAAAGAGGTACAAAATCATTTTTCGACGATTCTATGTCTCTTGCAAGTTTTCTGAAATATTTTAAAATACATTTTGTGGTATGTACAACATTTCTTGTGGTTTTAAAATATTTGACTGGCTATTTCAAATAACACATTGTCTAAAAAAGAAAGAATTTCTATTTTGCAGATAAGATAATGATGGTTTAAGAAAAACGTCTACTGTTCACTTGAATAATATCTTTGGATAAACGGTATCGAACATGTTATGACTACAGTTTTAAAGTCCATTTTTAGACCTACTTTTTTGTAAAAACTACTTTACGAAAACATGTTTATAACACTCATATTGCAAATTGAGACGACCTTACTGTTGCACTCTTCCTACTCAATACTGACTGCAGTTTTATTAACTTTGTAATATTTTGGTTAACAGAATAAAATGAAAACATATTATTGACTGCATTAAAATTTAAACATTTTTTTTAAATTTTAATATTAAATTTAAGAATTAAAAACGAACAAAAGTCTTAAGATCTTTCTATTTTCACCTGTGCCGATTGTGTGTGTGTGTGTGTGTGTTTTTTTTTTAACACACTTGTAAAGGTGTCAGTAGAGTTTATCTTACAGAGCAAATATTTTTTTTTAAATATTTGCAAAGAGCAAAACTTTTCTGTAAAAAATAACATAAATTCCTAGAAACGCATGCCTCTCTTGCCTGTATTTTATTATTTTCAGTAGTGATTTAAATAAAAGTTATTGAATAGTCCATTTGAAAAACTGAAATTAATTATTGAAAAACCAGTAAAATGCATTACTGTAATTAAAATTCACAAAAAGTTTTTGTTTTTATATAGAATTAATGGTTTGACAGACATTTATTTTAAAACAGATTAAAAGAGTTACAAGAAAACTTAATTAATATCTAAAAATTTTAGCAAAGTTAAAACGAAAATGAAACTTTTTTTTTTTTTTAGTAATTGTTTACGTTATTAACACATTCATACTTTTAATAGAAATATTTCGTTTCATTAATATAATTGCAGAAAAAATGTATATTTTATTTATTCTTGACAATTTTGAAAAAATAACGTTACAGTTATTACCAAACCAATTACATATTGTGAATGACTATGATATATTAAATTTTTCTAGGCATTTATAGTAAAATGGTTTTTCCTAAATCATTGTTGTTTTAACAATTCGTCAAATTAACAAATAGGAATTCAATATAATTCAAAGAAATAGTTATTCTTTTTCGGGCATTTAAATAATTTAATAACTATTTATTCGATATTGTCTGAGTATTTTTGCGATTTGAAAAATATTTATGTTCAGAAGGTTTTTCATAAATTATTCATATTTTTCAAAAAATAACTTCATCTCCTTATTGGCTAACTAAATATGTTAGAGTATATTTGTGGACAAAAGTTTTAATTGGAACATAGGTTCTAGAAAGTACAACATACTAAACGATTAAAAAAAAAGTTAATTTGAACTCCAGTTTTCTAAATTTGACTCCTGCAACTTATGTTTCATTCATATTATAAAGGTTAAGAAAAAAAGTATTTGTCCAATTACGTTCAAATCAGTTTAGCTGTTCTGGAAAAATCGTGATGAATTTGTGAATAGTAATTACGGTTTTTTTAACTGAAACGGATAACAGTGAAATATCAGTTCTTAATTGTATAATTTGTTTGATAAAATAGCTTCGTAAATGTTTCATTGCAAAACAAATAATTCCAGAAGTATTGCCGTGTGTTCTGTTTATGTATTTAAACTCGTTTTTAATTTTAAACAGAAGAAATCAACATAATGAGCTTAGTAGAACTAAGGAAGATTTGAAATCATAAGAGGATTAAAAACATGCATGAAAAGTATAAATAATTCAGTATTTATGTATTGTGCAGTGAAAGTCTTTAAAATTACAAAATGTTTTTTTTTTAATAGTTCACACCTACATTGGAACACTTCAAACAATCCCTACACCTCCAAGTCCATTATCGTTATTGAGAGACTAGCAATTCAGCCCCTTCTTCCGTTCCCAAAATTTCTTCTTCCTGTCTGACCTGGCTGCCCTTTGTTCATCAGTTATGGTATAGGTCTTTAGTTCACATGTTGTTAGCTTGAATCGCAGATATTTATTCCTTAGAAAGTGAAAATAAACTTTACATTATTACCTTAAAAAATGTCCTTTTACAATTAAATGGTTAAAAATATTTTTACGGTTTACATAAATTGGTTTATAAATATTGATACGTAATACATGATCATTATTTAAAAAAAACATTAAATTATTAAAAGTGAACAATGTTTAACATTCAATGATAAATGAATTTGGCAAAGAATGAAAATTTTAACTGATAAAACTAGACATTGCTTACTTGCAGAAATTGTTTAACTGAACAGTTATAAATAGATGTACTAGACATTGTTGACTTGCAGACATTATTTAGCTGAACAGCTATAAATAGAAGTACTAGACATTGTTGACTTGCAGACATTGTTTAGCTGACACCTATAAATAAATGTACTACACATTGCTAACTTGCAGACATTGTTTAGCTTAACAGCTATAAATAGGAGTACTAGACATTGCTGACTTGCAGACATTGTTTAGCTGACACCTATAAATAAATGTACTACACATTGCTAACTTGCAGACATTGTTTAGCTTAACAGCTATAAATAGGAGTACTAGACATTGCTGACTTGCAGACATTGTTTAGCTGAACAGCTACAAATAGGAGTACTAGACATTGCAGACATTGTTTAGCTGACACCTATAAATAAATGTACTAGACATTGCTGACATTGTTTAGCTGAACAGCTATACAATGTCTCGTACATGTCTGTACATGTCTCGTAAATACATGTACAAGACATTGCTGACTTGCAGAAATTGATTAGTTGACCAGCTATAAATAGATGTACTAACTAGACATTGCAGAAATTGTTTAGCTGAACAGCTATTAATAGATGTACTAACTAGACATTGCTGACATTGTTTAGCTGACACCTATCAATAAATGTACTACACATTGCTGACTTGCTGACATTGTTTAGCTGACCAGCTATAAATACATGTACTATACATTGCTGACTTGCAGACATTGTTTAGCTGAACATTTATAAATAGATGTACTAGACATTGTTGACTTGCAGACATTGTTTAGCTGAACAGCTATAAATTGATGTACTAGATATTGTTGACTTGCAGACATTGTTTAGCTGAACAGCTATAAATAAATGTACTAGACATTGCTGACTTGCAGACATTGTTAGCTGAACAGCTATAAATAGATGTACTAGACATTTCTGACATTGTTTAGCTGAACAACTACAAATAGATATATTAGAAGAACAACAATAAAGTGAATTAAGAATTAATGGTAATTGTGAAAAATACCAAAGCATAGACTTAAGTAAGAGGCTGTGTTCTTGTTCAAAATATGAATTGTTTGCTTAAAAATATGTTTTATATTAAGACACCTATTTATTTTAAAACATGTTTGTAATCTTAGTTTAAAATAAGTAATACCTAAAATAAATATATTTATTAATAAAATAGAAAAAAATGTAATTATTATAGAGTCGCCAAAATATAAATATTTTCTAAAAAACAAAATGTGTTTACAATAATTTATCAAAGAGTTTTTAAAAAGACTAAACAAATATTTATTAAGATAATAAAAATCAAAAACGTTTAATTTATAATGATGTACGCAGCAAACACGTACACAATAGTGGCTGTCACCGTAATTAGAATTTCCCGGAGGTATTGCAAAGCGTCCGCTGAGGTTGTACGCCTCCTTTGAGGTACGGGAACAAAAGACTAGATTCACGCAGACAGAACAATGGTCAAGGACACCTATGTATCAGAACAATGAACAAACATTATTACAGCTATTGTATCAGGCCTTGCAAAAACAAAACTTTTTTGTTTTTATCTTTTCGATTGATGTGCGAGATAACACATTTTTACATGATTTGTTTTATAATAAAGAAATGTTTTTATTTTTATGAAATTTCGTCAGTACATATTATATCGTTGTATAGGCTATGAAGTAGAAAGAGCGGCTGTTAAGGCATTTTGAATGGTTACTTATTTACAATAAAATAAACTCTACCTTATTACTTGTAAATAAAACATAATTTACCACTAACGAAATGTAAAATGGCGTATAGTTTTGGCTTTTCACGGGACAGTTTTTGGGAAAGTACAAATTTAGAACTTACAAATTTAAAATTAGTAATTTGTCAATCGATAAAATTTCATTATTGCAACATATCCACCGGACCACATATTTAAATAATTAGGATTAACATATTTTCTTCTGCTAAGTGGTGTTTTCAACTCACCTCGTAAAGGCTAAGGCTGTTTCGAAACTTCAGTGTCATCTTCAGGCCGTACTACAATTGGTCAGATCCCTCTGTCGAGGTCTTCACAAAGTTAACAAAACATTGAAAACACACGTCAAAACACTAAAAACAATTACACGGTTTTAACAAAACGCACAACGAACGCTTCGGTTCGGTCAAACACTACCGTGAGACTCGTATGTCGTTACATTCAGGTCGTGACCATTTATACAAAAATTTGACCAAATATTTTTCAAAGAAAATAAAAATTTTCTTAGCATGATAATATTTAATATAGAATTGGATTCTTTAATATTTTGTACTAATAGTAAAATAAACTAAAATTTATAAGATTTAAAAAAAATTTGTTTGGTATAAATCTTGTTGGTGATCAGTCTTCAGTCTGTAAACGTACCTTGAATTCAAAATGTATGAATATGTTTTTGAAATGTCTATTATTTGTTGTTATACAGTTATTTTTAACTCAAACTTGCAGCAGTTAAACAAAATGTAGTATTTCATATATCCTGTAGAATGTATTTATACAGTAGAATCTCTATTATCCGGGAGCGGATTAATCGGGCAGAGGCTTAACCAGAATCCGATTTTCGTTAAGTTTTCAAGAGCTGCATCGCGACGTAGAGTCGATAATTCAAAAATTTCATCTATGGTTAAGAAAAGAAACACAAATAACCTGTGAAAATTCAATTGTTAGTTTTGCTGAATGGGAAAGCAGACTATCCTATCGATTTGATACTGTACCAGCAGCTGTTAGAACTATCGATAGTCTTAAATAGTCAGTACTATCTTTTCTTTGAAAACACACAAGTTAGTGGAATATCTATTAGTCACTACTTTGTTAAAATTATTTTTCGTCCAACGTCAACAATAGTAACAGTCTAAAAACCTAAACTTTTGAAAATAGCTTCAGAGATTAAACTTAATATAAAATCATTAATTTATGAAGAAAACTGAATTTAGTGAATAAAATCATAAAAAACAAGTTGTAGTTTATAAAAACAATAAAAAAACCAACCAACAGAGTTCTGAATACCAAAAAAGTAAACTTACTTCAATGTTTCTGGTTTTACACAATCACACCGAAAAGGTTTTCATAAAACGTGTCTGAGGAAAGTCTTTCAAATAAAAATCAAGACATTTTCATAAAACGTGTCTGAGGAAAGTCTTTCAAATAGTTAGGTTACTGAAAAACTTTATGTTGTGAATTCTCAGTATTCACGAAAAACAATCCATAGTAAAAACATTAAGAAAAATGAAGACACTAGCAAAATGCATACAAATTAAGAATATAAAAATCAAGACATTAGCAAAATGAAAGCAAATTAACAAATTAAGAATATAAAAATCAAGACATTAGCAAAATGAAAGAAAATTAGCAAATTAAGAATATAAAAATCAAGACATTTGCAAAATGAAAGCAAATTAGGAAATTAAGAATATAAAAATCAAGACATTAGCAAAATGAAAGCAAATTAGGAAATTAAGAATATAAAAATCAAGACATTAGCAAAATGAAAGCAAATTAAGAATATAAAAATCAAGACATTAGCAAAATGAAAGCAAATTAAGAATATGAAAATCAAGACATTAGAAAAATGAAAGCAAATTAAGAATATAAAAACCAAAACATTAGCAAAATGAAAGCAAATTAACAAATTAAGAATATAAAAATCAAGACATTAGCAAAATGAAAGCAAATTAGCAAATTAAGAATATAAAAATTAAGACATTAGCAAAATGAAAGCAAATTAAGAATATAAAAATCAAGACTTAGCAAAATGAAAGCAAATTAACAAATTAAGAATTTAAAAATCAAGACATTAGCAAAATGAAAGCAAATTAGCAAATTAAGAACATAAAAATTAAGACATTAGCAAAATGAAAGCAAATTAAGAATATAAAAATCAAGACATCAGCAAAATGAAAGCAAATTAAGAATACAAAAATCAAGACATTAGCAAAATGAAAGCAAATTAAGAATATAAAAACCAAGATATTAGCAAAATGAAAGCAAATTAACAAATTAAGAATATAAAAATCAAGACATTAGCAAAATGAAAGCAAATTAGCAAATTAGGAATATAAAAATCAAGACATTTGCAAAATGAAAGCAAATTATCAAATTAAGAATATAAAAACCAAGATATTAGCAAAATGAAAGCAAATTAACAAATTAAGAATATAAAAATCAAGACATTAGCAAAATGAAAACAAATCAGCAAATTAGGAATATAAAAATCAAGACATTTGCAAAATGAAAGCAAATTAGCAAATTAAGAATATAAAAATCAAGACATTAGCAAAATGAAAGCAAATTAACAAATTAAGAATATAAAGATCAAGACATTAGCAAAATGAAAGCAAATTAGCAAATTAAGAATATAAAAATCAAGACACTAGCAAAATTCAAAGAAATTATGAATACAAATCATTTCAAAAACAAGCAAATCGAATTTTAGATGTGTTTTGTTTTAGCTTTAATACCGAAAACCAATATTTATTATTATTTACTATAAAATATGCTTACTATAACTCTTATTGTTAGTGTTAGAATGTTCTTTTTGTGGTTATAAAGTTAAAGTTTTAAAGCATTTAAATCCAGTAACAGTTATTATTATAAAAGCAAAATATCGATGATATAAAATTTTACAATAAATAACTATTAAAGAATTTTGATTTTTTTTGTTTATCGTAACACTCTAACACCTACTCATACTTTTCTTCTTTTCTTTGTTTTGTTTACATGATTTATTTTTACCTCATTGCATTCGCTTAGTTAGTTATTGCTGTAAACGTTATAAGTTATTTTTAATTTAAATTCTAATTTAATTTTGTTCCACTGATATCAACTTGTAATTGTTCTTTGTGAATTTATACAATTTTTGTACACGACTTAAGTGAATGCTTGCAGGACATTCACTACTTCTAATTTATTGTTAAATTAATATTAAAAATTTAAATTAGCATTTATAACTTTTCCAGAACAAAATAAATTTTTGAATTCTCCCAATAAGCAATACTTTTAAAAAGAAAGAATTCCTAAAATCAAAAATATTTAAATACAAATTAAGTAATATTTGTAGATAATTAAAACAAAATCAATCATTCTCGTATCTGAACTGTTTCACTAACGCTTGGAGAAATACATTTTATTGTACAAAATTAAAATAAATACATTATGCTAATTTTTTAAAGAAAGACTAAAATAATTTTATATCAAAATTACCGTAATTTATAAAAGTTATATTTCTAAATTATTTTTTTAAAATATTATAATGTTTTTAAACATTAGGCTATAATAAAGTGTTTGAAAAAACATTAATAATTTCTGAATCACGTAAAATTTAATGCATTCTAAATTAAATAGAATGCACGTTTACAATGCATTCTAAATTAAAAATAAAATTATAATTCTCAATTAACGCATTATAAAATATCCAAAAACATAAATATTCTATTATAATAGCTATACGTTTTACTATAATTACTTCAAATTACATTAACAAATGTGCACATAATCATTACATAAAAGTTCTTGCGACTAATGAAATTATTTAAAAAACCAATGAATAAATTAGTCACCAAAAAAAAAACATAAATATGTTACATTTTTTTTCCAAATCATAAATACTTTTTTTACACAGTATTTATTTAAGTTCCGAATTTTCAGGAAAAAACTGAAAAATCAATTTTGAGAAATATGTTGATATTATATTTTTTTTGACAAATAGCTCACAAATCGGATTTTTAAGGGAGCTTTTTCGGATATCAATAAGTTTTAAGTCCATTAAGAAAAAAATAGCCAAAACTTTTAACTAGGTTACTGAGACAATTCTATTTTTGTAAACTTTTAACGGATTTTGAAAGGAGATAGCTAGAAAACAATTATTACGATTTTGGGCAAACGCCTACAACAATGTATCGATTCGTTCATATACTGACTGAGAAACAGACAGTTATCTATGTGATACTAAAACCAAAAACCAATTAATGAAATAATAAAATATTTGTATACTTACACAATTTTAATTGAGTCTTGTCAACCAAGATTGCACTGGTTACAGTGTACGTTTTCCTAATCAGTCCGCTAATGCAGTAACATGTAAAACTATGGTTAGCAAAACTCAATAAGAATTGTGGGAGTAAATGTTTGTATGTAGTTATCATAATGGCGTTATTACCAAGTACCAAGGGTCGTAAGTATAAATAACATAAAAACCAATAATCTGGCATTATAGGAAATGAATTGACCCAAACAAATTAAGATGTAAAGTGCAAAAAAATATTTGTTTACAAATTAGAGTATAGAATACAGTTCAGTAACTGTTATGCTGACTCAACTGTTATCCGACTGTTGGAAATTTGATATTTTCGCCTTACGGTAATAATGATTGCCTTACGAGTTAGTTTTTATTAACGATTGTTTCGTTACACAATTTTATCTATGTAATATTATGACTTTTTTGCCATATTACTTGAAATTTATTACAATTTATTGTTTTTGCGCTAAAATTAAGTATTTTAGTAATTTTATTTAGTAAATAAATTTAGTAAGTTTATTTAGTAATTTGCCTAAATAATTTTGGCAATATCAATGCGGTAACAACTTGTACATTGAACGACAGTGTAAAAAAACATAACTTTTTTTATTCAGTTCTAAGATTTCTGTGTACAAATAAAAACCTATTAGTAAATTGAGCTCATACTAATTTTTTTTCAAACGATACTACAGAAATTAAAAGAAATTATGATTTTTATAAGAACTCACGAATATCAACCAGTATAATGCTAATTAATGCGTTCGAAATATTTTAAAACGCACATTGAAAAATTGTTTAATTTCTAATTAAATTATATTGTATGTATTTATATTATACTTATTATATTATGTGATAAATAATATAATATATTATAATTAATATTATAATAATATACTTTATATATCTCTATGTTCAGTATAATAATCTGCCTTCCCTAGCTTTGTCAATTCTACTTTCGTTGACGCGTTTCGGAGAGCCATCATCTTGAAAAACTATATCTATACTCCAGTATACTATTCTGGAATATACTATACTGGAGTATACTATTCTATACTCCAGTGAGTATAGATATAGTTTTTGAAGATGGAGGTTCCCTGAAACGCGTCAACGAAAGTAGAATTGACGAAGCTAGGGAAGGCTATTATACTGAACATAGTGACAATAATCCTATCAGAAAAGAAGAAGAATATAAAAAGAATTACTATATATATATATATATATATATATATATATATATATATATATATATGACACGGTGGTCGATGTGTAAAGCACCAGTCAGTCTGCTGCGTCTCTAATTAGTATAACTGGCATAAAATATAGACTTTAAGAATATATATATATATATATATATATATATATATATATATATACACACACACACACACATATGCCCTTTTCATCATTGTTGTTTACCAAGGCAGTCCTTCTTGAAGACTGGAAACTTTAAACTTATAAACTTGTTCTTTGACAAAACTCTAGACGAAAAATAACTACGCTTGGAGGTCAACGCATAGGACCGCTACGCCCAATCTATGGACCATAGAAACTATTATATCTCTCCCTTAATAATAACTTCCAGTACGGAGAGGCACCATCTTGTAAAATCACATCAGGATGCGGGTATGGAAAACAATTTCAAATGTCTAAATAAATGTTGTTTAATAGTTTTTTTTATGAATGAGAAATGGACCAATAAATCTGTTCTAGAAACAGTTCACCAAATATTTACCTTGGGGTGCCTATAATGTGTTCCTTTTCATGATTTTGCCTTTTTGAGCTCAATGTTCACACATCATGTTTATTTACTTTTTGAGAAATATGTAATTTATTTCAATTAGAAAAGATTTTTTTTAATGTTTACGATTACGTTTGCCTACTGAAATAATATGTTGTAGAGTTTTCAATGTGTAAGGTTTCAAATACAATGTTTTTCTTACGGATTCCAAACATTAAATTTTGACAAATTTTACTCAAAACCAAAGTGTTATATGCATTCAGTAGTCATAAACTTATCGTGCCAGTCTCGTATGACTTTTTATATCGAGTTTTACATTTCCTTTGCACTACGATATCAGACTTCGTTGAATAACCACTCGAGTTATTGCACTTACGAGTGCATTCGTAGCGTCTGTTTTATAGGTGGCTATGTCTTGACGATCTAAGTTTGAATATGAACAATGGAATGGAACAGCTAATTTTTTTAAATAACCTTGAAAGAAACATTATAATATCTATAATATAGATAATACTATAGTATGGTTATCTTTAAAAATATGTAAATGTACATTAATAAAATATATTACGCTTAAAATTTGTTGGGTATTTTAACACACTGTACATTTTTTAGGTTTTTAAATGCTTTTCAAATTGAATATTTTCAGCCAAAATTTGTTTTCAAATGATCGTTTTAATAGTCAGCACTGACTGTATCGAACAAAAAAGTTGTTTGGTTCGCGAAACACTATTTTAATTGGCTTTTATTTAAAATTAACCAATACGTTATTAGATTTTCTACGATGATTATTGAAACACAAATTCATTATATTTGTATAAAATGAGATACCACTAAAATCTATTGAATATAAATAGAGAAAAAATACCTTCAAATTTGAATTGTGAAAACAAACTTAAAGCAATGTTTATATGGAAATATAATTCTGAGGAAATCTAACGGGAAAATGATTTGTTTAATATCTTTTTTAATTAAACTACATACGAGGTGTGTTCAGAAAGTAACGAGAATTTTTAAATTTTGCTGGCTTGGAGAGTCCTATTGTCAAACATAGTTTTTATTATGTTGGTATACATGAACTTGAAGTATGATAAAACTTTCAGCTGTTTTCATTGTTGACTTTGTCTGTGACAGCCACTAAGGTTAGACGTGTTTTTATGAGCTCGGCGATTTTCGTGTGTTAAAAGAAATTGATCAAAGAATTTGTATCAAATTTTGCGTAAAACATGGAATAAAGTGTAACAAACTGTGTGAAATGTTAACAAAGGCCTATGGTGAGTCTGATATGAGTGAAACAAGAGTTTACGAGTGGTATAAGCGTTTCCAAGAAGGCCGTGAAGACGTTGAAGATGACGAACGCCCTGGACGCCCCAGCACATCAACAACCGATGAAAACGTGGAAAAAGTGAAAGAAATGGTTATGAACAATCGCCGAATCACAATTAGAGAGGTCGCTGATGATGTTGGCATATCGATTGGATAATGTCATGACATTGTTTCCAATGTTTTGTGTATGAAACGCGTGGCAGCAAAATTCGTTCCAAAATTGTTGAATTTTGAACAAAAACAGCGGCCAATGGAAGTTGCTCAGGAGTCGCTAAATGAAGTCAACGATGATGCAGAATTACTGAAGCGTATTGTAACAGGTGACGAAACATGGGATTACAGATATGACGTCGAAACTAAGGCTCAATCATCCCAGTGGAGGCATTCTGACTCGCCAAGACCGAAAAAGGCTCGACAAGTGCGGTCGTACGTAAAGGTTATGCTCACTGTGTTCTTCGATATTAATGGCATAGTTGAACATGAATTCCTGCCACCAAGTGAAACCGTCAATAAGGAGTACTACCTACAAATTCAACGCCGTTTGCGTGAAGCAATCCGAAAAAAACACCCGGATTTGTGGAAAAACAATTCATGGCTTTTGCACCACGATAATACACCTGCGCCACACTTCATTGCTTGTTCGTGAGCCTTCATATTCGCCAGACATGGCTCCGTGTGACATTTTCCTATTTCCAAAAATAAAGAGAAACCTTAAAGGGACGTCGTTTTACAGTCGTAGATGAGAATAAAAGCGCATCGCTGAAAGAACTAAAGGCTATATCAAAGATCGAGTTTGAGAAGTGTGTCGAGGATTGGAAGAAGCGCTGGCACAAGTGCATAATCTCCAATGGGGACTATTTTGAAGGCGACAACATCAATGTAGAAGAATAAATAAATATTTTGTTCAGAAAATTAAAATTCTCGTTACTTTCTGAACACACCTCGTATGTTGTTTGTTATTTACTTGTGTTAATTAATTAAATTTTCAAAAAATCAAAATATCACTGTAAATCTGTTTCATTTTATAACAGTACCGCTGTACGTAAGAAATGAAGATGAAAGTAATCGTGAAAACGATCGTTATATTTTAATGAATAAATCTATTTTTAGGGATATTGTAAAAAATGTTTAATTAAAATTTTGTATGCATGAGTTTGTCTTTAAATTAGATTTGTTTTGATTATATAATTGAGGAAAGGATTATAAAAACCCACACTGTGATCGATGGACCTATTGTGCAACTAAACCTTTAAGTACTAGTTCAACAGACTGGTGCCCTTAGTCCTAAAAATCCACTGACTAACTCATCCTGCTGGCGGCCGTAGGTTCCTGGACACTAAAACTCCTTAGTCACTTGCCAGCAAGAGCCTCACAATAATAAATTATATGTTATTTTCTGCAGCTTCCTTCTCTTTACTGCATAACTTACACACGGTTTCTCCTTGGTACATATTTATCCTGTTTATGTGCACTCTCAATCCATAGTGCCCAGTAATGTGCTCCATAATTTTCCTGAGTTGTGTTCTGCCCAAGACATCTGCAGCCCTTTAAAGTCCTCCGAGCCAACTTGATAGAGAATGCCACCTATCTTGTCTGTTCTTCCTTGTTAATCCACCTATTTATAACATACCCGGCTAGCGATAGAGAGATCCCTAAAGCTGGCTTGGATTCCATAAACCCGGCCAGTCTGCTTCCTCATTACCCCTTATGCCCCGGAAACCAGTGAAGTGTAACACAGTTTCCCAGGGACAGAGCATTGAGGTTCTTCTGACACTCACAGACCAGCTTTGACCGAATTGTAGGACCCGCTAGTGCTTTGATTGCTGCTTGACTATCGGTATTGAGCCTTCTTGAAGGTGGTTTCAAGTTCTACCGAACACAGTTAATAATGGCCATTACTTCAGCCTGGAATACTTTTGCATACGGTCCCAGGGCAACAGCTTTCTGGCCTCAGGCAATACAACCCAGCACCAGTGCCTGTTTTGTCTTTGAACCATCTGTATACCATACTAGGTCTTCAGATTTTTCCAAAACACAATCTTCCTCCTTAAATGTCCTCTTAAAATCAATAAGTCTAGAAACATGTGTTGTTTGAACATCTGATCATTAACACCTAATCATCAGAATTGGGTCTCTAATATTTTCTGTGATTGTAGAATGACCCAATGTTTAGGATAGCTAGACAGAGTTTGTCTGTTAGTCTTTATATATCGCGGAAGACTAAAGTAATTTACAGATTTTTATGAAATTTGCTTGGAGGTATGCCAGATGTTTTTACCCACATATCTAGACCGTTATAGGATCTAAAACTAGGATTTTTTTAATTTCATTTTGGTTATAAAAAGAATTAACGAACGTTTAAAAATGTTGCTAATATTTTAATTAATTGTCACTAGTGAATTACACTTTAAAATAAACTTGTATGGGATTGTCACATCAAGAAATAATTAGTTAACAAAATTATTAGTCATATTTGTAGTAAAATTATTAAAAACATTTTGAAAACACAACATATTATGAAAATAGAAAACACATAATTGTTATGTAAAGATATTCTTGAAAGTTGGTTTATTAGTCGATGAGTGCTAAAGTCTTCATTTTAAAATGTTACCTTACGTATTTTTCTGATTGTACGGAAACGGTTTTTCTATTTCGACGTCTTAGAGCAGCGTATAGACGCCAGCCGAACTAGCGGTATTTGACGTAATATTCTGGTAACACAACGCTGAAGACGTAGATTACATTGTACAGTTTATTAAAAACTATTTTGTTGAAGTTTAGCAGCAAAATAAACAACAGTTTTACGTGAGAATTTACGCTTGAATGTTTAATCGTTCGGGAAAACTAAATAGAATTAGTATTAATACTGCACTTTTTTGTGGTATGTCCTCCTTATTGGGGGTGTTTCTTATTTAATACTTGAGGACCAAACCTTCCATTGATTTTGGTTTTTTCCACTCAGCTGTGTAGCTTATTGTACACCCTCGTCCACAGGTTTAAATTTCCCAAATCAACTTCCGGTCTTTAGAGAACTGTGAAATACTTCGGATATGATGTTGCCCCGTTCTATCGTTTGTTCCCACTACAGAGAGTGCCTAGAGATTAAAATCGCTTCCTGTCCATCTATTGGACGTTGACGATCCCAATCGTATTTTTTTAACACGAAAATACAGTTTAAAATGTGTTGACATATACCATAATATCAAAGTTTAAAGTCTACGTTCATGAGTTCTGCCTAAACCAAGGATCTCTTTCCCTCAATCCAACCTTCATTAATGAGTCGCAAAATATCGAAACGACAACATCTCATGATGTGACTGATGTATTAGTGATCCCTCTTCTTTAGTGCTTTCAATAAGGACATGAAAGATGTTACTACTTAAGAAGTATATTTCGAGTTGCTTCGATTGTCAAGTGATGGGTTGAGCGTCCATCTTTTAACGTTATTCGAAGGAATAAGAAAGATGTTACTTCTTCACTATATCTGTATTTCGAATGGCTCGACTCGATGGTCAAGCGATGGGTTGTGCATCCTGCTCTCAATGCCATACATAAAGACATGAAAGATGTTACGTCTTTACTATATCTGTATTTCGAATGGCTCCACTCGATTGTCAAGCGATAGATTGAGCATCCTGCTCTCAGTGCCATACAAAAGGACATGAAAAATGTTACTTCTTTACTATATCTGTATTTCGAATGGCTCCACTCGATTGTCAAGCGATAGATTGAGCATCCTGCTCTCAGTGCCATACAAAAGGACATGAAAAATGTTACTTCTTTACTATATCTGTATTTCGAATGGCTCCACTCGATTGTCAAGCGATAGATTGAGCATCCTGCTCTCAATGCCATACAAAAGGACATGAAAAATGTTACTTCTTTACTATATCTGTATTTCGAATGGCTCCACTCGATTGTCAAGCGATAGATTGAGCATCCTGCTCTCAATGCCATACAAAGGACATGAAAAATATTACTTCTTTACTATATCTGTATTTCGAATGGCTCCACTCGATTGTCAAGCGATAGATTGAGCATCCTTTTCTCAATGCCATACAAAAGGACATGAAAGATGTTACTTTACTATATCTGTATTTCGAATGGCTCCACTCGATTGTCAAGCGATGGATTGAGCATCCTGCTCTCAATGCCATACAAAAGGACATGAAAGATGTTACTTCTTTACTATATCTGTATTTCGAATGGCTCCACTCGATTGTCAAGCGATAGATTGAGCATCCTGCTCTCAATGCCATACAAAAGGACATGAAAGATGTTACGTCTTTACTATATCTGTATTTCGAATGGCTCCACTCGATTGTCAAGCGATAGATTGAGCATCCTGCTCTCAATGCCATACAAAGGACATGAAAGATGTTACTTCTTTTACTATATCTCTATTTCGAATGGCTCCACTCGATTGTCAAGCGATAGATTGAGCATCCTGCTCTCAATGCCATACAAAGGACATGAAAAATGTTACTTCTTTACTATATCTGTATTTCGAATGGCTCCACTCGATTGTCAAGCGATAGATTGAGCATCCTGCTCTCAATGCCATACAAAAGGACATGAAAAATATTACTTCTTTACTATATCTGTATTTCGAATGGCTCCACTCGATTGTCAAGCGATAGATTGAGCATCCTGCTCTCAATGCCATACAAAGGACATGAAAAATGTTACTTCTTTACTATATCTGTATTTCGAATGGCTCCACTCGATTGTCAAGCGATAGATTGAGCATCCTACTCTCAATGCCATACAAAAGGATATGAAAGATGTTACTTCTTTACTATATCTCTATTTCGAATGGCTCCACTCGATTGTCAAGCGATAGATTGAGCATCCTGCTCTCAATGCCATACAAAAGGACATGAAAAATATTACTTCTTTACTATATCTCTATTTCGAATGGCTCCACTCGATTGTCAAGCGATGAGTTGAGCATCCTGTTCTCAATGCCATATAAAAGGACATAAAAAATATTACTTCTTTACTATATCTGTATTTCGAATGGCTCCACTCGATTGTCAAGCGATAGATTGAGCATCCTGCTCTCAATGCCATACAAAAGGACATGAAAAATGTTACTTCTTTACTATATCTGTATTTCGAATGGCTCCACTCGATTGTCAAGCGATAGATTGAGCATCCTGCTCTCAATGCCATACAAAAGGACATGAAAGATGTTACTTCTTTACTATATCTCTATTTCGAATGGCTCCACTCGATTGTCAAGCGATAGATTGAGCATCCTGCTCTCAATGCCATACAAAAGGACATGAAAGATGTTACTTCTTTACTATATCTCTATTTCGAATGGCTCCACTCGATTGTCAAGCGATAGATTGAGCATCCTGCTCTCAATGCCATACATAAGGACATGAAAGATGTTACTTCTTCACTATATCTGTATTTCGAATGGCTCGACTCGATGGTCAAGCGATGGGTTGTGCATCCTGCTCTCAATGCCATACAAAAGGACATGAAAGATGTTACGTCTTTACTATATCTGTATTTCGAATGGCTCCACTCGATTGTCAAGCGATAGATTGAGCATCCTGCTCTCAGTGCCATACAAAAGGACATGAAAAATGTTACTTCTTTACTATATCTGTATTTCGAATGGCTCCACTCGATTGTCAAGCGATAGATTGAGCATCCTGCTCTCAATGCCATACAAAAGGACATGAAAGATGTTACTTCTTTACTATATCTGTATTTCGAATGGCTCCACTCGATTGTCAAGCGATAGATTGAGCATCCTGCTCTCAATGCCATACAAAGGACATGAAAAATGTTACTTCTTTACTATATCTGTATTTCGAATGGCTCCACTCGATTGTCAAGCGATAGATTGAGCATCCTGCTCTCAATGCCATACAAAAGGACATGAAAGATGTTACGTCTTTACTATATCTGTATTTCGAATGGCTCCACTCGATTGTCAAGCGATAGATTGAGCATCCTGCTCTCAGTGCCATACAAAAGGACATGAAAAATGTTACTTCTTTACTATATCTGTATTTCGAATGGCTCCACTCGATTGTCAAGCGATAGATTGAGCATCCTGCTCTCAATGCCATACAAAGGACATGAAAGATGTTACTTCTTTACTATATCTGTATTTCGAATGGCTCCACTCGATTGTCAAGCGATAGATTGAGCATCCTGCTCTCAATGCCATACAAAAGGACATAAAAAATATTACTTCTTTACTATATCTGTATTTCGAATGGCTCCACTCGATTGTCAAGCGATGGGTTGTGCATCCTGCTCTCAATGCCATACAAAAGGACATGAAAAATATTACTTCTTTACTATATCTGTATTTCGAATGGCTCCACTCGATTGTCAAGCGATAGATTGAGCATCCTGCTCTCAATGCCATACAAAGGACATGAAAAATGTTACTTCTTTACTATATCTGTATTTCGAATGGCTCCACTCGATTGTCAAGCGATAGATTGAGCATCCTGCTCTCAGTGCCATACAAAAGGACATGAAAAATGTTACTTCTTTACTATATCTGTATTTCGAATGGCTCCACTCGATTGTCAAGCGATAGATTGAGCATCCTGCTCTCAATGCCATACAAAAGGACATGAAAAATATTACTTCTTTACTATATCTGTATTTCGAATGGCTCCACTCGATTGTCAAGCGATGGGTTGAGCATCCTCCTCTCAATGCCA
Organism: Callitettix versicolor; assembly: GCA_022606455.1. Lineage (NCBI taxonomy): Eukaryota > Metazoa > Arthropoda > Insecta > Hemiptera > Cercopidae > Callitettix > Callitettix versicolor. Next base: position 71,804,397 of record CM040188.1, on the reverse strand, counting down.
TACAAAAGGACGTGAAAGATGTTACTTCTTTACTATATCTGTATTTCGAATGACTCCACTCGATTGTCAAGCGATGGGTTGTGCATCCTGCTCTCAATGCCATACAAAAGGACATGAAAAATATTACTTCTTTACTATATCTGTATTTCGAATGGCTCCACTCGATTGTTAAGCGATAGGTTGAGCGTCCATCTCTCAATGCCATTCAAATGAATTTAAAAGATGTTACGTCTTTACTATATCTCTATTTCGAATGGCTCCACTCGATTGTCAAGCGATGAGTTGAGCATCCTGCTCTCAATGCCATACAAAAGGACGTGAAAAATATTACTTCTTTACTATATCTCTATTTCGAATGGCTCCACTCGATTGTCAAGCGATGAGTTGAGCATCCTGCTCTCAATGCCATACAAAAGGACGTGAAAGATGTTACTTCTTTACTATATCTCAATTTCTGCTCCACTCAATTGTTAAGCGATGGTTTGAGCATCCTGCTCTAAATGCCATAAAAAAGGACATGAAAGATATTACTTTACTATATCTGTATTTCGGATGGCTCCACTCGATTGTCAAGCGATGGGTATCCTGCTTGACCCCCAATGAAGATGTTACTGTTACTTCATTACTTGCAGAAACGTAGCTGCTGAATGAGATTAACACTGGTAAAACGATGTTTCATGGAGGTAAACGTTTCCCCTTGCATGTTTGACCTATGAACCGATTTCCTTCTTGGATTATTTGTTAAAGCGTATTTAGATACGCGTATTTAAGTACTTCTCTCGTCAATATTTATGATATAAACTTTTAGGCTGCTATGTTATCGCGATTATTATTATACTATATTAAATTTATTAATAATATTATATATTTTTTACAATTATTAAATAACGTTTCATCTTCCACACTTAGGTTACTAATGATGATCGTTAGTAAGTAAAACAGTGCAGTAATACAGTCGCAATATACAGTTACAAACCACCGCATAAATTAAACACATTTACTGCTACTATTCAATTTAAAAAATAAATAAATAGTGCATTAAAACCACGCGCCTTCAAAATGAGTATTTGCTTATGGTCCTGTACACACCGGTATCCGTGATCGACTATAAATGAGGATGATGACTTGTACTTGCCCCTCGTTTGTCAATTTTTTACGTTACTTTTAATTCATTTTCACTCTAACAAAAAGATTGTCATACCATGCGTAAAGAAGAATTCACTTCAGTTATCTTAAGAATATAACTTACTCTCAAATCGATTTCACTGCACACACAAAATTTGGCATACCGGTAGTAAAGAAGTATTCAATTAACGTAAGAGTATAACTTACTCTCAAATCGATTTCACTGCACACACAAAATTTGCCATACCGGTAGTAAAGAAGTATTCAATTAACGTAAGAATATAACTTACTCTCAAATCGATTTCACTGCACACACAAAATTTGCCATACCGGTAGTAAAGAAGTATTCAATTAACGTAAGAATATAACTTACTCTCAAATCGATTTCACTGCGCACACAAAATTTGACATACCGGTAGTAAAAAAGTATTCAATTAACGTAAGGATATAACTTACTCTCAAATCGATTTCACTGCACACACAAAATTTGCCATACCGGTAGTAAAGAAGTATTCAATTAACGTAAGAGTATAACTTACTCTCAAATCGATTTCACTGCACACACAAAATTTGCCATACCGGTAGTAAAGAAGTATTCAATTAACGTAAGAATATAACTTACTCTCAAATCGATTTCACTGCACACACAAAATTTGCCATACCGGTAGTAAAAAGTATTCAATTAACGTAAGAATATAACTTACTCTCAAATCGATTTCACTGCACACACAAAATTTGCCATACCGGTAGTAAAAAGTATTCAATTAACGTAAGAATATAACTTACTCTCAAATCGATTTCACTGCGCACACAAAATTTGACATACCGGTAGTAAAAAAGTATTCAATTAACGTAAGGATATAACTTACTCTCAAATCGATTTCACTGCACACACAAAATTTGCCATACCGGTAGTAAAGAAGTATTCAATTAACGTAAGGATATAACTTACTCTCAAATCGATTTCACTGCACACACAAAATTTGCCATACCGGTAGTAAAGAAGTATTCAATTAACGTAAGGATATAACTTACTCTCAAATCGATTTCACTGCGCACACAAAATTTGACATACCGGTAGTAAAAAAGTATTCAATTAACGTAAGGATATAACTTACTCTCAAATCGATTTCACTGCACACACAAAATTTGCCATACCGGTAGTAAAGAAGTATTCAATTAACGTAAGAATATAACTTACTCTCAAATCGATTTCACTGCACACACAAAATTTGCCATACCGGTAATAAAGAAGTATTCAATTAACGTAAGAATATAACTTACTCTCAAATCGATTTCACTGCACACACAAAATTTGACATACCGGTAGTAAAGAAGTATTCAATTAACGTAAGGATATAACTTACTCTCAAATCGGTTTAACTGCACCACAAAATTTGCCATACCGGTAATAAAGAAGTATTCAATTAACGTAAGAATATAACTTACTCTCAAATCGATTTCACTGCACACACAAAATTTGACATACCGGTAGTAAAGAAGTATTCAATTAACGTAAGGATATAACTTACTCTCAAATCGGTTTAACTGCACCACAAAATTTGCCATACCGGTAATAAAGAAGTATTCAATTAACGTAAGAATATAACTTACTCTCAAATCGATTTCACTGCACACACAAAATTTGACATACCGGTAGTAAAGAAGTATTCAATTAACGTAAGAATATAACTTACTCTCAAATCGATTTCACTGCACACACAAAATTTGCCATACCGGTAATAAAGAAGTATTCAATTAACGTAAGAATATAACTTACTCTCAAATCGATTTCACTGCACACACAAAATTTGACATACCGGTAGTAAAGAAGTATTCAATTAACGTAAGGATATAACTTACTCTCAAATCGGTTTAACTGCACCACAAAATTTGCCGCACATGGCGTAAAGACGTATTCACTTCAATTACATTAAGAATATGACTTACTGTCAATTCGATTTAACTACACCACAAAATTTGCCTTACGGGCGTAAGGAAGTATTCACTTCACAAATGTAATTTCGCATCGGTTGTGACGTTCTGTCAGCCTTATATGATTTTATGTTCTTATTGCCAAATACAACACTTATCTATAATTATAGCTTTTATTATTATTACCAAAGGTTGTAAATAATATTTCACTTACTTTATTCATTTCAATATTTTAAACTTTCAAATGCTACCATTCTATTATTTAATATTTATTCCATTGTCGCCTTTCAGTATTTGAACTAAATAGTATATTTATAGTAGGCTATTCACTTCATGTATTTCAACCATCAGCTGTTTCATGAATTCTTAACTATTTTCTTCCTTACTCCCAATTCGATTTCACTACACCACAAAATAATGTCTCATCGGTTGTAAAGAAATATTCACTTCAAAAATTTAGTTTCGCATCGGTTGTGATGTCAGCATTGACCTTTCACAGTTTTATTTTCTTGTTGTGAAATACAAAATTTGTTATATTTACAGTTTTTGTTCTTATTATTACTAACATTTATGGATAATAACATTTCACTTATTTTACTCATTTCAATATTTCAAACTTGTAATTCTACCATTATTATATTTTTATTCTTTATTCAATTCTCGCTTTTCAGTATTCGAACTGCGTAGTCTATCTATGGTAAATGGTAAAGTCACGTGATTTTTAATACATATTATTGATACTGTTTCTGTGTACCAGCTGTTTCAACCATCAGCTGTTTCTTGAATTCTTCGCTGTTTCCTTCCGTTACTTTCAATTCGATTTCACTGCACCACAAGATTTGCCTTACCGGGAGTAAAGATGGTAAGAAGTGTAAGAACTAAACCACTTAAACCACTTAAAAAATGTAGTTTCACCTCAGTTGTGTGATGTCAGCATCGGACCTTATACGTTTTTATTTTTTTATTGCAAAATACAATGTCTGTTATAATTACAGTTTTTATCATTATAAAAATTTATGAATAATATTATTTCACTTATTTTTTTCATTTTAACATTTTTGAACTTCTAATTCTACCATTATTATATTTATTATTTATTAAATTCTAACCTTTCATCAATTGAACTAATCTATCTATGGTCGTCACTATATTTTAATACATATTATTGTTACTCACTGCCTCTGTGATAACCAGCTGTTTTCGACCATCAGCTGTTTCACTAATTCTACATTGTTTCCTCACTGCACCACAAAATTTGCCATACGAGAAATAGGTGACAGTAACACGTGACTTTAGCGTACTAACAATTGTCAACACGCTCTGCGCTATCCGAACACTAAACTTATGTTATCACGTTTGACGACTTTGACATCTGAAGGAATTAACTGGTGTTTGTAATCTGCCTCGCACACCTTCATCGAGTTTTAACTACGAGGCGGTGCAGATCGCAACGCTCTCGAAATATATTTAATGCATTGTAAATTGTAATATGTTAAACTGTAAATTATAACAAACATGCAATTATAGTTTAACAAAATGAAAAACACAGTCCTCTGAACACACATACAGTATAATTTCTTTTTCAGTTTTAATTTAGTGTGTGTGTGTGTGTGTGTGTGTGTGTGTGTGTGTGTGTGTGTGTGTGTGTGTGCGCGCGCGCGTGTGTAGCCGAGTCTGTGAGCGCACATCGCTGTAAATTGAATTGATCATTTTAAAAAAAAATTCTAGATCTAGTTCACGAATATCTCGGTACCATTCTTTAATTTTACAAAAATAATGTCTTGGAAAAATGTTTTATTTTAAAAAACTGTTGAATACTGAAATCAGTGCAGTCCGCAGGTACACAAATGAACCGTTTGGATTGCTATGTTCCCCAAAAATGTTCTTCTGTAGTTGTCGAAAAAGGAACTGAAAAAATTGTTCCGTCAGATTTTTACAGACAAATTTTTTATTTGAATATTTGTAACACAAACTAGCGCAGCGAATTTGAAAAGAAGTAAGTTAATTTTCGTGTGAATGAATCGACAAACTATTCCTTGATCGCTGTAAGTTTTATAAAGCCTGTAATAATCAATATAATCAATATCAAAATAATAATCAGTAATAAAATAATCAATATAGTCGACTACAATAAGCGTATCTTTACAGTGAATCTGTAACTCTGCATGCACTCAAGTACCTTCAATATCATTTATCTAAATATAATGACACGTTTACTTTTAAAACAGTGAACGATATCAATTACGAGGTATTTAATGAAAATAAATAAATGCATTGGAGAGGTTAAATTCAACAAGAATACAAAGAGAGAAAGGGTATAAATATTTGTACATCAGTACATAGGTCTACATATTTATCTGTTCTTTTCAAGTAAAAGTAAAACGAGAACTACTAGCTAAACATTAATTTCCACGCATAAATCTAAGTTAACTTGTAACAGAATAACCTAACCTAACAAGGCATTCATCGGAAGTGAGTTTTTCCCTTTACTTGTTTTATACATTTTATTTAGGCCTACATATTTATCTGTTCTTATGAAGCAAAAGTGAAACGAGAACTACTAGCTAAACATTAATTTCCACGCGTATATCTAAGTTAACTTGTGTCAGAATAACCTAACCTAACAAGGCATTCATCGGAAGTGAGTTTTTCCCTTTACTTGTTTTATACATTTTATTTAGGCCTACATATTTATCTGTTCTTATGAAGCAAAAGTGAAACGAGAACTACTAGCTAAACATTAATTTCCACGCGTATATCTAAGTTAACTTGTGTCAGAATAACCTAACCTAACAAGGCATTCATCGGAAGTGAGTTTTTCCCTTTACTTGTTTTATACATTTTATTTAGGCCTACATATTTATCTGTTCTCATCAAGCAAAAGTGAAACGAAATACACAACTGAAATAACGATACTTTTATATAAATTATTTTAACATTAAATTGTCATAGACATATTTATTATTTATTGTTGATCATTTATATTATATAAACAATTGAATGATTTGAAATATTATCATTTTCTGCAAAGATTTAAATCCTCAAGTCATTTTCTTCAAATTTGTTATACTCTAAAGTTACAATCAGAAAGTGTGTTAATATTTACATCATATAAATAATTACTGCAGAGTGATTCAGTAAAATGAAACTTTATATTTAGTGTGGATAAATTGAAATAGAGGGTAATTATACTAATATCAAATGTAAATCTGGTAGCTAAACATATGGCTTTATTTTTGTTTTATTTTTATAGAACATTTATAGAGGGCGGAAAATATATTTTAATAGGTCAAACGCTATCTGAGTAGTGGTCTAGTGGATGCGCGGAAATGACGATGACGTTCAGCTTTTCCTGATCAGTTTTAAAATTCAACAATGAACTTGAATGCATTGTGTACACATGTGAAGTGGTCAATGCCTGTATCTGAATAAAAAAAATATCTAGATGGCATACAAAATCGATGTTTGCAATTTTCAAAACGCTCTCCTCATCTTATTTCACACTACAGTCGTTCTACATTTTACTTGTATACCGTTACTAGGGTTTATAAAGTTAGGTTAAGATAATTTCTAACCTGACTTTGTTTCTAACCTAGTATGTTTGGGAATAAAAATATTCTTCACATTTTCTTGTTTTTCCAACTTCTTATAAATATATCTGATCTTATCACGCAAAACTGAACCGAAAACTACTAGCTGCACATTTATTTCGACGCATACATGCAAGTAAGCTTAGTACGGTGTTCGAAATACCTAACTAACAAGGTATTCGTCGAACTAAAATACGTTTTTCACCTTTACGTGATTTCCGCTGTGTATAAATATTTATCTGTTCTTATCAAGCAAAAGTGAAACGAGAACTACTAGCTAAACATTTATTTCCACGCATAAATCTAAGTTAACTCGTGACAGAATAACCTAACCTAACAAGGCATTCATCGAAAGTGAGTTTTTCACCTTTACTTGTTTTTATACATTTTATTTAGGCCTACATATTTATCTGTTCTTATCAAGCAAAAGTGAAACGAGAACTACTAGCTAAACATTAATTTCCACGCGTAAATCTAAGTTAACTCGTGACAGAATAACATAACCTAACAAGGCATTCATCGAAAGTGAGTTTTTCACCTTTACTTGTTTTTATACATTTTATTTAGGCCTACATATTTATCTGTTCTTATCAAGCAAAAGTGAAACGAGAACTACTAGCTAAACATTAATTTCCACGCGTAAATCTAAGTTAACTCGTGACAGAATAACCTAACCTAACAAGGCATTCATCGGAAGTGAGTTTTTCCCTTTACTTGTTTTATACATTTTATTTAGGCCTACATATTTATCTGTTCTTATCAAGCAAAAGTGAAACGAGAACTACTAGCTAAACATTAATTTCCACGCATAAATCTAAGTTAACTCGTGACAGAATAACCTAACCTAACAAGGCATTCATCGAAAGTGAGTTTTTCACCTTTACTTGTTTTTATACATTTTATTTAGGCCTACATATTTATCTGTTCTTATCAAGCAAAAGTGAAACGAGAACTACTAGCTAAACATTAATTTCCACGCATAAGTCTAAGTTAACTCATGACAGAATAACCTAACCTAACAAGGCATTCAACGGAAGTGAGTTTTTCACCTTTACTTGTTTTATACATTTTATATAGGCCTACATATTTATCTGTCCTTATCAAGCAAAAGTGAAACGAAAACTACTAGCTAAACATTAATTTCCACGCATAAGTCTAAGTTAACTTGTAACATAATAACCTAACCTAACAAGGAATTCATCGAAAGTGAGTTTTTCATCTTTACTTTTGTTTATACATTTTATATAAGCCTACATATTTATTTGTACTTATCAAATAAAACTACTATCTAAACATTTATTTCCACGCATAAATATAAATTAACTTAGGAAGAGTGATAGAATAACCTAACATTTCGTCGAAATAGAGTGAGTTTTTTTACCTTTATTTATTTTTTTCCAAATTTTGTATATGTATTTAGGTGTTCTTAGCAAGCAAAAATATACCGAAAAATACTAGCTAAACATTTATTTCCACGAATAAATGTAAGTTAACTTAGGAATAGTGGTATAATAACCTAACGAACAAAGTGTTCGTTGATATTAAGTCAGTTTTTTTATCTTATTTGTTTTTTTTTAATTTTGTATATATATTTACCTGTTATTAACAAGCAAAGTTTAACTGAAAACTACTAGCTAAATATTTATTTCCACATAGTTAAGTAAAGTAAGCGTTTTAGAATAACCTAACTTATAATAACTTAATAACTAATAATAACTTAATATAACTTATAATAAATAAAAAAGCGTTTATAATAAATAAAAAAATTATAAAACCTTATAAAATCATTTAATATAATGTTTCATTTAAAGTTAATCTTTCAATATTCAGTTCAATTATCCGCTAGCAAAACTGCCGTAAAAAACTAAAATTATGTAATTTTTTGAAAATTGAAATTTTCTCTTAAATAATTTGTAGTAATATACAAAACACGTTCATACAAATTTTACCGTTTTGATCAGCAATTCTATTCAATAGCGAAAATATTTAGAAAAATACCGCTGGGTGATAAAAAATATGTACAGGGTAGAGGTCAATAAAAGAAAGACAGGTTATAGAGATGAAGGTGGAAGGGAAAGCACCAAGAAGCCGACCAGGAAATACATGGATGAACTTGATGGAAGAGTAACGTGAAGTAAACCCGACTCTTAAGACAAAACTGATTAAAAAAGAAGGAGTTGTTACAGCAACGCATGTAATGCGAATGAAATTTTGATTTTTTTTAAAAGTGGAAGTTAAATGAACAATGCGATATTTTAAACTGAAACCTCAGCAAGTGTGGCAACAGTATATGTGTAACATTACTTAAGTGTCTTACACGCAGTTTTGAGTCACGGATAAAAATTTAAACAAAACCTGTTCAGCACATTTTAAGAAATCTTAGGTTTTAAATAATCATAAATTGCTACTTTGTTAAAATTAATTTCGTTATATTATCGGTGGAATTTGAGTTTCCAGTGATACAGCTCGGGGAGATGACGTATTTGTCGTGGTTATTGATAGCGCGGTTAGCCTTGCTGGATAAGTTTCGAATGCCTCTTTCAAACATTGTTCAAAAACCACCAAGGCTAATTTTTACTAAATACGTATTTTCAGTATCAATTTTTATTCGAATTAACTTATTTTTACAAATTTAAAATACTACCATAACACATAGTTTTGAACAATTTCGCAATCATTGCAAAATATTGTCATATAATTGTTCTTCGAATATCTCCGGGTTCTAAAATTATCAGTAGTATTTAATATTTAATATAAATAGGTTTATTAAGTCAATGCAATGTATTCTCTCTAATTTTTCGTGTGCAGTATTTATTATCTCTTAACTCTGTATAAGTTATTGATTTTAAAAAGCAAACTCTAAAAAATGTTACGCCTGCCAAATTATTTCTACACAGTTAACGTTTTGATAAGGAAGATATAACTAGGCAAAATGGACAATAGAAGAGGAATGGCAGAAGTACAAAAACCTGGCTCAATAACCCGAAACAATGGTACGAACTCCCTTCAGCTAACTTTTTAGAAGTGCGATCAACAAAGTGAAAAATGCTTATCGCCAACGTATAAAACGGAGAGGGCATCAGAAAAAGAAAAAATAAGAATGAAAATTAACTATTGTAAAGGTGATATTTATTATTTTATGTTACTGCTCAGCCTTTTATCACCCGCTGGTACAATAATTGTCACAGTTTTCCTGAAGCAACTCAAATCGTTCCTTTTTACCAGATGTTCGGTTCTTTTTGTACAAGTTTCAATCATTTCTTTTTCAACGATCACGCCTATGCGTTTCTGGTAAGTTTTAGTTCATTCTCTACTATTGACGCTAACTTAACTGTTACTTAATAAAGCAAATCAACTTGTTAATCCTCCTTTTGTTGATAAATACTTAGTGCAATGAATAAACTATCAATAAACAAAAAATTTCCACAAACCTATGATATAGTTTGCATATTCATTTTACGGGGGAAGAAAAAAATTGAAAGTGAAGCGAATGATCACAGGTTTACTAAAGTTTTTAATAATTGTGTAATTTATATTATTAGATATTATGCGAAAATTTATTAGATTATTTATTGTCGTGCAAACTCGTGATTGTTTTTCACGGATAAAAATTTTGGTCTTCGAATTTCGCTGTTGAGCTTCAGGTTAGGTATAACAGTACAAAAAATTTATCGATATTGTCACCGATTAGAAAAACAAACGGCCATCAAATAACAAATAACATTTGCTACTATTTGAGGCTAACACATCACTATCACAATTTCATCTGTGAAACTATTTCGATTATTTTTTAGTAAGAATATTTCACATTTTTTAAACTCATTATAAATTGTATTTAAAGTCATTGCTAAAGGTTAAAAATAAATTTTAACGCTGTAATACTAACTAAATCATTTCATAGTTTTCATAAAATTAAAGCAGTTTTGGAATAATTAATTAGTAAAAATGAAAATTAGGTTTTTAAAACACAAACAGTAAAATGAATATAAAATGTAATAATTACGGACAGCGTATTCTAATTTTTATAATTTATTTTAGAAACAAAACATTTTTTTATAATACAAATACAAAAGTTACTTTAAAATGGTAATTTTTTATCCTAAAAATATTTTATGTGATTTAAAATATTAGCGACATAAACCTGTTAGCCGACCTGAAACTGTCTCTCAATTATATTTCTGCTTGTCAACCAAACCAAATGACGTGATTTCTCGTCCTCGTTACAATTTGCCCAGTTAGTGGTTTCAACATTCCTAGTTTTCATTTAATATTTTTGTACAACGAGGTTTTGCATTTTCAAATATTTACGAAAATTCTTGGAAATTAAAAAAAATCGCTGTTTTTTTAAAGTCTTATACTAGTTACCGTTTGGTAATATTGTTTTGTTATAAGAAATTGCTATGGTTGAGGGACACATTTTGTAAGATTGTGTCCGTCATACTTTTTTTTTTGAAAATCAAAATACATTAGTCTACACATCGAACGCCACTACATATAAAACACATCTTTTCCCTTTTGTTATGAAAATAAATATGTATGTAACCGATATAGTTTTTAAGCTCAAAATCGCAGACAATTATTTCCACGGTTCCAATGCGACGGCTTTTATTTCAAAACAATCGTAAATACGGTATTGAAATAATTGTTGTTGTAGTAAATGACCACAATCAAATTTCCAAGCGTAATTTCCTTAACCTGCACCGAATTTAGAAAAAAGTCAATTGTTGAAATATTTTACTGCTAACGCTTTTACAAAATCATAGGATTCATTTGTTATCCTTAAGATCCTTTCAAAAAAAAAATCCTTACATTTTTTAATTATTGTCATCTATGACACACGTTACCAATATTGTTCTTTCCCTCTTCTAATCCTTCCTTCAGTTGTTTTCCATTTAAGTTTTCCAAAACCACTTATGTCGCAGGTCTTCTCCCCTTTCTATTCTTTCAAGGTCTTTTTTATAGGAACTTAGTTTATAGTAGTTACGTTTATAGTATGCAAGTTTATAATAACTAAGTTTACAGTTGCTACTTTTCTAGTAACTAAGTTTCTAGTACCTAAGTTTTTAGTAGCTAAGTTTAGAATAACTAACTTTGTAGTAGTTAATTTTATAGTAACTAAGATTAGATTAAGTATGTTTATAGTAACTAACTTTATAATAACTAACTTTACAGTAACTAAGTTTATAGTAAATAAGTTAATAACTAAGTTTATAGTAGCTACGTTTATAGTACATAAGTTTAAAATAACTAAGTTTATTGTAATTATATGTAGAGTTAATACGTTTATAGTAGCTAAGTTTATAGTAACTAAGATTAAAGTATCTAAGTTTAAAAAAGTCAAATTTATAGTAACTAAGTTTATAGTAATTAGGTTTATAGCAGCTAAGTTTATAGTAATTTAGTTTATAGAGTAAATATCTTTATAGAAGATAAGTTATACAACTATGTTTATAGAACAAACTGTTTATCTTTTTCATTTTAATTAGATGACAAAACATTAATTTTCCAAATTTTTCTTCAACTTAGGATACTGAGTTCATGATGGTAACAAAATCATCAGGTGTTTCCCTCCAAGTTTACAGTTAAAAAAGTTGTTAAATCACCTTTAAAATGAACAAGAAATAGTCACGTGCCTATGCACTTTCTCGCAGCGTAACTTTCTCCGTCAAAAAACTACTTGATTTCAGCAACGGATATACTTAATAAATAGGTATGTAAAGTGTGCTTGGATCAAGCAAAGTTGTAGTATAAAGTTTTTATGGGAATTTATATAAATGTATAATTAATTTCGAGGGTTGTCAGTAAAGTAAGGTACCCAAGGTGCTATAGTCGCTGCGAACGTTGTTACACGGGATCCGGTAACCTTGGCTTGCAACTTGGTTCCTCCACTCTCCCAATCCCCATTCCACGAACAGTCTGCGACGCTGTCTTGGCTTGGTAGCTGTTAATAATAGAGTTGTTTTTTCTGTCTCTGCCAGGTGCGAATTACGCTCTGTGATTCGTTTTTTGTGTGCAAAAAACACTGCACCGGTAGACATTCATATCCAACTGTGTGAAGTCTACGGAGAAAATTGTATGAGCATACAACACGTGCGCAAATGTTGCAGAGAATTCAAAGACGGACGTACAGACGTTCATGATGATGGCGTTCCGAACGGTCATCTGTTTCGGGCAAAACGATTGCGAAAGTGGAAGATGCAATGCTGAACGATCGAAGGGTGACTGTTCGAGAGCTCTCCGAGATGATTTATGATGTCAGCAAGACCTGCATTGATAACATTTTGACCGATCATTTAGGGTATAGGAAGATTTGTGCAAAATGGGTCCCAAGCAGACCACAAACGGCAACGGATTGATGCGGCCCGCGAATTCCTTCAGGCCTAGGAAACCGATGGGGAGAAATTCTTGGACCCCATTGTCACTGGGGACGAGACCTGGGTATACTATACGACACTGGAAACGAAAGAACAATCACGTCAGTGGAAACGTCCAGAATCGCTGAAGCCGTGGAAGTTCAAACACTGTCTACCGGCAAAGTCATGGCGAGCATGTTTTGGGACAGGAAGAAGTTATTGTTGTGCGAATTCATGGATACCGGCACAACAATCAATGCTGATGTAAGACGTTAAAGAACCATTCGCCGCGAGATTCAAAACAAGAGGAGAGGCATGCTCACGAAGGGAATTTGTTTCCATCAAGACAACGCTCGTCCAAACACCGCACGTGTAACAACAGATCTCATAAACTAATTTGGATGGGATACTGTCACAAATTTGTCCTTCTGCCCGGACTTTGCTCCAAGTGACTGTCATCTCTTCCATAATTTGAAGAAACACTTAGATGGGACGCATTTCAGTACCGGAGAGGAGCTGAAAGAAAAAGTTTTAAGGTAACTTCGCGGCGTGGCGGGAGAATTTTTCGACTCAGGTATACAAAAGATGGTTCACCGTATGCAAAAAATGCATCGATCTCATCGGCGATTATGTCGAAAAATAGAAAAAGTGTAAGCTTTCAAAAAATGTACTTTTCAATGCAAATAAGCATGTTTTTCATTGTGAAAAATTATTGGTAACCTTTTTTTTTTGGTGTTTAACGTTCGACTATTATGCACACTTGGGCTAATGCAGACGATGGGATGATTTATAGCGTATGAAAATGCCAAGCCCTCGCCGGGAATCGAACCCGGGTCCTCGGGGTGAAAGCCTAGTACGCTATCAAGTAGGCCACCGAGGCGGCGAACCTTATTTTACGGACAACCCTAGTATAAAGGGACGAATTGTTTAAGCGTAATTATAGTCTTTACAGTATAAGTGGCCTCCTTAAAACATATAGTTTTTGTTCCGTAGTGAATTTATAGTATGAATTTAAATAAGTGCTTGGTTATAGTTATATTAATATGATAATTTTACACCTGCATTATATTTTTGCCAATACGCTGCGCTTAGGAAACTACATGCAAGAACAATATTATAATTACTGTAAGCATAAAAAGCACGAAACCGAAAGTGCGAAAATAGGATATTCAGTGAATTGCGTAAGCAGATGACTGATTTTTGGAGAAATTTAAAGGTTATTAAAAAATTTTAAAATGTAAACTTGGGGAAAATATTTTATCACTTGGTGTTTTGTGTTTAGATTGGATCTTAATGATCCTGAGAGGAATATTTTATAAATGCAATCATTTATTTATTACTGCTGAGGAAAAGAAAATGTAGAAGCAAAGAATATGTTTTAAGAAATTAATAACAAAGAAAGCGGTATTTATTTATACTGCTTAACAATTGAACGAGAAACAATTATAGACTCTTAGGCCTAGAATATATTCAAGTATTAAAATAAAAATATTATTTGCACCAACTTTATTACTTATCACGTTTTCAATAAACTAGAAACAAAAGTGATTTTAGATAAAGACGAAACGTATATTTCAAGAGTAACATTTAATAATTTTATTTTTTAACTTGAAAACTCTTTAAAATATTTTAAAATTATACTTGAAAAAATCTAGCAACGATAATTTCCATTAATTTCTACAATCTAAGTGTAGTCAATTGTTTAGCTTTCAATTAGAGTTTAATCGATATTACAAAACTTACATTTTATTTTAATTTGTAGGATTATTAAATGAAAAACAATGGAATATTTAATACTCGAAAATACCAGTTATTAACAATAGTATTAATTAAAAATGCTAGAAATAAATAAACATTTCAAGTAGATGGACTTAATGAACGCGTAATTTTTTAGCGCATAAACGTGTTGTAAGACATGTATTACGAGAGACGGTAAATTTGTATTCATTTTAATAAAAAAATTGTCATTATTGCAACATAGCCACCGGATATATTTAAGTAATTAGGATTATGACCTATTCTTCCCGTTCAGTGGTCTATCTACTCACCTCGTAAAGGCTACCGCGGTTTCGAAACTATCGTTTCATCTTTAGGCCGTGATAAAAAATGTTATAGTCCGGACTGTAACAACATACGAGTCGCACGTATCGTTAGGCCAAACGGAATTTCAACCTACATATTTTAATCGTGTAATTGTGCTCAGTGTTTGTGACGTATGTTTTTAATGGTTTGTTTGACTTTGTGACTACCTCGACAGAGGGATTTAACATTTTGTATCACGGCCTGAAGATGAAACGATAGAGTTTCGAAACAGCGGTAGCCTTTACGAGGTGAGTAGATAGACCACTGACGGAAATAATAGGTTATAATCCTAATTACTTAAAAATATTGCATTCATGATGATGTTTAGCTCTTATTCAAGGAGATGGTAAATTGGAGCAAGATGATTACGTCTTAACCAGAGAAAAGGCAAACTCGTAGAATAAATCTTGGCTCAAAGTGACGGTATATTTGTAGCATAATGGTTACCTCTTATTTAAACTGATGTTACATTTACAGCATTATGATAAGATCTTATTCAAAGAGATGGTATATTTTTAGTATACGGTTATCCCATAGTTAAAGTGATGGTATATCTGTAGCATTATGATACGATTTTATTCAGAGTGATGGATATTTCTAGCATTTTGATTATCTCTTATTTATAGTGATGGTATATTTGTAGCATTATGATAAGTTCTTATTCAAAGTTATGATGTATTTGTAACTTTCTGATAAATTCTTATTCAAAGTGAAGGTATATTTGTAGCATTATGATTATCTGCTATTTTAAATGCAGAATTATGGTTATTTCTTTTTGACATGATATTTGTAGAATTATAATTACCTCTTATTTAAAATGATCATTGACTAGTAATGATCGTTTCGCTTCTTTAGGGTTTTAATATATTTGTATTCAGGGGATGGTGACGGTTCAAGGCATTGGTACGTTTGTATTCAAAGGTTAATTTGTATTGAGCATGGTTGTGATCTTATTGACGTAATGATAAACGTGTGTTCAGAAAAATGGTAAGCTCTTATTTATATTCTTATGAGATATAATTCAGCACTGTTTTACCTTTAGTACAGCAAAATTGTATTAAGTGCGTTTGTTAGAGCAACGATAATCTTTCATCAAAAAAACTTCGTTTTGAATTTACAATAATTATAATTTAATATGTAAAAGGATGCACCATCGAAATTAAAATTTAGGTTTTAAAAATATATTAATATTTCAAGCTGGTTTACGAAATTTTCAAAGACAAGGAAAATGTTTCGAGAGTGATTGAATTTTTAAAGAATAAATTAATTTTGAACGGTTTTACCAGTTTTGAGTAAAACTTTAAAAACATATATTTTTTAGATCTAACAGACATATACGTGTGACGCTTATGTTTTGTGTTGCACTTTCTTACAAATGGTAAAATTCGATACAAAGTTATACAAAGTATATTAAGATTTATTCTTGAACGTTGTTTAAACTACCATTCATTTGGTAACGTAACATATAAACTGTTACGTTTATATAATTTATATAATTTATTTATAATTTATATAATTATAATTAAAAAAATTATATAAATTTAAAGATGAATGTAAAAAAATGCATTTTGTTTCAGATTATAACACTCACATTGCTGTTCTGAGCAAAATAACTGTCTGTTTGAATGGAACTTATGAACTTGATAAGGTAAGCAATTAATTTATAGTAGTAATAATAATAATAATAATAATAATAATAATAATAATAATAATAATAATAATAATAATAATAATAATAATAATAATAATAATAATAATAATAATAATAATAATAATAATAATAATAATAATAATAATAATAATAATAATAATAATAATAATAATAAGAAGAAGAAGAAGAAGAAAAACAATAATAATAATAATAATAATTTATTAAACTTTTGCATAATGTTAGCCTGCAAAATCATAGAAAAATGTTTTTAATCAATTGACAAAACTATGAAAACAGTGGGAAAATTACCACTAAAATTACTAATATTCCAGTTACGATTTTAATGGCGTATACTTTGGTTTCTAACTAATCAGCAGTATTAACGTGATTAATGACTTACAAATTATTATTATTTTATAAGAGAAAAACGGTAAGACCCAGATCAAATAAAACGCCCTTTTCATAAATCTACAATATGTTTTAAAAGTAGCGAAAATATGTTGTACGAGAAAAAGCTGACTCTTGTTTTAAAAATTTATAGATGTAAGTTAAACAAGTTCTTTACACAGATATTAAAAAATAGGTTAATTTTTTAAAAGAAAAGATTAAAATACTAATATTGTTACCTTATTAAAATTATCAAAAAGGTTTCCTTATCGTTTTCTAATTTAAGATAATATTTGCACTCTAAATTCTTAAAATAGATTTAAATACGTTAATAACCCTGTTGTCGGTCATGGTTTTACTAACGTATTTTCAATTAAATTTGAATTGTAAAAAATACGGGTTTTAACGGTAAAATTATCATCACCAACTTGATTTCTTTCACGCAAGATTTTTTTCTAGAATTATTTGAAAAATTCTTCTGGAAAAAATTTCTTATCTTCTAGTTAGAAACGAATTACAGTCCAGTAACAAACTATCAAAGATATTCCCAAAGAAACATATCAAAATGTTGTTTTACATTTTATTGTGGTATGTGTGTGTCCTATTTGATTTTAACTAATCACAAAACTAGGTTATGATAAAAACTTTACTTAAAAACGTTTGCTACAGAGTCAAATTTGTCCAACACTTTCAAAATAGTTGCCACCCAATATTTGTCAAATAAAAAAAAAACTGTTTTATGACCTTTTTTCCAATTTGATGATACTAAAGCAAACATTTTAATTCAAAATCAATTGAAAATACGAAAATTACACTTTTACATTTTCAATGTAAGTTTTAAGTGGCATGTTTAATGCTTGATAGTAAAATCAGGCTTTCAAATGTTGTGACTAAAAAAAAATTACGTTAGAAATTTGCCGGCCGTGTGCACGATTAAATCTAGAGTATTTTTAATAAAATATTTTTGTTGATGAAATACAATTTTTGAACTTTTCAAACAACCGAAATGAGAAAATTTTAATAAAAAAAGTGCACGTGTGGAACTCGCGAGTTATAGACAGAAGCGAAGCTTTTGTTAATATCTTTGCTGAATATATAATTAGTTTGAAGATTTGTTTGCAAATATCTTGTTCTGTTTAAATAAATAAATACGTGAACCTAGCTTGGGTGTTATTTACTGTAGTTATAGTTATCAGTTGATTTATGTTATTTGGTAACGATCAGCTGATTTCATTAAACATACGATAGGCTATAAAAAGTTTTAGGTTATGTTGTTGAAAACCAGCAATATTAACAACAATTATGATAAATGTTTATAACAATTACGAATATATTATCAACGTGCAGGTTTACTTCAATAAAGGAAAAAATACTGAAACCAAAGCAACAATTTTCTTTTAATACGCGTGTCCTGTTACCGAAAAGGAAGAAGAAAAAGAAAGAGACAGAAATATTCGTGGGCTTGTTTTTGTTTCACTAAAAAGGTTCGGAATACTTTTTTTCTATTTATGTCTCTCGCAGAAGCTCCGCTTCAATAAAAGTTCTACAGATTATACAACCAATAGTTATACACAGCTTTCTGCTTCACGTTATTAATAATTTATTATCAATTAATTTTAATACCAAAATAAATTTGTAAAATATTTCTTAAAGTAGTTCTTTGGTAGTAACTGTAGCACTTTTGTAGGTCTGGAAATTTATCCATAATATTTCAAAATTTTACAATAACTTTGCCGTTATTTGTACTGTAAGTTGCAATCATGTAAAATATAGGCTATTCGGTTTTTCCACCTAGATATCGCTAAGTTTATAGAAATTGTACCGATGAAGAAAATTGTATTTCACAAATTATTAAAATTATGTAAAAGTTTGTTTGAGGACTCGAAGAAAGTATTTGGTTCCGTGCACGCCTTTTCGAAATTTCCATGCGCTCCAAATTCTAATTTTTATCGTGTAGTGAATATATCCTCCAATGAATGTATTATTTAAAGTAGCATAAAAAATCTGTCACTAGTTATTTAATGATTTCGAATTGTTTTTACAAGTAATTTTCTACAATATTATTTATTATAAAGTGTAAAAAAGAGAGAATAAATTTTATAGCATGTAGTTCTTCAATTGTATATTTATTAAAGGAACTAGATCTATGATAATTAAAGTAAATCAATATACTGCATATAAATACCAAAGGCCTTTACTCACTGTATCAAATAACGACATGAAATTTTGCAAGATGTACGCGAAGGTGTACATGTGCAACAAGGCTGGATTTTTTAAAATAAGGAGATTATCTAATGAGATGTTTAATTGTAAAGGTTTACAAAACTAGATGATAATAAAAATGTTTGTCACACAATGCAATTCGTCTAACAATTTCAAAATAGTTGTCATTCAAATTAAAAAAAAAATCTTAACATTTTATCAGCTATTTAGTTATTTATTAAAGTGTTTAAATAAATAATAATATTTGACATAATATTAATATTGACATGAATATTTTGCCCGTATTTAAACATTTCTTTGCAGAACATAAACATCTCGTTTTTTTAATATTCACAGCATTTTCACGGGAGAATATCTCGCGCTTTTCCCGTTATTTTGTGTAGCTGTGTCTATGTTTGAAGCAGTTAAATTGTAGCCTATTTGAAACAAAATTACGGGCACTTAAAATGTCTGATTTATTTCTCTGACACGTTAAAAGGCCTAATTTTCGGTTCTTACAGGGACAAGGCTTGACAGATTTAAAAGAAAACTTTTATGTTTCTTAAATACAATTTGTAGCATGCTTAGGCCACACTAAACTGGCGTAATTATTGAAAACAAAATGGCGTTCACTCAGAATGCTTGATTTATTTTAAAACGGGCTATTTTTACGAGCTGCCAAACTGTTATTCTGTACACTTTACGAGTCTGGTTTTGATTGTTTATTAATTTTGCGCATTAAAATAGCCAAATGTGACGTTAAACAGCATTTTTCTAACTCAAAAGTCTGTTCGTCACGTTAAAATGTCAATTTTCTCTCTGTCAACAACGGAACGACAAATTTCAGTGGAAAAGTTTATACTTGTTAAAATTTTCGTAAGTTTAGGCTACCTCAAACTTTCTTTATACCGTGTGGAAACAAAATGGCTGGCACTCAAAATGCCTGTTTTATTAAAAAAAATTGATATTTATACAAACTCATAGCAGCCAAACGATAATGATTTGATTTCTTCGTGTAAAATTTTAGTTGTATGGTAACAATATCATACTACCAGGGGCGATGGTGGTTATTTAGGGTGTTCGTCAAAAATACGATTAATATTAGCGAAAAATTACTATATTCTACCAATAACAATAACTTGATTTTTAATTCAAAAAAAAACTTTTCTTTCAAACAAAAACATACTAGTTTACATTCAAAGAAAATTTTTACTTCCATTTATAACTGTAACTTTTATTGCCTTAAAAATATTGGTATATTTTTAGACTGTTAATATTCTAAAAGATGTAAATTTTCATTTCATAATTAATCAAACACACGTGTAATAAAAGTAACATTTATAATCAAATAACTGTAATTAAAATTTCGTTTTATTATTAGCTACACATAATGACAATCCAAACTTTTGTGTATTTCAGTTACACACGCGCGCGCTACACTTCTGTATAAATACACTTATGCAGTTCTAACAGTTGCGTAATAGGCTATGAAATGTATCGCATTCGCATAATGAATTACGAGAGTATTGTTGTGTTGCTACGCCATTTAAACCTGTGCTTGTTTCAAGTGATTGTTACAAATTTCTATAAAAATATAAACTACCGCTGTACATGTACTTGTATAATGGGTGCCCTTACCGGAATGTTTGCTCTCTAAAATAAACCCAAAACTGAACCTGTAATCCAGAAATTTTACATTTATAGCAGATCAAATTTAAGTTATAATTCTTTCAGAACTTGTTCATCTTATTATATAAAAGAAGAAGTCCTGACTGACTGATTTGCAGAGCCAAAACTATTTTAGCTAGCGACTTGAAATTTTGAGGGTATATTTATGTTACCATATAGGCATGCAATAAGAAAGGATTTTGCAAACATTTGATCTTGACGCCATTAAAATACTTACCCAGTCCAAATTTAATAATCAACATACAGCTAATACTATTATAGCTAGAGACTTGAAATTTTCAGAGTACCTTCTTACTACAATGTCGAGGTGCACTAAGAAAGGATTTTGCAAAAATTTGATCTTGACGCCATTAAACTACTTACCCAGTCCAAATTTAATAATCAACGTACAGCCAAATCTATTATAACTACAGACGTGAAATTTTTAGGATACCTTCTTACTACAATGTCGAGATGCACTAAGAAAGGCTTTTTCAAAAATTTGATTTTAACGCAATTAAACCCATCCAACTTTAATAATCATCGAATAGCCGAGACTATAATAGTAAACATTAAACATTTTCAAGGTTACCACCACCACATATAGGGATGCACTGAAAACGATTTTCCAGTATTCAACCCCTAAAGAGGTACAACAATTTTTATTGGAAAAATATGTTTTTCATCTGACCTCCTTAAATTGTAACATAATCACTCTTGAATAAAAGTGATGAAATATATTTTTCACCATTTCCCAAAACTTATCACCTAAAGAGATCGAAAGGGTAGAAAATATAAAAAAGGGGTATACAATTTTGCATTAGAAATTTTTTTTTTTGATTATATATTCTAGAAACACAAATAATGAAACACATATTTCAACATTTTTTCGAATTCATTCCCTAAAAGAATAAAAATGTAAAAAAGGTATCACTGGAGAAAAAAATGTTTTCATTGGAGAAAAATATTTTTATGAAATTTTTCAAAAAGTAAACAAACTATTTTAAAATAAAAATTATGATACACTTAATTCAGCGTTTCCCCCGAAAAGGACAAAAATATAAGAGGTATAACTGTTTGTATTGGAGACAAATATTTTTTATCAGATTTTCTTAAATTTGAATGGAACACGTTTGAAGACAATATTTTTTTTCGGCGAAAAACCTTGAGGGTATCATCGCCGATTGAAAACAATCATAATATTTTTTCATATTCACTGTAAAATAATCATGAGTTTAGATGATCACGCTTTTATTAATATATTTTATAATGTTTTTAAATTATTACATTACTGAAACAGTTTAAGTTTAGTGGGCGACGAGTAATGCTAGTTAAATATATTAAACTGCAATTATGATTTGAATATTTGTCAGTCGGATTGTAAAAAAAAATATAAACGCTTTTGCAGAAATATCGCGCTTTGACTTTTTAATTCAAAATATTTTTGTTACGCTTTAGTTTATAAGAAGTTATGAATAATCCACTGCAAAAACAGTTTAATTAAAAAATATAATTATGAACACCAAAGATAATTTTATCATGTCTCACAAAAATGCACGATATTTATCCAAATGTTTTCGTTAATTGTATTAATAACGGTTTTTATATTTTATAAAATGATTTATATTTTGTATTTAACGATAACAATGTATATATAAATTTTGTAGAACATTTCTTTGTTAAAAGTAATTATAGAAAATGCACTTACGGGTTAAACAATGTTTTAAAAATTTATAAGAAAATGGTTTAACTTCAACTGTTATTTGAATAAAAATATTATATTTAAATTAAGCTTAAACTTATGATTTCAATTACTGCATTTTATATTTAACTTGTGACTGAATCATATCCATTTGTTTACTCTTAAATATATATATAAACAATTGCTGAAATAGTCCTTACAAAAAGCGTAGGTAAAACAAAAATTAACCAAACAAAATGGATAAAATGTATTTTTTTAAACATATATATAATTTCTTAATTAGGCCTATACAAAAAATCGGATAAAACCCCAAAGGACGCCTGCAAGCCCTGAATATTGAGTTTTATTTTTGCAATGGTAGGCCGTGCATGTTTATCCAATCCAGTTGTGAAGGCCAAAAATAAATAACGTTCCGTACATTAGTATATTGCTAAATTCGTAGATATCAAACATCATTTCACAAGTTTCGCCAGCAAATGAGAATCCATTTGGGGCGTGTTTTTTGCACACCAAATTGCAAACTTTGAAGAATAAAAGGGAAGCCCCTGCATCCACGCCGGCCGGTTATCCAGTAGCGATCCACCGTGAAGATTGCCCTTTAATAATTTACCACGTTTTACTCCCTTCTTTTTCTCATTTTATTTTTTAATAAAATTGACTACTTGCTCGTGTGCCGTTATATTTTTTCAGTATTAATTTTGTTTTGTGTTTGTTCATTTGCGGTATTGTAAGCGAAGGGAGTTTTAAAATTAGGCACACATTTATTCAACCTAAAGTATATGATGTATCAAACCGTTGAGAAAGTGATTTATATATTCAAAAATTTTAATGAACCTAATACCTAAACTGTTATAAATAATAATAAATATTTTAAATTCACTTATTATTTACAAATACATTCATTTATAAGTATCAGGCACAGATATTTTGTAATAATTTTTAAAAAGGGGAAAACTGTCAAAAAAAAATTTTACCAATCAGGGAAATGTGGACAATTTATACTAATGCGCAAATTTCCTTTTGTTTTGCAAATATTCTATTATTATTATTATTATTATTATTATTATTATTATTATTATTATTATTATTATTATTATTATTATTATTATTATTATTATTATTATTATTATTATTATTATTATTATTATTATTATTATTATTATTATTATTATTATTATTATTATTATTATTATTATTATTATTATTATTATTATTATTATTATTATTTTGTATTATGTATTTTAAATATGTTGTAGTATTATGAACCTTAAAACAATTTTTTAATATTATGAATCTTAACCATATTCTAGTGGTACGATACTTAACCATATACCAGTATATGAACCTTAATAATTTTCTAGTATTATGAACCCTAACCATTTTCTAATCACGAAAGATAACCATATCCTAATATTATGAAACTTAACCGTATTAACATTTCACGGCAATAATGCTTCAATATAAAATTGACTTGATACGTGAATACAAAAAATAATTAATGGGATAATTTTTACAAACGCATCAAAACTTGTAATCCAGCGCAAGAACAATACTTTTTTAAAAAGATTATATTTAAATCTTGTTTAAAGAATATCGGTAATATATAAAAAAAATTTTAATAAAAGAAACTGTACACATTTAAGAATAAATGTAGCCAAATTAAATATCTACGGTTATATCGCTATCATTAAAAAAAATTACATAATTTCGCTATAATTAACTACACAAATCTCATATTTCTGTGTTACCTCATATGTTTTAGGAGCTATGTTACATATGAAACTAAGGTAAAAGCGGCTCACATCTCTCGTTGACGTGATAGGAACGAATTTCTAAAGAATAACAAAATGAAGTTGCGTAACGTGAATGGATGTTTTTGATATGTGAAACATTTTGAAATTGCATCTTGTCGGAGAAAAACATTTGTTAATTCGAAAATTTAAATTATAATTTTTTTCTCGATAAAAAAAATCTGATTTCACCATCGTAACCGATATTGAAATGTATAAATTAATTAATATTAACTGTTTTGAAAATTCCGCAATACGAAATTGAACTATAGCTGCAAAATTGCATTTCCTTATATGCTCCTTCAATAAATTTTTGAAGTTAAAACTTTATTTTTTATGTAAGCTAATTTAAAATTATTTTATACTAGTTTTATACTTATGTGAAGTGTATACGGACTTAAATTTAATTATCATAGTGGAATCAGGTTTTGAAAGACAATTAAGTAAAATTACAATTGTATAATTAAAATATTTAATGGATACAATTTTAAACGTATGCAAAATTTTATCCGAACGTTAACTTAATTTTATTATTTTTGTTTTAATTCACTGGTAATAAAAGTCAATATAATATGCCCAAAATTTGAATCATTTGTTTTTTAAATATTTTCCATATATTTGAACATTTACATACAACTCATTCATAAATGATTTAAGAACACAAAACGCATTTTTCAGGTCATAATCGGTGCCTGTTTGATGTTCTTTGGTCTATAATATATACTATTCCAAAAAAATAAAAACAAAATAATTTAAAACGTCGAATGAGACAACTGACAGCTGTAGGCCTAATCTGTTTTACAAAAATTCTTACAATAAAATTTCAAGTATACGAGGTGTGTTCAGAAAGTAACGAGAATTTTTAAATTTCGCGAGCTTGGAGAGTCCGATTGTCAAACATTTTTTTTATTATGTTGGTATACATGCCCTTGAAGTATGATAAAACTTTCAGCTGTTTTCATTGTTGACTTTGGTCTGTGACAGCCACTAAGGTTAGACGTGTTTTTATGAGCTCGGCGATTTTCGTTTGTTAAAAGAAATGGATCAAAGAATTTGTATCAAATTTTGCGTAAAAAATGGAATAAAGTGTAACAAAGTGTGTGAAATGTTAACAAAGGCCTATGGTGAGTCTGCTATGAGTAAAGCAAGAGTTTACGAGTGGTATAACAATTTCCAAGAAGGCCGTGAAGACGTTGAAGATGACGAACGCCCTAGACGCCTCAGCACATCAACAACCAATGAAAACGTGGAAAAAGTGAAAGAAATGGTTACGAACAATCGCCGAATCACAATTAGAGAGGTCGCTGATGATGTTGGCATATCGATTGGATCGTGTCATGTCATTGTTTCCAATGTTTTGTGTATGAAACGCGTGGCAGCAAAATTCGTTCCAAAACTGTTGAATTTTGAACAAAAACTGCGGCGAATGGATGTTGCTCAGGAGTCACTAAATGAAGTCAACGATGATGCAGAATTACTGAAACGTATTATAACAGGTGACGAAACATGGGTTTACGGATATGACGTCGAAACTAAGGCTCAATCATCCCAGTGGAGGCATTCTGGCTCGCCAAGACCGAAAAAGGCTCGACAAGTTCGGTCGAACGTGAAGGTTATGCTCACTGTGTTCTTCGATATTAATGGCATAGTGCATCATGAATTCCTGCCACCAGGTGAAACGGTCAATAAGGAGTACTACCTACAAGTTCAACGCCGTTTGCATGAAGCAGTCCGAAAAAACGCCCGGATCTGTGGAAAAACAATTCATGGCTTTTGCACCACGATAATGCACCAGCTCACACTTCATTGCTTGTTCCTGAATTTTTGGCCAAAAACAGTACTGTAAGATGCCCCAGACTCCATATTCGCCAGACATGGCTCCGTGTGACTTTTTCCTATTTCCAAAAATAAAGAGAATCTTAAAGGGCCGTCGTTTTACAGCCGTAGATGACATTAAAAGCGCATCGCTGAAAGAACTAAAGGCTATCTCAAAGATCGAGTTTGAGAAGTGTTTCGAGGATTGGAAGAAGCGCTGGCACAAGTGCATAATCTTAAATGGGGACTATTTTGAAGGCGACAACAACAATGTAGAAGAATAAATAAATATTTTGTTAAACAAATTAAAATTCTCGTTACTTTCTGAACACACCTCGTATTATTGCCAGTCTGGCCAACATAACTATTAGTAGTTTTCATTTTGTAATGTTTGACAGATTTCAAGCAATTCCAATAGATAGCACTATGCGTAGAGGCAGTGCCTTAAATTTAAACTTACTCCTTCCGATGAATGTTTTTATTTTTCAGTAATGTTAAACAATGTCGTTACTGATTTGTATTTATAGAAGAAACATTTTGCGACCTTTCTCCTTGCGGGCAAAGTCATAATTAATTAATTATATTTTAATTCGTAAAATATTACCAGTTAACAATCCTTTGTTATGTTAAACGTGTTGTGGAAATATTCTGTTATTAGAATTTACGGGCGCATTCGCTTCCAAATACTGACGGTGGTCCATTTTAATTCTCACTAAAGTTTGGTCGAGATTTATTAGGCATTGCTACTATTGCTTCTTCTTCAGTCATACCATAACACGTAAATACTAATCATGGTAAGCAGATGTCACGTTGATTCGAAGGAATTTTCAAAAATAACATGAATTATGGTTTATTAACGTAACATTAATTTATTATGAAAATATATTTTTAAAATTAAAAATTGAAGGTAAATCCTAATGGTGTTACATTCGCTTTTTTTATTTTAAAACGTTTTTTTGAAAACCTGAACAGATTTGTACACAACAATGTGAAATAATAATATTTTAAATTATATTTACGCTCATAGCTCTATGAAATGCTAAATTATGCAGATCACAACGCTAATTGTGACAGTGAAACTTATTTTCTGTAACAAAAAAATATAGACTAATTTTTTTCTAAACGGATGCGTACCACTTAGAAACAAATTTGTCTGTATTATTACCAATATCTTTTTTTATGTTGTTTGAATTTAATTGTACTGTAATTATTAAGTAAAATGTTTTACCTGTTTTTTAAAACGGTTTCTTTAGATCAGGATCGGTGCACATTTCATAGTGCCTATGTTGCGTATTACCATGTCAGGAACGTTTTACTAAACAGCTTCGTTAGGTAATTAAAAAAAGTTGTCAATTCAACAATTTATAATTATAACTATTTTTTTGATTGATTTGTTTACAAACTACGTCTACTAACAGTTTTACTGATCGTTAAGTTACAACAGCTTTTGTTATAAAAATACTTTGTTATAAAAACACTTTGTTATAAAAAATATTTACGACTTTAACACTTTACACTCAGACTTATATTTAGGAAGGCGATAATAGCCTCAGTGTGATTTTCGCCTTAAAAAAATATAAAAAATATTCTCTTTCACAATAAACCATAACTTCAATATTTTTGAGTACGTAGAGTTATGCTTGGTTTCTTTGTTCACTGAAATTTCATTATAGGTTTGGCATTAAGTTTTGGCAATAAGTAAGTTTTGGCATTACAGTTTTGACATTAAGTTTAGGCATTAAGTAAGTTTTGCATTAATTTCCGGCATTAAATAAGTTTTAGCATTCAGTTTTTGCTTTAAGTTTGGACATTAATTTTTCCATTAAGTAAATTTTGCATTAAGTTCAGGATTAATTAATTTTGGGCATTTTGTTTTGGCATTTAGTTTAGGCTTTAAATTTTTACATTAAGTAAGTTATGACAAGTTTTGCATTAAGTTCTGGCATTAAGTAAGTAGTGGCATTTAGTTTTGGCATTAAGTAAGTTGTGACACTTTGTTTTGGCATTTAGTTTAGGTTTTATGTTTTGGTATTAAGTAAGTTTTGACAAGTTTTGTATTAAGTTCTGCCATTAAGTAAATTTTGGCATTGGGTTTTCATTATGAGCTTCGTGTGAATTATACCAAAGTCCTAAAAAAATGTAAATAACTTCAACTTTTTTAAAGTGAAAGTCTTCATATTTAAACAAAATTGAAGCAAATGTCTTAGTCAGCGATTTTTTAAAAGCTATTAACCTAATAGGCTACTGGTATTCAAGTAAACATGTTTGAGAACATTGGAATCGTGGAAAGTGCACAGTTTGAAAAAAACTAGCTTGCTCTATGTTTTGACACTTTCTGATTGTTCTTTTTTACAAACGTATATTTACTTTTTCACCTTCTGAAATTTTATTTTTTTTAGAGGCTTAACGATTAGCGTACTTTTCTTTCAAATATATTCTGTCTTCTTTATTTCCGTAAAAACAAAACAGTAAGACAAGATATAATTGTGTCAGTGACTAGAGTATCTGTCCTAAAATGTACTTGATATGATTCACATCAGATTGTAACTAACGGAGTAAACACATTAGCCTATTACTATTATTAATTCACTCACCCGAGATACATCTGCTAAGTATTAGGAACCGTTAATTTAACTAGTGCTACTACTACACAGTAGCTGCTATTTATAACATGTTACTTTTTAACCATTTTACCCAGTAGGACTAAATATTAGAATTGAATGCTATCAATTAAAGAACGGATTTAATAATAAGAAGAAATTTAGCTTACGAATTGCTACTTGTATGGAATAAAATAGGCAATACTGGAATTGATTTCTTTGCATGAAATATTAGTCTTGTTTAGGATTAAAATATAAAATCTTTCACTAAATTGAAGAACAATAACTCACTTAGAAATAATGTATTAATTCTTGTTTTAATTAACTACTTTATGTCGTTTAATGTAACGTGTGTAAGAAAAGGAGAGATTAAACGAAAATTGTTTCGCTAAATTCATTTTGTTACTTATGATTCATGTTTGTTTATGCGATCCATTTTTTTTTTATTTGGTAAAGAAACGTTTTCAAATAGAAAAGATATTTGTTTAGAATATTCAATCTGTGTTTAGGTAACAATGTTTTCAATCTGTGTTTGTAGGAAATCAGTCGGTGTCGCTTGTGTTTGTAACGTTAGAAAAAAGTATATTGAAGTGAATACTTCTTATGACGGGGTATGGATGCATGTTTTGCACGGGAAAAAAATTCAGTTTGCCGTCACGCATCACACATCATGCATCACGCTCTTATATATATATATATATATATATATATATATATATATATATATATATATATGTAGCATATACTTATATACTACTTCTTATGGCGGGGTATGGACGTATGATTTGCACGGGAAAAAATTCAGTTTGCCGTCACGCATCACGCTCTTATATATATATATTATATATTTTTGTTTTAAAATGTATTTTTGAAGTGAAAACGTTTATCTTAGCATCATTATATTACGTACCCAGTCCAACTTAATTATTCAGTTTTGTGTCAAGTGTTAACTGTGTAACAGTGACGTTTTATACATTTATTATATATTGGTAGGTGTGAATAATAAATATTTAAATTATTTTAAACGCCATTATACTACTTATCCAGTCCAACTTTATTTAGTATTTAGTTTTATGGCAAGTGTTAACTGTGTAACAATTTTTAATTCCAAACAATCTTATAATTCCAAACAACCTGCCTTTCCAAATTAAAATATTGCAATTTCCATTGAATTTGGCATTTACAATGACAATAAGTCACAGGGTCAGATATTAAGTGTAGCAGGAATACATTTGGGACTCCGTGCTTCTCCCATGGTCAGTTATAGCCTATTCTGGTGTCGAGTAGCAAAAATCTGTCTTGGAAAACAACCATAAAATCATATAATATTGTATTCAGAAATATATTAAACTGAATGAACGTACTCGTGATTTTGAAAATCGACTATATATTTTATTTAGTGGTGTAAAATATATAGCCATAACCCGTGACAAGAAGTAGTCACTTCTGTCGGCAGTCATGAGACTGCCACTATTTTATTTAGTTACCCAAAAATGCTCTATCCTTCGTCGGAATATCCGTAGTTTAGTTAAGATGATTTGTAAAATGTGACAAGTCAGAAATATGACGAAAGACGAAGACGTCATATTCAACCCGATGCTATGACAGCATCGTAACACTAACACCATACTTAAGCATAATTGGTTTTATATCCGCCAATGAATATTTAGCTGAATATGAAGATAATGACGTTGTACCAATTAAACTAATGAAAACGGACAATAGAATAAACGCAAGAAGTCAAATATTGTAGTAATGCGATTTGTTACAAGTGGAAAAAGCGGCCACCGACACAAATATTTGAATATACTAGTATATGGTTTGTGTTACGTATCGTGTTATATTTCTACAAAAAAATATCTGTAGATAGGACGAAAGCAAATATTGCATCGGCCTACCGCTGCGCTGCAATGCCTGGTGCATTCTCCACATGCCGCACCCGACAAAAGCTTTAACCAGTTCTTTTAACTTTGCGAATTTAAAACCTACATATCTCTAGGCATCATCTATTCAGATAGATTTTACAAGTGTTACATAAATATTAGTCGATGTTATTTTCTTACCAATGAAAGTTCGGTGATTGAAACAATCGATTTTCAGATTCTTAATGGATCTATCAATATCGATTATACTAAAAAAAGTGTTTTTTATTTATATTTGTGCGTAAAAAAATCGCAGGGCATTTAAACGGGATTTTTTTAATGTAGGTCTGGTTTTTTTCGTTTGTTGGAACAATTTTTCAATTTATCCAAACTGTTTTTACGGTCAAACAAGATTTTCTGAAAATCTTTTAACACGTTTGTCAAAGTTAGTGGAATGTAAATTTTACGAGTATCGGCAATAAACAATATGTACCATTAAATCTCCAAAGCAATTAGTTCATAAACTATTAAGAAAAATAATAAAATCGCTCTAATTTCTGTAACTTTTTCTGTAAATCAACCTGAATCAAAATCATTTAAAATATTCGGAGTAAAAAAAAAAACAAAAATAAAACTTGATCGTCATAATTTTTGTTTTTTTATTAGGCATTAAGGAAGTTTTGCATTAATTTCCGGCATTAAATAAGTTTTAGCATTCAGTTTTTGATTTAAGTTGTGCTTAAACTTAAACTACTTAATGTCGTTTAATAACGAGTATCTTATCAGTGACGTTTTATACGTTTATTATATATTGGTAGGTGTGAATAATAAATATTTAAATTATTTTAAGCGCCATTATACTACTTATCCAGTCCAACTTTATTGTATTATTATTATTATCATTATTATCATCGTACTAATGAACGATGATCGTACTAATGAAGTAGCCTTGTTCATGCTACTGTAAAAAAACTTGCTATATAAGGTGTAGCATAAATATTCACAAAATATTTTAAAATTTATTACATCGACTTCTTAGCCTGTATTAACAAAATTTAGCGAAATTTCATAATTTATTTTAAGAAACTTTGCAGATATTCTGAGTTTTTGTTATTGCTTTAGAACCGAACCGTTTTCGAAAATCACTGGAAGTGAGAAAATTTTTTGCTCTTTGCATTTTGTCCTGCGGTAAGTTTAAAACCAGCATTACATAATAATTTCACACATAAGAAATTTTAATGTTAGTGTTTTTGCATTAGTTTTGAAAAGATTATAAGAACGTTTGAAAAATTATTTCAAATTTATCCATTCTAAGATTAGAGTACAGAATAAAACGGTGATTTTACTGATTCCTAATGTTTAATAATTTAACAAAGACAGAGTTTTAATTTTACAATATATTATATTAACTTATATTATTATAAAGATGAGGAAAGCACGTATATTTTAAACTAACCGCTGTATAATATTTGTCAAGTAACCGTATAGTAAATGTCTCGGTTCTTGGATAACTGTTTCAATACTTTCTAGTCAAATTGTACCTATATAATTGTTAAAATAATTTTGCTTAAATGACGTACAATGAGACTGTCTTGTAAAGTATCAGCTGGTATATAAATTGTCTAATAAACTTACAGTAAATATCCTGCTCTTAGTACAATATTTCGCTATCTTCCGAGTCAAATTTTACCTATAGGCCTATTATTGTTAAAATAATGTTGCTTAAATGACGTACAATGAGACTGTATTGTAAAGTATCAGCTGTTAATAATAATTTGTCTAATAATCTTACAGTAACTATCCTGCTCTTAGTACAATATTTCGCTATCTTCCGAGTCAAATTTTACCTATAGGCCTATTATTGTTAAAATAATGTTGCTTAAATGACGTACAATGAGACTGTATTGTAAAGTATCAGCTGGTATATAATTTGTCTAGTAAACTTACAGTAAATATCCTGCTCTTAGTACAATATTTCGCTATCTCCCGAGTCAAATTTTACCTATAGGCCTATTATTGTTAAAATAATGTTGCTTAAATGACGTACAATGAGACTGTATTGTAAAGTATCAGCTGTTTATAATTTGTCTAGTAAACTTACAGTAAATATCCTGCTCTTAGTACAATATTTCGCTATCTTCCGAGTCAAATTTTACCTATAGGCCTATTATTGTTAAAATAATGTTGCTTAAATGACGTACAATGAGACTGTATTGTAAAGTATCAGCTGGTATATAATTTGTCTAGTAAACTTACAGTAAATATCCTGCTCTTAGTACAATATTTCGCTATCTTCCGAGTCAAATTTTACCTATAGGCCTATTATTGTTAAAATAATGTTGCTTAAATGACGTACAATGAGACTGTATTGTAAAGTATCAGCTGGTATATAATTTGTCTAATAAACTTACAGTAAATATCCTGCTCTTAGTACAATATTTCGCTATCTTCCGAGTCAAATTTTACCTATAGGCCTATTATTGTTAAAATAATGTTGCTTAAATGACGTACAATGAGACTGTATTGTAAAGTATCAGCTGGTATATAATTTGTCTAGTAAACTTACAGTAAATATCCTGCTCTTAGTACAATATTTCGCTATCTTCCGAGTCAAATTTTACCTATAGGCCTATTATTGTTAAAATAATGTTGCTTAAATGACGTACAATGAGACTGTATTGTAAAGTATCAGCTGTTTATAATTTGTCTAGTAAACTTACAGTAAATATCCTGCTCTTAGTACAATATTTCGCTATCTTCCGAGTCAAATTTTACCTATAGGCCTATTATTGTTAAAATAATGTTGCTTAAATGACGTACAATGGGACTGTCTTGTAAAGTATCAGCTGGTATATAATTGGTCTAGTAAACTTACAGTAAATATCCTGCTCTTAGTACAATATTTCGCTATCTTCCGAGTCAAATTTTACCTATAGGCCTATTATTGTTAAAATAATGTTGCTTAAATGACGTACAATGAGACTGTCTTGTAAAGTATCAGCTGGTATATAATTGGTCTAGTAAACTTACAGTAAATATCCTGCTCTTAGTACAATATTTCGCTATCTTCCGAGTCAAATTTTACCTATAGGCCTATAATTGTTAAAATAATGTTGCTTAAATGACGTACAATGAGACTGTATTGTAAAGTATCAGCTGTTTATAATTTGTCTAGTAATCTTACAGTAAATATCCTGCTCTTAGTACAATATTTCGCTATCTTCCGAGTCAAATTTTACCTATAGGCCTATTATTGTTAAAATAATGTTGCTTAAATGACGTACAATGAGACTGTATTGTAAAGTATCAGCTGGTATATAATTTGTCTAGTAAACTTACAGTAAATATCCTGCTCTTAGTACAATATTTCGCTATCTCCCGAGTCAAATTTTACCTATAGGCCTATTATTGTTAAAATAATGTTGCTTAAATGACGTACAATGAGACTGTATTGTAAAGTATCAGCTGTTTATAATTTGTCTAGTAAACTTACAGTAAATATCCTGCTCTTAGTACAATATTTCGCTATCTTCCGAGTCAAATTTTACCTATAGGCCTATTATTGTTAAAATAATGTTGCTTAAATGACGTACAATGAGACTGTATTGTAAAGTATCAGCTGTTTATAATTTGTCTAGTAAACTTACAGTAAATATCCTGCTCTTAGTACAATATTTCGCTATCTTCCGAGTCAAATTTTACCTATAGGCCTATAATTGTTAAAATAATGTTGCTTAAATGACGTACAATGAGACTG
The DNA here is from genome assembly GCA_022606455.1 of Callitettix versicolor. Taxonomy (NCBI): domain Eukaryota; kingdom Metazoa; phylum Arthropoda; class Insecta; order Hemiptera; family Cercopidae; genus Callitettix; species Callitettix versicolor. The sequence continues at coordinate 71,769,878 of CM040188.1, read as the reverse complement.
TATTGTAAAGTATCAGCTGTATATAATTTGTCTAGTAATCTTACAGTAAATATCCTGCTCTTAGTACAATATTTCGCTATCTTCCGAGTCAAATTTTACCTATAGGCCTATAATTGTTAAAATAATGTTGCTTAAATGACGTACAATGAGACTGTATTGTAAAGTATCAGCTGTATATAATTTGTCTAGTAAACTTACAGTAAATATCCTGCTCTTAGTACAATATTTCGCTATCTTCCGAGTCAAATTTTACCTATAGGCCTATTATTGTTAAAATAATGTTGCTTAAATGACGTACAATGAGACTGTCTTGTAAAGTATCAGCTGGTATATAATTTGTCTAATAAACTTACAGTAAATATCCTGCTCTTAGTACAATATTTCGCTATCTTCCGAGTCAAATTTTACCTATAGGCCTATTATTGTTAAAATAATGTTGCTTAAATGACGTACAATGAGACTGTCTTGTAAAGTATCAGCTGGTATATAATTTGTCTAATAAACTTACAGTAAATATCCTGCTCTTAGTACAATATTTCGCTATCTTCCGAGTCAAATTTTACCTATAGGCCTATTATTGTTAAAATAATGTTGCTTAAATGACGTACAATGAGACTGTCTTGTAAAGTATCAGCTGGTATATAATTTGTCTAATAAACTTACAGTAAATATCCTGCTCTTAGTACAATATTTCGCTATCTTCCGAGTCAAATTTTACCTATAGGCCTATTATTGTTAAAATAATGTTGCTTAAATGACGTACAATGAGACTGTCTTGTAAAGTATCAGCTGGTATATAATTTGTCTAATAAACTTACAGTAAATATCCTGCTCTTAGTACAATATTTCGCTATCTTCCGAGTCAAATTTTACCTATAGGCCTATTATTGTTAAAATAATGTTGCTTAAATGACGTACAATGAGACTGTCTTGTAAAGTATCAGCTGGTATATAATTTGTCTAGTAAACTTACAGTAAATATCCTGCTCTTAGTACAATATTTCGCTATCTTCCGAGTCAAATTTTACCTATAGGCCTATTATTGTTAAAATAATGTTGCTTAAATGACGTACAATGAGACTGTCTTGTAAAGTATCAGCTGGTATATAATTTGTCTAATAAACTTACAGTAAATATCCTGCTCTTAGTACAATATTTCGCTATCTTCCGAGTCAAATTTTACCTATAGGCCTATTATTGTTAAAATAATGTTGCTTAAATGACGTACAATGAGACTGTCTTGTAAAGTATCAGCTGGTATATAATTTGTCTAGTAAACTTACAGTAAATATCCTGCTCTTAGTACAATATTTCGCTATCTTCCGAGTCAAATTTTACCTATAGGCCTATTATTGTTAAAATAATGTTGCTTAAATGACGTACAATGAGACTGTCTTGTAAAGTATCAGCTGGTATATAATTTGTCTAGTAAACTTACAGTAAATATCCTGCTCTTAGTACAATATTTCGCTATCTTCCGAGTCAAATTTTACCTATAGGCCTATTATTGTTAAAATAATGTTGCTTAAATGACGTACAATGAGACTGTCTTGTAAAGTATCAGCTGTTTATAATTTGTCTAATAAACTTACAGTAAATATCCTGCTCTTAGTACAATATTTCGCTATCTTCCGAGTCAAATTTTACCTATAGGCCTATTATTGTTAAAATAATGTTGCTTAAATGACGTACAATGAGACTGTCAAATTTTTGTAAAGTATCAGCTGGTATATAATTTGTCTAGTAAACTTACAGTAAATATCCTGCTCTTAGTACAATATTTCGCTATCTTCCGAGTCAAATTTTACCTATAGGCCTATTATTGTTAAAATAATGTTGCTTAAATGACGTACAATGAGACTGTCTTGTAAAGTATCAGCTGGTATATAATTTGTCTAGTAAACTTACAGTAAATATCCTGCTCTTAGTACAATATTTCGCTATCTTCCGAGTCAAATTTTACCTATAGGCCTATTATTGTTAAAATAATGTTGCTTAAATGACGTACAATGAGACTGTCTTGTAAAGTATCAGCTGGTATATAATTTGTCTAGTAAACTTACAGTAAATATCCTGCTCTTAGTACAATATTTCGCTATCTTCCGAGTCAAATTTTACCTATAGGCCTATTATTGTTAAAATAATGTTGCTTAAATGACGTACAATGAGACTGTCTTGTAAAGTATCAGCTGGTATATAATTTGTCTAGTAAACTTACAGTAAATATCCTGCTCTTAGTACAATATTTCGCTATCTTCCGAGTCAAATTTTACCTATAGGCCTATTATTGTTAAAATAATGTTGCTTAAATGACGTACAATGAGACTGTCTTGTAAAGTATCAGCTGGTATATAATTTGTCTAATAAACTTGCCGTTATTAATGAATTTCAAAAAAAATATAGTGTTTTGGAAAAAAATATCATGGAGAATAATAAAATTTTATTGTTAGCGATGATCCAATTAAAAAGGCAATTTTTTGAAAAATAGTTAAGTAGGCGTAAATGAATGGAAAAGCTTAAAGAGAGAAGGCAATGTTAAAATTTTTATGTATAAAGTAATTATTCATTTTTTTATTGTAATAATAAATTACCGACTATTTAACTTTCATAAACTTGTCATTTCGTCTCAATTAAAGAATTTAATATTCTGATAATTTTGTTCACAAAATTATGTGTACAAGAATTTTCATATTTTTTTCCTTAAGAAAAAATCGAAACAAATATTTAAAAGTTTTCAAGAAATAATTGTATTTTGTAACATTTATTTAAATAGTCAATAAAGTACTTTATAAAAAAAATTTTAACAAATATTTTCTTTTGAATCGTCAATATCAAACATTTACAGTATATTTGTAAACATTGAGCAAACTAATATTCTAATAAGAATATAAAAAACATTATTGTTAGCATAGATTTGACAGTACTTCATTTTGTGTCTGTTAGTAATATAACGGTCTCAATTTTCGTTCTATTGGATTAAAACTCGTATTATTATTTATAGCTTAGGCCCGTCTACTACCCTGAATATTTAAAATCTTTTGTATTTTACTCTTTTTGAGAAAATCATATTTTATCACAAATGAAATAAATGTAAAGTGCGTATTAATTTTAATTGGATCTAATCTATGACAATTAATCCGTTATCGGTCAAAGTCAATTCGTCTTTAGAATTACAGGAAAATTGTATTGTTAATGTTTATAAATTTTAAAGCCGATTGTAAAATCCGAATTATTTTTAAAAAATTATTTAAAGACTTTTAATATAGCTAAATTTGGCTAGATAACTTGTCTATGTTACTACTACGAATAACATAATTGTGGTAACTAACCTCTTTACATTTTACGTAAAGAATTAATGAATGCTGTTTGGTTTTGAAAAATCGTCGCAATTATAATGTAAGAAAATACAATTTACAATAAAAAAAACGAGTGGAACTCGGGGAGTTACCGTCAGAAGCGAAGCTTTTGTTAAGATATCTTTGCTGAATATACAATTATTTGAAGATATATTTACAAATATCTTGTTTTGTTTAAATAAATAAATACGTGAACCTAGCTTAGATATTAACTGTAAAGTAAAAGATCAGTTGTTTTATATAAATTAGTAACGATCAGCTGATTTCATTGAACAACTGATAGGGTATAATAAATTTCATGATATGTTGTTAAAAACTTGCAATATTAACAACAAATATTATAAACGTTTACAAGGTGTACTTGTTCTTCAACTACGGAAAAACACCGAAACCAGCTGTAGTTAAAGATCAGTTGCTTTATATAAATTCGCAATGATCAGCTGATTTCATTGAACAGCTGATAGGAACATAAAATTCATGTTATGTTGTTAAAAACTTGCAATATTAACAACAAATATTATAAACGTTTATATTATTTTCAATGTATTATTAAACGCTTACAATGTGCACCGTTTCTTAGTGTTCATCAACTAAGAAAAACACCGAAACCAAAGCAACACATCGTTTTCATATAATACGTGTGTACTGTTGTCGAAAAGGAGGAAGAAAAAAAGAGACAAATGGAGAGACGAAATTCGTTTGCTTGTTCGTTCCTTATTTCAGTTCATAGTTCACAAAAGTTTTTTCTATTCACTACTTCCGACCAAGCTAACATTTAAAATCTTCGCTCTACATCTATAACTCTAATTATTCCGTTTTTGTATATTTACATAAGTAATGTTAACATATTATATACAAAAGCAATTTTATTACGTATCCACAACAAACAGCGAAAGCATACCGTAGAGTAAAGAGCGTGTTGTTTATAAAATATTTTTCTTGATGTAATGAACTCAAGATTTATATTTAAAAACATACATAATAAGCAATACAGTGCGACAAATATTTAAGCATCGAATTGTTCAGATTGATTGTTTTCTTTTCATTACTGATTTAACAATTCTTGGTTAAAGGTGTCGCGCGGTGTTTATTTGGGATACGAATTTCAATTAGTGATTTGAAATTTAGGCTGTTATTAAACATTTTTTACTTGGGTATTATTGTTTTCAATAATAAATTTTCGATTATTCGTTTAATTATTTTTTTGCGATAACTGTATTCATGTTTTGTTTCATCAAAAAACCAGTTTTTAGTTGATCTGTGGACTTTTTTCAAAACATAAAAGGAAATAGTAAAACCTTCGTATTTGTTACATCTCTATGACTCACTATATGCTAGGTTCTGTGTTTATGTAATAGCTGGATTTTATTTATAAGTTAATAACTATTATGAAATATATTTCCTATTTGAAACTATTCTATAGTTACTTTCAGTAGTAAATATTCATTAGAAAATTACCTAAAGGCCTAGGTAAGGAGTGACCTTCATGGTAAGGCCCCAGACCCGTTAGTCCTGTGAAACGAACGCCGAGCATGACCTGTACACCAGGTTCATTAAAGAGTGGACATAGGCTAGTCCATAAAGTGGTTATATAGTAGAAATAAAACAAAAAACCAATAAACATATACCCAGAAACGTCTCTTGTACCATTATTGCCCATTATTTTTGCTAAATAAATTAATTGCCATAACAGCTTAACTGACCGATTTGATATCTTGTACCTTGTTCATTATAGTCAAAACCTAGTCCAGAAAATCTAGTTCCAGTAACCCTTTTCAAAAATTGAGACCATAAAAAATAACAAGTAGGCCTACTCAATTACAGTAAATTCTGTAATAATTCCAAATGTATGTCTCGTTTAATTTTTGTATAAAATAGTACAACTTTTAAAAATATACTGATTTTTTGTTTAGAAAAAATTCTTTCGACTTTTTCAAAAGACAAAAAACAAAATATAATGAAAATAATAAATTCAATATGTCATAAAGATGGCAAATATCGACAGTACTACACATAAGGTTACATTATTAGTATACAATTAACGTTAGTTAATAACTAAACTATGTTTTACTAATTAAAAGCGGTACTACGCAGCACAGCGTAATAAACAATAAAACAACGAATATAATAAATTGAACATCAAATTAAACTTAGCAAATATCGATTATAATAAACTGATCATGTCATTATTAATAGACAATAATAATACTATAGTATTATTATAATACTATACTATTATTATACTATAGTACTATAATACTGATATACTATTATAACTACTTATTATGTATTAACGTAGTACCTCGTAATAAAAAAAAGCAACGAAAATAATAAAAGTCTAATTAAACTTTGTAAATATCGATTGTAGTAAACTGACATTGGCTTTATTAGTAAAACATTAACGTTAGTTATTTAACAAACTACCCTTAGTAACAAAAACGGTACTAACTCAGTATTGCATAGTAAACAAAGCAACAAAAATAATTAATTGACACATCTAATCAAACTTTGACAATTTTGATTTGAATAATCTGAACACGTAATTATTAGTATACGAGGTGTGTACAGAAAGTAACGAGAATTTTTAAATTTCGCGAGCTTGGAGAGTCCGATTGTCAAACATTTTTTTTATTATGTTGGTATACATGCCCTTGAAGTATGATAAAACTTTCAGTTGTTTTCATTGTTGACTTTATCTGTGACAGCCACTAAGGTTAGACGTGTTTTTATGAGCTCGGCGATTTTCGTTTGTTAAAGGAAATGGATCAAAGAATATGATTTAAATTTTGTGTAAAAAATGAAATAAAGTGTAACAAAAGTTAAATCCAACAGTAAACTATAATGTAAACATTTATAAAAATCTTTGTTCTAATATTTTACCGATTGTAAACATTAAAGATGTGAATATTTAATTGAATTGTAAAAAATAATGTAAGGGTTGTTAGATCAGACATTTTGAAAAATGGAAAAATATTTCTAACTTTTTCCGGAAACTACTAAAGTAATCAGAAAATTGTTAAAGTTCCTTATAAAAATCTTAACTGTATGAAATAGCACATATTTTTTACAATTAAAAAAATATAGGCAGTCTTGGTACTCGCCGAGAGAAGTGACTACTTCTTTTGGCATGCCTGACTGTATACTTCTTTCACTATTATGATTTAATTAGCGGTTACCCGTTGCGGCTTCACCCGCAATTGTAAAGTATGAGGTGTTCAGAAAGTAACGAGAATTTTTAAATTTCGCTGGCTTAGAGAGTCCGATTGTCAAACATTTTTTTATTATATTGGTATACATGCCCTTGAAGTATGATAAAACTTTCAGCTGTTTTCATTGTTGACTTTGTCTGTGACAGCCACTAAAGTTAGACGTGTTTTTATGAGCAAGACGATTTTCGATTGTTAAAAGAAATGGATCAAAGAATTTGTATCAAATTTTGCGTAAAAAATGGAATAAAGTGTAACAAAGTGTGTGAAATGTTAACAAAGGCCAAAGGTGAGTCTGCTATGAGTAAAGCAAGAGTTTATGAGTGGTATAAGCGTTGCCCCAGCCTCCATATTCGCCAGACATGGCTCCGTGTGACATTTTCCTATTTCCAAAAATAAAGAGAACCTTAAAGGGCTGTCGTTTTACAGCCGTAGATGACATTAAAAGCGCATCGCTGAAAGAACTAAAGCCTATCTGAAAGATCGAGTTTTAGAAGTGTTTCGAGGATTGGAAGAAACGCTGGCATAAGTGCATAATCTCAAATGGGAACTATTTTGAAGGCGGCAACATCAAAGTAGAAAAATAAATAAATATTTTGTTCAAAAAATTAAAATTCTCGTTACTTTCTGAACACACCTCGTACAATTAACTTTCTTACTAAACTACTAATTAGTACCAAAAAGGTATATTAATCCAGTATAGAAAAGCAATAAACAAAAGAGCACGAATATAATAAATTAAAAATCTAATTAAATTTTGCCAAATTTCGACTGTAATAAAGTGAATACACCATATTAGTCCAACAAACGTTAGTTATTATCTAAACGAGTAACAAAAAATTGGTATAACTCATTACAACATAATAAACAAAAAGCAACGAAAATAATAAATTGAGCATCTAATTAAACTTATCAAATGTCGACTCTAATAAACTGAACATGTTATTATTAGTTTACAATTAACCTTAGTTGTCATAAGATATTGTAACTTATGATGGTTTTCATATCATCATAAGTTTTTAAAATTTGTTATTTATCTGTATTACGTTACAGATTCTAATAAACCACTACTTATTAGTTACAAAAAGCCGTATTAATAGCACGATACATAACAAATAACGATAATCGTCAATTAAACTTCTAATCAAGCTTAGTCAATAAACTGATCCCGTTATTATAAGTGTTAGTATCTGTTGCAGCAATGTTATTGGTATTATCTCAACAGTGGCCATATTTCGCGTCTACATAAGATCACACTTTTTATAATTGTATTTTTGATATATGTTTATCCCGTATGATACTGGTCACTGTCCTCATTGTCTTCTTCCCAAGGTGTTTCGTTCTTTTATCTCTGTGTCTGAGTCCATCGCCATTAACTATCATGCACAAACACTTGTAAGTTGTACACACCTTGATTTGTGCGTCGTGTTCCAATAAAGATTCTTGTTCTGCCCTCCAATGCACTCTGTTTGGTTTAGGTTTTCCTCAAGTCCATAAATTTCATATTTATGTATTCTAGATGTAGTGACGAAAATTGACCAAACAGATTTTAAAAATGGAAACCACATGGTCGCAAAAAATAGGAAGACCGAGATTTATTAGGAGTAACCGAATTGATAAGGAAGTGGGAGAGAGGGAATTGGATCAAGATTTGCGGAATGAAAAAGAAAAATGGAAGCTAGGAGTTGGAAGACGTAGCAGAATGTTTTAAGCCGGAAAAAAGAAGTTTATCTAAGAAATGCATCATATGCAAGATATAATTAAACTTAAATTATAAATAGCAAATAACAAAAGTAGTCATTAACGTATCATTAACTCAGCAACGTTAACTAACACGTAGTCATAGTACGTGGAAAATAATTCCGTTCAATAACCGTTATGAACAGGTGTTATTGAGTGACAAAACATTAGTCAATAGTAAGGCAATATCATTAGTGATAATTAAAAATATGTGATTAACTAATGATTAGAAGGCCTACATATTTAGAATTAAGAAAATAATTTTTGTCAGCTGATCAACAATCAATTTTTGTTTATTACACAATGGTTATGTAGACGATGAGAAAGCAGCGAGTTGTGTGTGTGTGTGTGTGTGTGTGTGTAAATTTACAGGAAATAATTACGTGCTTGTAGTACAACGGTGCAACGAATTTAGGAGGCAATTCAGTGTAAACGGAAGTCAGGGCCTGCGGAAACAGTGCGCATTCCCGTAAGTGCCGAGCGCTTTAATGCTGCGTCATTGCAGAGTCCGACTCGGTTCCCGCGAAGGTACTCAAGCATTTTGAATCTGTCGAGATGATTTAATTTGTTCAAAGATAGAAAATGAATAAAACGATAGTTTCTGTGGACTTCCGTTGGCAGCAGATAGTCTATGTTTGTTGAAGCAAATTTTTATTTTACTTGCTGTTTGAATCAAATGCAGGTGCTTTTAGATTTTTTTTTTTTTTTTTTTTTTTTGTTGTTTAACGTCCGACTATTGTGCACACTTGGGCTAATGCAGACGATGGGATGATTTATAGCTTATAGCGTATGAAAATGCCAAGCCCTAGCCGAGAATCGAACCCGGGTCCTCGGGGTGAATGCCCGGTACGCTATCAACTAGGCCACCGAGCCGGCTAAACTGCATTTATAAAAGGAATTTGTATACATTCAAGCAAAATAATCGACCCTTTTTTTCTTCGACGACTCTAAAATACTATCTGTCACTCTCAATGCTGAACGTCAACACAGAAACGATACGAACGTTCATGACTTCAAATGTCAGTCAACACCAACATGCTTACATCTAAAGTTAAGCATACAAATATTACGACAATTGTTTCCAAATCAAACTGTTTCCCTTTCTGTAGATAATCCTAGCCTCGCAGATCTTCGGATTTTTCTGCAGATTTCGTTCGTCAGGATATCTGAAGGTTAAATGTTTTCTTGACGGAGACGTATTCACAGCCGCAAAACAAATCAACACCAAATAGTGCAATGCTTGTTACACTCGATTATTTCCTCGAGAATCGTAGCTTAAAAATAAAACGGTAAAATGATTCGTCATATCTTATTACAAAATTTGTTCAGTTATGAATATTCATAGATCATCTCAGTATGCTAAATTTGAAGTAAAAATCTAAAATTTACGGTTCAAATGAAAATTTGTTTCATTTTCGGAAAAACGAAACATGGCCCAACTTTTGGTCAGAAATTATATTTATATTTTATTAACAATATTTTATCAGTTGATTTTTACAAAATTAGTGTGATTTTCCAGTTTTTCTAATAGTCCCCACCAAATATTGTCTTTAGAAGGAACCAGCAACAGCACCCACGCTGGCACGCATGTACACGCACACCTCTCTATCTATCTATCTACACACACACACACACACTGATTAGAATCAGCGTTTATTAGCTAGAAATATAATATTAAGTAGGATATTTTAATACCTTGTAATATATTTATAGAATCTCGTCACAAAGTCGAAAAAAGCTCGATCTTATTAAATGCATTTCTCTTTTCGTATTAAAGTATATAAAAATCGATTTTTCTGCCAAGTTTGAATCAAATCGGACCAAAGTAGCGAAAGTAAGCGTGCTAAAACACACACACACACACACACACACACACACACACACACACACACACACACACACACACACACACACACAGTTTTCCAGACCGGTAATAACGGAAACTGCCGGTACTCGGAATAAATAAAAAAACTCCATTATTGATGAGAATTTAAAAATGTGTATTGTACGTGTTGGTCAGTACAACTCATCAAACAGACTACACTTAAATGCCACAATTTTCAAAGGAAATTAAATGTAAATATTTTTGTACAATAAAAACATTTTTAAATTCCTACTTATTTTTTTTTAATTATTTAATGTTTTTAATGGTCACCTTAATAATTAGTAAAGAAAAACTGAATATGTAAAGTGACTAAACGTTCAAGTTAATATTAAAATTAACAAGGAAACATAAATCGACCGTAACTAAAGATAATGCTACCGATATGAAAGAAATTTTTATCAACGTATCAAATAGATTTTTATTCGACCCTGCATCATATCCTGCCAATAACAAGACATCGTCACACGCTGCAAACAGATCCACTCGTTGACTCAACATCTCAGTCATACTCGAAGTAATGCATTGGTGAATAGAAAACCAAATGGAAGAAACAAAGCCAGTTCCGGCGCGGTTAATCTACGTGTCAATACCAGTGCCCATTTCATTATGTCCGAATTCGGCCAATACGCAAAACGTTACGAATACAAAAGTGCATTTATGTTACGAGATTTCATTTCTAAATTTAGGACGAAAACAAAATTAAACCCGATGCTGGCGGATGGGTTTTGTTTTGAATTCACCTATTTTCTATTCCACGTCACTTGCAGTTTGCCGCTAATAGGATGCGTCGACGAAACTCACTTTGACTGCGGATTCGTTATAAATAAAATTGTATACGTTAGTTCCATAATCATCATTTTTTTGTACTGGCGTAATGGTATTTCTAAAAATGTTATTTTGGTAAAACAAGCAATATTTAAGTAAACGCGGCACGCAACTGTGTCGCTGAATTAACGAAAACGAATTTGCAAACTTTTGTAACATAAAATAAACGAATATTAAAATACCCCCTCCAAACGTAACGTGTACACAATAAAATACGATATTTTAATTAACAATTTTATTTAATGTAATGTGACCGCAGTTAAGTTTATTTAGTACTGTAAAAACTAATGGAAACCTGTATGAAATATTTGTACAGATTTAGGTAATTTATTGAAGTGGAACTTTTAATGTTAGCTTTGGCGAGACGAGTGAATAAAAAATGTCTGCCGAACGGGAAAATTTAACGGAAATATGGAACGAACGAGCAAACGAATTTCGTCTATTTATGTCTCTTTTTTCTTCCTCCTTTTCGATAACACTACACGCGTATTATATGAAAACGTTGTGTTGTTTTGGTTTCGGTATTTTTCCTTTGTTCGAAGAACACGTGCACGTTGTAACCGTTTATAACGGATTCGAAATTAATATAAACGTTTATATAAATTATTTTTAAACAATTATAAATTTTTTAACAACATAACCTGAAACATATTGCAGCATCAGCTATTCAATGAAATCAGCTGATCGTTACGAATTAATGTAAAACAAATATCTAAGCTAGGTTCACGTATTTATTTATTTAAATAAAACATGATATTTGTAAACATATCTTCAAACTAATTGTATATTTAGCAAAGATAGCATTAAGAAAATATTGGCTTCTGTCGGTAACTACCCGGGTTCCACACGTGTATTTTTTTAAAAAAAGTTAATTATTTATTTAAAGTAATTAAAATGTTACGAGATTTAAAATGTGTTTTAGATATAATACAGTCTAAGCACTAACTTGGGGCGGGCTAAGTTTTAAGCTAGGCCGTATAATTTTCTATAGTTAATAACCCGTTTTTTATTTACTCATATTTTTACTACAAAAACGTTTTTTTTTCGTAAAACTGTTAAATATAGTATATTCTCTAAATTTTTGCATTTTTTTGAAATGTAAGAACGTTGCAATTACTAAAAGTACTTTCTCATTAACGTCAGAATATATTCATCAAATTATTTAAAAAAAAAATTACAAAATAAAGTAGGCCTGCAGTAATTATAAAATAAGTACAATTATTCATTCTTTAACATTTCTTTTAATTACGAAAAATATGTAGGCCTATTCATTCTCCAAATAGATTATTTTAATTATCAATGTATTATGCATTGTTACTAAAGGAACGTTGTTATTTCATTTTAAAAATTATCGGGTATCATCCTTTATTAAATTTAACGTTATGCTTATTATACACTTAACAATTTTCTGAGGATGTTCTACCCCCTTCTCCAAGTACAGTGAATCCGGACTTGTCTGATAAAACCGGTATGTCTACCTGCAGGTGACCAAGAAATATTTGGCCCCTCGTGCCAAACACTTATTTTGTTAGGGCTTTACCTCAGGTTTCCTAAATGGGATAATTATATACAATGAACTTTACACGCTTTACCGTCTCTGCACGCTTTACCGGGAGACCCCAATGCACGAGTAACACACAAGTTCAAAAGGTCAATGTTTAAAGTCCTGTACATAGAAACCTGTTCTATTCTTTGTTGCAATCTATATTAGGGTTGTTATTTATTCAGTAATATATATATACAATCACGTATGTTTAACATAGTAACTTAAACAACGTTGAAGATATATCTCTAAAATAATATTCTTTACAATTAATTTATATATATATATGAATAGTTAAACTCGTATTTCCTTATTTAAAAAAATATTTTAAAATTGTAAACTTACATTGTATTCATTTTCCGAGAGATTTCTATTAGCCTATATATATATATATATATATATATATATATATATATATATATATATATATATATATATTATTATTATTATTATTATTAGTAAAGGGTTTTTAGTAAAGGATCTTTACGAAAATTAATGGTTTTCATCGTTTTGTTTCGTAAGTGTAGTGTTTCAAATATATAAAACTACTAGTATATAAAAATCTGCACAAAAAATATTATATATATATATATATATATATATATATATGTGTGTGTGTGTGTGTGTGTGTGTGTGTGTGTGTGTGTGTGTGTGTGCGCGCGCGCGTATATGTGTGTGTGTTTTAGGAACACTATTTTAGTGTTCGTGATTTAGTCTTTAACCGTATTTTCGTATAATTTTGGTATAAGAGCTATTATTTTGGTAATTGAGTTAGCTATTACAATATACTGCGTTTCGGAATGTGCGCCCTTTAGGGTCTTATATTTCGAGACTGCAGTTAATGCCGTAAGCTTTACTCTTTACGTAAGTGATCCTTTGTCCTCCTCAGTCTAATTGGCGTCAAATGTGGACGTTATGACAAAAAATATTTTTTCAATTGATATTTGGTAAAAAGTCTTGCGCCAAGTTTTCATCTATCATGAATTGCAGCTGACAGGCTCATAGGTACTTTTACAAAATAATTTTAAAGAAAGCTGATTTTTAAAAATCTCTTACCGAATTCTCCTAATAGAACATCATTACTCAAGTTAATTTAACAGATTTTAACAAAAAAAATTCAAAAGTAAATTTTAAGAAGAGCTTAAAACAGCGCTTGGAGCTTATTTTTTGCAATTTATTATTGAATCGTAATTTTATTTTTCTCATATTTACCGTAGTAATCGATTCTATGGATTTAAACATACGATCGATATAAAAAAAAATCGATTTGCGATAATTATAACAGATTTTTTTTTAATGTTAACAGGTACAAAGCCAGGCTTTTTAGTGCGTAGCGACCAATATATTTAAGAATAAAATTTGATAAAAATCGTTAAAATGTTTTTTTTAAATATTGTTCGAATTTTTTTTTTTTTTTTTCGTTTCACCCTCTTTAGCGACCTGAATCAATCATTTAAGAATAAAATTTGTTAAAAATCGTTCAAAATGACAGGTTTAGGTCTTATTTTGGCTTTATCTTGGAATCTTTCGAATTTGTTATAGAAAAAATTAAAAACATTCAATATGTATTAAGAACATGCTTGCATGTATTATGAAAACCTCTCACTTAATTTTACACAATTTGCGCTCACTTACAATTAAACCCTTTTTTAGAGTTAGTAAACCTTAAAACTGTGTACGTCAATCAAAATATGATTTTCAATAAATTTATCGATCGTTATACCTTCGATATGTTTAATAATGTGAAAATAACGTATTAAATACAACAGTTGACTGACCATCATCTGACAACATAATGACGTTCATAATACTAACTACAAAGGAAACATTCATGTTCACTTACTTATATTAATAAGGTCACTTTATTATTATCACAAAATATAACATTACGTATAGATTTAAAGACACACTTTTCGGTATTTTAAATATTCTATTTTAAGAAAATATTACTCTTGCCAGTGTGCCTTGCTGCAGAGAGTCTGGCATACGTGTTCAATCATCGCACGTTATAAAATTGCAATTTCCGTTGCGAAGAGTAGTGGGGAAGCATTTAAAAAAAAATTAGATTATGCATGCTAAGTGTGTGTTAGCACAGGAGGAAGGGGACTTGGGGCAGTGCAGTCGTGTAGTGCTGGGTTGCAGAGCTGCAGTTGCCGGGTGTCTTCAGCTTGGTAAGAACAAGATAGATTTTTAGAAAAATACTTTTTTATGTAGTAAAAAATGTTCTAATCAACTTCTAGGTGTTCGAATTGTGCGGCTGGAGAAATATCCAGTCTTATAAACTTATTACTTGCAATACAACATGCATGTTAGTGTAACAGCGAAATTACATTGTAAAATAAATTGCTGAAACAAGATCGCTGTAACACCTAATCAAATTGTTATAAAAGTTGCATCCGTTTCCCGCGCTAGAAAACACCTTGATTTTTGAATCGCCACATCGAGTCCAATTTGAGTAAAATCGGATCAATCAATTTTATACTTTTCTTTATCGAAAGCACAAAACCTGGATTTTTCGTTAACAAAATAATGATGTGTTTAAATAATAATAACGTTCGTTTAATTTATGCGTATGCGTTTCATTTCATATATTTTTAATTAATTTTTTAACCATGAGACATTTTTTAAATTTTAAGCACTACTTTCTGTGGCAAACAGGGTTCGAACGCTATTATTATTTATTTTAAAGCGAAAAGCACATTGAGGCTATTATCGCCTCCCTAAATCTAAGTGTGAGTGTAAAGTGTTAAAGTCGTAAGTGTAGTGTTGCAAGTGTAAGTGTGTGTTAGACTCGGGTACCGCGAGTTACGTCTAAATCCTCTAAATCTTCTCAATAGGTGCATCTAGTTTGCACCTCCTGAACCATATAACCATATATATATATATATATATATATATATATATATATATATATATATATATATATATATATATATGTAACGAAAATAAAGAAACAACTCACTTATTTCTGGCTTGTTTATATACATATATACATACACACACACACACACACACACACACACACACACACATATATATATATATATATATATATATATATATATATATATATATGTGTGTGTGTGTATGTATGTATGTATATATGTATATAAACAAGCCAGAAATAAGTGAGTTCTTTCTTTATTTTCGTTTTAAGTACTATGATAAAGGCAAATGTCTGAGTAAACAATAATAACTAGCACTTCAAAGAACATTAATCCTCGTAATAAATTCTTAATTAAAATACACGTCACCGAGGACAGAGCCCGTATCTTTTTCCACCATCTTAACCGGTAACCGTAATATTTACGAAAAATTTTATTGGACAAACTTTGTTAAAAATGTCTATGTTCAGTATTTGTTACTGTTTAAAGTATTTGTTACTGTTTACAGTATATGTTCTATTTAAACTTTGTTAAAAATTTCTATGTTCAGTATCTGCCTTCCTTAGCTTCGTCAATTCTACTTTTGTTGAATTGGCATCGGTTTCTATATCTATACTATAAAAAATATATCTATACTATAGTATAGATATTGTTTATGAAGATAGAGGTTCTCCGAAACGCGTCAACGAGAGTAGAATTGACGAAGCAAGCGAAGGCAGATCATTATACTGAACATAGTGATAATAATCCTAGCAGAAAAGAAGAAGAATATAAAAAGAATTTGTTAAAAATTGTATACTCTTTCTCTATGAAGCGGTCAGAAAGAGCTCTAAGAAGCGGCCTTTCTTATGATAGGCCTTGCCATTCAACTAGTCTCATAGCCACATCGAAACCCGCCATCTTGAAACGCAAATAAATGGGAAAAATCTTACACTACCTTTTTTGGCTGTATGCATGGAACCAACGCACCAATTGTCAAAACGGTCAATGCGTTTGGCCAAAAATGGTTTTCATCGTTAAATCAGTGGGCATCGTCTTGTAACATAAGTGAATAAGATAAAATCGTAAACACTAATCGTTTTGGTCTTCTACAACAGGGGTCTCCAAACTTTCCAGCCTTAGGGCCATACTGATTACTCCAGTAAGTTCCGAGGGCCAAAACCATATTATCATTGTTGCCGGTGGTAAAAAGTGAAATAGTCCACTGATGAAAAAAAAAGTCATCATATTAATAATTAGATGTCATTAGATGTCATATTAATAATTATTGAACATAAAATTAGAATACTTCAGTAAACTAAATTTAATTTGCTATAAAAATATGTTCTCTAAAAGGAGTTTTCAAGTTGCTAGCTCTCCGCGGGCCGGATGTGGCCCTCGGGCCGTAGTTTGGAGACCCCTATTCTACAAGACACCATTGTATTAACTTTCATAACAATCTAACAATTTGTTTTGCCAAAATTGCGTAACAAACACACAAAGCAAGGCCTCGCTTCGTTCGGTCAGTTATTTGTGCCTAACTACGTTCTTGGAATTTCAATAATATAGTTCCGTTCTGCATCTCATGACGTTATGGACCGTCAACGAAACTTAAATACGATTTTCCTGCGTAAAGTTAATTGCCTTACCGGATTGTATCGTCACTCCAAATATCTCTTTGGCTAGCGGTGAATTTTCCTGCAGTAGCCATTTTCACCACACATCAACGTCATAGAATATAAATATTTACTTGAAAACATGTAATTTGAATTTCAAAATTCGGCTCTAATTTTTTCATATTACGAAAAATTAGAAAAATCCTTGCTTAAAGGTTTTCAGAACATAATGTTTCCATGTATTTATGGTCTGTTTAATAAATACAATTATATTACATAAAATTGTATTTACTCATAGATCATATGTTTTTAGGAAATCATAAAATATCAAAGTTAAAAATTACAATTAAATTATGTGCTCTATCTGTCACGAAAATTAGGCGATATTATAACTAGATATAACAAATTTTAATGCTATAATTTTAAAACAAGTGGTTGCAAAAAATAATTTACAAATTTTCAATTTCGCAACCAAAATTAAGATCATGAAAGTAAGAAGATTATGTAAGAAGTAAATAGTAAGTCATTTTATGATTTCGCTTAACAAAGGCATTCAGTAATAGCTTTGTGGATCGAGACATTACAAACATGATGTTAAACGTCTTATTTCTTTAAAAAAATTTCAAACTATAAGTAGTTTCAGAAAAGTTAATTAACAATAAGTAATTATTCTTGTTAGAACTTAAATTTTTGTAAATAAACAAAATTACTTGCTGATTATTTCGGTAAAAAATTCAATAATTTTTTTCCTACAAACTATAAGAAAAATGTTCTTATAAGTCCAAATACTGTACACATTGATTATTAATTTCTAATTATTAAAGATATTCGTATTGCTAATAATCAGTCTTTATATTTTGAAGAATCTAACCTTTTTCAATATTCCTGAGCAATTTAAAGTGGTTTTAATTGGGATGTTTGTCCATTTGTGTGTTAGTCTGTTTGTAATATTTCTGGGAACTAATGTAATTGACCAAATTTGAGAAAAATTTGGTTTGTCTGGCTTGTACATATTTCAGGATCATTTTATAATTAAAAGTCCCCTATTTATAAAAAGAAATAATACTAAAAAACGACTTTAACAATGCACATAAAATGTTGTTAAAATGAATTCTTAATTAACTAAAATCATTAGATTTCTAAACAAATAATCAGTAAAAAAATTGGAAACTGTATAAAAAAATGATTAATAGATTAAAATTTTGTTTTGTTATATATGAAAACTTATAATTCAAGTCAGTTTATGCAGTAAATTTGGAATTGAAGGTTCAGGACGATTTGGTGAGAAATTTAATAATCCTTAACTTTGTGTTATTTTACTTCTTTCCTAACCGTAAATTTCGTTTGTTTGTAATTTTGTAATTTGATTTGAGTTTCAATCTTCATGACTCATATTTAAGACAAATATGCTGGACTTAGTGGTCGATGTGCTAAAGCAACGGTCAAGTCTGCTGCGTGCACCTCAAAGTACTTAGTTCGAGCCGTAGTTACTCCAGTTACTTATCCCACGTACTCAGTAGAAAGTATGGTCATAAAAAAAGGCAAAAAAAAGGAAGACAAGAACAAAAATTCAGATAAGTTAAAAGGCTGTTATTTTAGAATTATTAATTCAGTTTTAATTTATTTTGTTTTTATAACCTACTTAATGAAATAAATAAAAACATAAACATTGGACATAATTTAAAAAAATTTCTTATTAAAAATACAAATTTACATGAGCGTAAGTTTAGCTAAGTAAGTTGTATTTTT
This sequence comes from Callitettix versicolor, assembly GCA_022606455.1. Classification (NCBI taxonomy): domain Eukaryota; kingdom Metazoa; phylum Arthropoda; class Insecta; order Hemiptera; family Cercopidae; genus Callitettix; species Callitettix versicolor. The sequence continues at coordinate 71,751,094 of CM040188.1, read as the reverse complement.
AAGTACTTTTTTTACTATTACTTTTATGAGTATTTATAAGTATTTTTATTACTTTTATGAGTAATAAGATCTGTGAAGTAGTGAAAAATCTATACTTTATGATATAATGAGAGAAACATTTTAAATTTTAATTGTACATTAGATTAGCCTACATCAGCCGAGGTTTATTTTACCCCATGTACCTTTACTACTAGTACAGATACCACTGCGTTCAACTAGGCATAGGAATTTTCGCCGTATGCTAGCATCATTCCAGAATGACATGCTCAGCAGTCTCTTCAGACCGTGTATACAGCCGAGGTCTACTTATACCCCAAGTAACGATACTACTAATACAGATACCACTGCGTTCAACTAGGCTTAGGAATTTTCGCCGTATGCTAGCATCATTCCAGAATGACATGCTCAGCAGTCTCTTCAGACCGTGTATACAGCCGAGGTCTACTTATACCCCAAGTAACGATACTACTAATACAGATACCACTGCGTTCAACTAGGCTTAGGAATTTTCGCCGTATGCTAGCATCATTCCAGAATGACATGCTCAGCAGTCTCTTCAGACCGTGTATACAGCCGAGGTCTACTTACGACCCCAAGTAACGATACTACTAATACAGATACCACTGCGTTCAACTAGGCTTAGGAATTTTCGCCCTATGCTATTATCATTCCAGGGTGACAAGCTTAGCAGTCTGTTCAGACCATGTGTACAGCCGAGGCTTACTTATACCCCAAGTACCTTTACTACTAGTACATATACCAATGCGTTCAAATAGGCTTTGGAATTTTCGCTCTATGTTAGCATCATTCCAGAATTCCATGCTTGGCAGTCTCTTCAGACCGTGTGTACAGCCGAGGTCTACTTATACCCCAAGTACCTTTTTTATTAGTACAAATACCAATGCTTTAAACTAGGATTAGGAATTTTCTCCCTATGCTGGCATCATTCCATGGTGACATGCTTAGCAGTCTGATCAGACTGTGTGTACAGCCGAGGTCTACTTATACCCCAAGTACCTTTTTTATTAGTACAAATACCAATGCTTTAAACTAGGATTAGGAATTTTCTCCCTATGCTGGCATCATTCCATGGTGACATGCTTAGCAGTCTGATCAGACTGTGTGTACAGCTTACACACAGAATCACGTCTGACAATTCTTAGTGTCAATAATTGTTTCATGAATTGACCATGTTTAGTATATAGCATACCTTGCTCCAGGCGGTCTCTTCTCAATTTCATAAACCATTTGTAGTGCTGTTGGCTTGTTCTTCTGACAAGCTTTTTTCTCAGCCTTTTTCCAGGGAAGTCCTGCCAGCGTCGTTAATGTTTTCAAATACCGCATACTGGCTACGGATTTCAAAAGGATGATTTAGCACTCTTCTTGACCAATTCTTCGGCACGCTCATTGCACCAAATATCTGCATGTCCAGGTATCCAGCTTAAGATTAAGGAAATAGGGAAATTTAGTGTGGTGAGAGTTTGATAGCACTCCCACCGCAGCTTGATGGGGAATTGCGCTGAGGTAAGCAGCTTGACTGTCTGATAGTACCACTATTTATTTAGTTGTATAACGCTAAACTATACATAATGTATTGGCTCATCATATAGTTATGAATTCTCAGCTTGAAAAATAGTTCTACACTTTCAAGACCTGAACTAACAGCAGTATACCTCTTACCAGAAATTTCTATAAATGAAAAGCTTCCGTGTACCAGACAAGGCTGCAACCTGATTTTCCTTTTTCGTTCTTCACTTAGCGAAAAAGTCTTTGTAAAGGCATAATCTACGCCCATCTATAGCCATCTTCATAACAGATCTATAAAAAGTATACTCGGTAATGCTGAGCCTAGTCTTTAATTCCTTAATTCCTGATTCCTTAATTTTAAAGTTGATGCTAATAAAACATTTTGTTTGAATTGTTGGACAAACTAAAAACGATAATTTTATTTTGTATAAATTTATTTCTCATATACAAGGTGTGTTCAGAAAGTAACGAGAATTTTAATTTTTTGAACAAAATATTTATTTATATGTGAAGGCGACAATCCAATCCTCGAAACACTTCTGAAACTCGATCTTTGAGATAGCCTTTAGTTCTTTCAGCGATGTGCTTTTAATGTCATCTACGGCTGTAAAACGACAGATTCTCTTTATTTTTGGAAATAGGAAAAAGTCACACGGAGCCATGTCTGGCGAATATGGAGGCTGGGGCATCACTACAGTACTGTTTTTGGTATAAAAGGTCACGAACAAGTGTAAGCTGGTGCAAAAGCCATGAATTGTTTTTCCACAGATCCGGGGTTTTTTTCTGATTGCTTCACGCAAACGGCGTTGAACTTGTAGGTAGTACTCCTTATTGACCGTTTCACCTGGTAGAAAGAATTCATGATGCACTATGCCATTAATATCGAAGAACACATTGAGCATAACCTTCACGTTCGACCGCACTTGTGGAGCCTTTTTCGGTCTTTGCGAGCCAGAATGCCTCCACTGGGATGATGGAGCCTCAGTTTCGACGTCATATCCGTAAACTCATTTTTCATCACCTTTTATATTACGTTTCAGTAATTTTTCATAGTCGTTTACTTCATTTAGTGATTCCTGAGCAACTTCCATTAGCCGCTGTTTTTGTTCAAAATTCAACAATTTTGGAACGAATTTTGCTGCCACGCGTTTCATACACAAAACACTGGAAACAATGTCATGACATAAGCCAATAGATATGCCAACATCATCAGAGACCTCTGTAATTGTGATTCGACGATTGTTCATAACCATTTCTTTCACTTTTTCCACGTTTTCATCGGTTGTTGATGTGCTGGGTGTCCAGGGCGTTTGTCATCTTCAACGTCTTCACGGCCTTCTTGGAAACGCTTATACTACTCGTAAACTCTTGCTTTACTCTTAACATACTCACCATAGATCTTTGCTAACATTTCACACACTTTGTTACACTTTATTCCATTTTGTACGCAAAATTTGATACAAATTCTTTGATCCATTTCTTTTAACAAATGAAAGTCGCCGAGCTCATAAAACACGTCTAACCTTAGTGGCTGTCACAGACAAAGTCAACAATGAAAACAGCTGAAAGTTTTATCATACTTCAAGGGCATGTATACCAACATAATAAAAAAAATGTTTGACAATCGGACTCTCTAAGCCAGTGAAAATAAAAAATTCTAGTAACTTTCTGAACACACCTCGTACAACGAACAAACTATATAATTAAAAGTTTTGATTATTAGTCTAATAAAAATTAAAATTTGTAAAAGGAACACAGATTAAAGTTAATACATTTGAAGAACAATAGCGTCAGAACGGGCAAAACGTCAAGTTCACTAACGAACTGTTTACCTTTGCTAGGAAGTACAGTGCAATACAGCATTTGACTTTTATTTGATTTTGAAGCTCGCAATGACTGTTGCACTAATGGAAGGCTATGATTAAAACACGTTACGTAGGCTTGTTATACTGGATGAAAGGTATTTTAAACTCTAAAATATAATCAATACTTTAAAAATTACAGCTTCCATTCGTAATATCCTGAACATGTAGTGCGTCACCAAGGATTTGGTAATCGGTAATGAAAAGGAAACAAAAATAACACCGCCCGTATTCGACGAATTTTATTGTTTATGTATTCATCGCATTGGATTGTGTATGCACTGTATTATATACACATGCCTTGTACACACAGTGCTTACAGTTTTTGGATATTTATCAGTGATACAATACCTTTCAGCATTGTATTTATCTAAAACTGCGCTCACATAATTAAATTAATTGTGTATTATTGCAAATAAATTCTTAAATTTAATGACATTATTTAATAAAACTTATTGTTTATGAAACTAAACAATATTTCAGTGAAATACAACTTTGAGAAAAATCATTTTTTTGTATGCTTTTTCAATTCCTACCGAGTCAGAACATTTAGAACATAGCAAACCATATTTTTTGTTTTGTTTCTTAAGGTCTACATATTTATAGTAGCTTGTACAAAGTGTCATCAAAACCGTTAAAGCTTATTTAAAAAAACAGATTTACAAATTTATAACTGAAAAATACTATTTATTTTAGATTTTCACATAATACTCAAAATAAGGGTTTCAAATTATAATTGAGGTACATATTATTGATTTTCTAGTGCCCTGTTGGACATAGTGCAGATAAAAATTAAAATTGTTTTCTTTTTTTGATTTTCCTTTTTCAAAACGTGTTAAATTCATATATTATTTGGATCTGTCTCTTTTTTACTCCCCCGATTAAAAATATACAACATATTTATGTTAAGAACTAAGTAACCGTGTTGCACAGATACTCAGCAAAAGTTTAACTCTAAAAAAGGTTGTCCGTAAGTAAACCTTTATGAAAAGGAACCTTTATGAAGGTTGTCCGTAAGTAAACCTTTATGAAGGTTGTCCGTAAGTAAACCTTTATGAAAAGGAACCTTTATGAAGGTTGTCCGTAAGTAAACCTTTATGAAAAGGAACCTTTATGAAGGTTGTCCGTAAGTAAACCTTTATGAAGGTTGTCCGTAAGTAAACCTTTATGAAAAGGAACCTTTATGAAGGTTGTCCGTAAGTAAACCTTTATGAAGGTTGTCCGTAAGTAAACCTTTATGAAAAGGAACCTTTATGAAGGTTGTCCGTAAGTAAACCTTTATGAAGGTTGTCCGTAAGTAAACCTACTGACTGAAAGGAACGCTTTGAAAATCAAGTTTTTTTAGCTTGAAAACATCTAGAACACAAAAATTGTGAAAGTATACAATTACAAATATATATATATATATATATATATATATATATATATATATATATGTGTGTGTGTGTGTGTGTGTGTGTGTGTGTGTGTGTGTGTGTGCAGCTTTATCGTGTCTGACATAGAGTTAACGTACAGCCAAAACTAATACAGCTAAAAACGTGAACTTTTAAGGACACCTTCACATTATGTGAGAGTAGAATAAAAAATAATTTTATAAAATTCACCCCCAAAGAGTAAGAAGAGTTGAATTTGTATTTGAAAAAATATAATTTATGCCAGATTTTCTTGAAACCTAACCTAAATACTCTAAAATATAAATTAATGAAACATGCATTTTACAATTTTCCAAAATTCATTCACCAAAGAAGCAAAAATGGGATAAATAAAAGAAAATGTTTTATTAAATTTTGCATCGAAAAAGTAATTTTTTGATCGGATTTCCTTGCAGCCTAGCAAAAATACGCAAATATTTCCTAAAACACAAATATCATAAAATGAATTTCAGAATTTTCCTAAATTCACCCCAAATGGATTAAAGAAGTATAAAAATTGTATTGACACTTTTTTAGATTTTGTGAAACTTATTATAAAACATTTTTTAAGACAAAAGCCTTTAAGTTTATCATTGCACAAATAGTGAAACACTTACTTAAGCATTCCCTAATTTCATCCCCTGTAGGAGTAAAAATGGAGTTTAAAACTTTTAAACCACCAAAAACTTTTACGCAGCTACAATTTAGTGAAACAAACTTGATTTTTTAAAATCATTTGGTAATAACTGTAAGGTGAATTTTTTAAATATTTTATGACACAAGTAGTTTAAACAAACCAGTAATTAAAAAAAAATTGATGCCAAAAATTCATTTAAACAAATGTAAAAAGCTTTTTATCGAGATGACTAATTATCCATTTTCGGTCCTTTTTTGTTGAGCTGGGTCCCAGCATTACGTCCAATTGAAACAGCTGAAAAGCAACAATGATTAAAAACCAAAGGTATGTAAAACATTGATCTAAGTCTCGTGCAGATGTGATGAGCCAAAGCTTTGGCGCATGAAGCTATTGCTCGTATGAAATACATAACTAGCTTTAACCAGCTTTGTTTAGGTTTTGTGTCGGACTGTACAAGTAACATTTCGGAAGGTATTATGATATGTCACAACACGTGAGTTAAGAGCCTCTTGGAATACACGTGTACCTGCGATAACAAGAATAATTTGAGACTTGGTGAAATCTAGTCAATAGATGAACTAATGTATTTAGAGTCCATCTCCTAACACTCAGTAGTATGAACAGTAATGCACCGAAAACGCTAAAACAAGCAAGGCAATCCAATCAGTTCACCAATAAGTGTTAGCAAAGGAGATCGTGTCTTCAGAAATAAACAATAACGCGTGGGAATTCCTTGTTTATAACACTAACTGATAATGACTCAATTTAGCCAGTCGATTGCTTGTCTCGACGGAAGGTGAAGATCACTGGAATAAATCGTAAATGTGCTCACTTTCTTAAGCTTTGTAGTAAACATTTCTTTTTTAACTTAAAGTGCGTTCCGAACTGTTTGGTAACTTGAAATGACAAGTTCTTCTAACCTGCAACTATAGCCATTTTACCACTTAATAAAAATTGGTCTCTAGTTGAGTGCAATGATGACATTGAACGCAAGAGTAACGCTCCTTCAAGAGCTACAAGTGAAAGGAACACATAGAAAACAAATTAAAACTTATACAAGTAAAATATTTGCATAAATTAAATGCATCTTTATTGGTATTAAAACAAGATATATCCACACATGCCTTTGCGGTGGAGGCTGAGGTGTGCTGCTAATGAGCATAACTCTCTAATATCATAATCATACTCATCTAATACTCACAACAACACACTCGCACGCACGCGCACGAGCGCTACATAATCTGGTTAACTCTAAAATATAAAGCGACCCGTGCTGATAAAAATATGACACCGGCCTATCGGTGTATCAAATGGAGCCCTGGGATGCCTGACGACCTCCCAGTATACCGTATCCTTATCCAATAATGCAAGTCTTCGTATAGGTGCTCATCATTTCCCTAGCTACTAATTGAAACAACAGGACTAGGAATGTTAAATATTATACAACAAAAAGCTCGCCAAATTGACCAAGATCAAGGAAACGTGCGAAAAATTAGAAGAGAATCAGCAGAGCAAGCACGTCAACAATAACCGTGATGTTATCCGTGTGGAAGATCTTGAATCCTCTCCAAATCCTGGACTTTATGAAGAAACTCGGATTCCTGAGCACCTCAGGAATAAAGAAACTGAACACTATTAGTTCTAAAAAGGTCGCAATGCAACAGCAACTCTGGAAATTCATTTATTCATGTGCAAATTGCGAGTGGCAGCGACAATAAAAGATTTTCCAGTATAAATGAAAACAACAATATTTTAAAAAGCTCTCAGCAAGCGTACGATTAAAACATGCTAGAACCTGAGCGTTTTTTGTTTAAAAACAAAATTTAAATCAACTAACAATCTACCGATAATTCAACTTTAAAAACTTACGGAGGTTCTGATACATTCTACAATTGCAATTTTATATTTGTAAATAATAATTGGTATAGTGGATGTTATGTCCACTAAGTAATTAGAATTTTAATATAAGGTCTTTTTATCAGGTAAATAAATTTAAACAATAGTTAACCAAACTTATATTTTACAATAAAGTTATTTACTTTCACTTAAAATATTTAAATATTTATATTGTTATACTTAATGATTTTGGAACTGTTAAATAAGTGATACAAAACGTTTTTTAGATTTCCACGGAATGCTTACAAAGTGTTCTATATGTTATGAATTTTATTATGCTTACTTCCTATTGTTCTAAACGACATGTTTGGCATTCTCTTTTGTAATTAAAGTCGTCAAGTAGGCTGTTAAATTGTTAAATTTACTCGGTAATACGATTAAAGTATGTTTTATTTCATCCTTCCTATTGATGTCCTTCCTTATACTGTGTTTTCCTAGGTCCTTCGTGCCTCCTGTCTTTCTCTTTGTCTAAATTAATATATATCTAAAAAATATTCAAAATATATAAACCTAAATATTGTCCAAATAGACCCGCATATCAGGGCAATGAAAGTACTATCAGAAGAACCGGCAGGCAACATTAATTCTTTATCTCGGTATCATTAGAGATTTAAAAAAACTGTAATATTATATGAAACTTAAAATTATTTTAGAAAAAAACTACAGGTTTTCCTTTTACAATTGTACTTACGTATATTTCAACGGAGTGATTTAAAACAATCCTCTGCTAATTATCTAGGTTTACCTATTTGTAAAAAACAATATCATAGTCCTGTAACTTTCACTCTTAAATAAATATGTCAACAGAATATGTCATTATCGCAGACAAACGAGACTCTAGCTAGCTTGGCGATTTCCGATACACACAATAGTGTTACCGGCGATTCAATTTCTTCTTAGAGGGACAGGCGGCTCCTAGTCGCACGAGGCAGCAATAACAGGTCTGTGGTGCCCTTAGATGTCCTGGGTCGCACGAGCGCTACACTACAGGAATCAGCGTGTCTTCCCTGGCCGACAGGTCCGGGTAACCCGTTGAACCTTCTTCGTGCTAGGGATTGGGGCTTGCAATTGTTCCCCTTGAACGAGGAATTCCCAGTAAGCGCGAGTCATAAGCTCGCGTTAATTACGTCCCTGCCCTTTGTACACACCGCCTTTAGCTACTGTCGATTGAATGATTTAGTGAGGTCTTCGGACTGGTGCGTCGGAAAGATGACCAAACTTAATCACTTATAGGAAGTAAAAGTTGTAACAAGTTCATAGCCAAATCCTTTTACATAATGAAATACGAAATAAATATTTCATAAATGTTACATAATCTTTCTCATATATGTTGTTATTTTTGTCATCGTAGGAAATTTGAAACAATTTTTTTTGTGTTTAACATCCGACTATTGTGCACACTTGGGCTAATGCAGACGATGGGATGATTTATAGCGTATGAAAATGCCAAGCCCTGGCCGGGAATCGAACCCGGGTCCTCGGGGTGAAAGCCCAATACGCTATCAACTAGGCCACTGAGGCGGCTAAATATTGAAACAAATTGTAACAAATGTAATATAATTTGGTTGAATATAAAATGACAAAATCTAGTCAGGCTATTATAATGATACATTTTTGTTGTCTTTCTTATTATTCTCGAACTGTAAATAATTTTCACTTGAACTCTGTTATTCACTTGAAATTGGATAAACCGATTTTTAGGAATCAGGCATATTTATTTAGTTCCTCGTCTATTACTTTTAAACCGTATATATTTTCAGCTAAATGAATTTCAGTAAAATTTGTCAAAAATTGTTATTGCTTAATTTAAGTTTGTATTACGTGGTTAGGATTTTTTAAAGAATTTCAAAAATGGTGCCATTTTGTATACACTTTACATATGTGTGTAAAAATTGGTAAATTAGGGTTAAAAAAGAGATATCAAGTTAAAACTTTTTTCTTTCACTACCACCCAGTGTTTGAAGTTTGTTTTCACAACCATAACGCACCCTTTATTCTTTAAATAGTGACAACGTATGTAAATTGAAATAAAAACCACCTGTGACCAATTTGAATTTTATTCTAAAATGGCAATCAATAGACGCGAAGTGGTATACACCATTTTAAATACCGTTCGTTACTGCTGCAAGATTCACTTTGGTAAGATAAATGAAGGTATCATAAAATAAATTTCTGAATACAAATTTTATGATTTATTAAATCATTTCTTTCCTATTAAATCTTTCCTTTAAAACATCTTTGTTATTAGGAAAGATATTGAAATCTACATCTTCTATTTTTTATAAGTAACGTATTCCAGCTCTACGTACAATGTCTCTAAATTTGTGTCCGATAAACAATTCATTTTACAAAACGAATTTCAGAAGTAAATAAGTAACAAAAATGTCAAATAATAAACAACATTATTGATAAATACATAAAATCGTCAGCGCCGTTTTACAGTTAGGCAGTATGGTTATATGCGAGAGGTGTAAAAGGTATATTGCTGAATTTACGACATTGACGTAATAAATTATGTTTCCTATTACAACAAACGAGGCACGTACTGCTTGCTTATTAAAACAGAGCCACGTAACGCTGGACGTTCCATCACAACTCCAGATTCTAGAACTTAATTAATGTCCAACTTGGAGATTCAATACAAGCATAAATTTGGAATTTGATTATTTACAATGTTATTTTTGTTGTGTTTCCAACAGTGTAATTTAACCTAAATGATTTGTGTTGTCTAAATTTATGGTTAATCAGAATGTGTATCAGCATACAAAACATAAATTACATGTTAAACAATAAAGAAACATGACTTCTGAGTTTAACTTTTGTACATTTTAATTTTTAAAGTTCAGATTGCAGGTATTTTACACACACACACACACACACACACACACACACACACACACACACACACACACACACACACACAAAACAGACTTTTAATTTATAAATATATTTGTCAAGCCTTAAACATTTTCTTTTGAATTATGCATTTAAACTTCTCAATTAGTTATTATTGTTTGATTGCTGTGGACTTAAAGGGTTGCAGGTATAAGATAACGACCAAACCAATTGACAATGTGGGCAAATGAGTGTTGTCAAACGGTATAATTATGTAGTCTATAAACAGTTAAAAGTTGTCATGATTGACAGTGTCAACGTCTTAATAAAATTATCACCTTCAGGAATATTTAGGTCAATGTTTCCAAACGTGAAATTGAAAATCTGTTAACGGTCGATGGTAAGGTATTTATGAGTTATTTAATCTATGCCACTGAAAAACTAAATATATTAAATAAACAACTTCAAGGAACTTCGCTATTGTCGATGCAAAAGAGAAGATATTTGGTTTCATTACCTTTATTAAATTGTCAGACAATTTAATTGTAAAATATTTACAACAAAATTTTTTAAAAGAGTCATTGGCATTAAAAAATGTGAAGTTACTGACACCGCTATACTTGTTATTGTCGATCATCTGAAACTTTGAACGGCTGATTTAAAACAAAGATTTTCTGAATTGAAAAATATATTTCCCAATTTGGATGATGCAGCCAATTTTAGTAGATTTGTTTATTTCAAATATGCAGTACCAAGAAAAACTCGCAGAAATGCAAAATGAGTCAATTAAAATGGGGATGTGTAATAGCTTAGAGATTTATTTTAACTTAGATATTCGTTTTTCCTTCGAAGGTACCGTGTTATAAGTTAGAGATCGACCTGTGTAATAAGATAGAGGTTCCTACTGTATATTAACTATGTATTAACTATTAATATAGAAACTACAGTTCCGTCAAGTGTGTTGTACCGTGTGTATATGTTGCCGACGCCGCTGGTTGAAGGCGTTTCAGTATCTTTTATCTAACAAGTAGAACTTGCTTAGTTAGGCTATTTTGAAAGTTGTAAGTGCTTGTATGTGCAGCTTTTAATGCTGATTACAATGGCAGAATCAGAATGTCAAAAAGGGTGAGATAAAGAAAAATTGTTTTGGAAATTCGCTCTATCACGTCAGCGAGACAAATGCTTGCCGTGAATTTTTCTCATATTATTTAAACGTTGCTAATTGTCTGTGTTAGAAAATAAAACAAACAGTTCAGAAATGTAACACAAAATTTCTTGTTTTTAATTATATTTTTCAACAAATCCGGTTTGGATCTTTAAAAAAACTGTAGAATTTCTTAATTTCGTATCTTTTTCATTTGTATAAATTTTTCCTATAATAAAATACTTCAGAAATTATGTTTTAAAATTTTATTATTACTTTATTTTGCCATTCTGAAGGATAGAATAAGACTTTTTTTTTGTAAAAAGGACTTAACAAGAAAATCTTTAAAATCATTTGTATGGATTAAACATTAATAAATCCAAGTTCATGGTAATTAGTAAAGAAACAGTTGGACTTAATGGTCAACAACATATCTATAAGTTTTAATTTTTATTTTTGACAATTATCTGTATAGAAAAATTAAAATATTTGTGTTTTATTGAAAAAAACATCGTAAGTTTATAAAAATTTATTAATTTATAATTAATTCATTAATTTAAGGCTGTTTTCTTAATTCAATTCGGATATGGTTTCAATAAAGCAGACTTCAAACAATGTTTTTATATTATTATTACTATTACTACTACATATGTAAGTTAGTATACATTTACATGTATTTAATATAAAAAGTGCGATGGCGTGGGTTTGAGGGGAAACAGAAACCAAACAACCAAATGCAACCAATTGTGTAAGAGAAGTATTGTTATTTTTTCATCTTCATATTTACACGAATGCGGATTTAGTAACATAAGCGATGCACTGCTAAAACAATTAATCGGCTGGTTATAACTAAACGGTGGTGCTTGAGACTAGAGTTAACTAAATTGTAACCTGACATAACAATCTGTTTGCAGCAAGCATCATGCGCAAAGGTCTTCTTAAGTTTCAACTATAAATACTTACTAATAATTAAAATATCATAGAAACTCTTTCATAAAAATTATTGTGTACTTCAATTCAGTTGTCCATTTAGTTTTGCAAATTTACTCATTGTATTTTCTCAGTAATTTCCTTGTGCTTTCTTCCTAAAACCTGTCAATTAACTTTCTTTAGTGAACATTTCAATTATTAAATATTATATATTGTTAATACGTTAGGATTGCATACGAATTTTAGGAAAGCTTAAGTGGTTCATAGCACAAAAAGGTTGGGAAACACTGAAGTCTAGGTTGTTCTTATTCAATTTAAGCTTGATGTTTGAAACACTGAAGTCTAGGTTGTTCTTATAGAAATTTAAGTTTGATGTTTGAAACACTGAAGTCTAGGTTGTTCTTTTAGAAATTTAAGTTTGATGTTTGAAACACTGAAGTCTAGGTTGTTCTTATAGAAATTTAAGTTTGATGTTTGAAACACTGAAGTCTAGGTTGTTCTTATAGAAATTTAAGCTTGATGTTTGAAACACTGAAGTCTTATAGAGGTTGTTCTTATAGTCTAATATTTAAGTTTGCAATGTTTGAAACACTGAAGTCATTTGGTTGTTCTTATAGAAATTTAAGTTGGATGTTTGAAACAAGGTTGTTCTTATAGAAATTTAAGTTTGATGTTTGAAACACTGAAGTTCTTATAGAAATTTAAGTTTGATGTTTGAAACACTGAAGTCTAGGTTGTTCTTATAGAAATTTAAGTTTGTTCTTATAGAAATTTAAGTTTGATGTTTGAAACACTGAAGTCTAGGTTGTTCTTATAGAAATTTAAGTTTGATGTTTGAAACACTGAAGTCTAGGTTGTTCTTATAGAAATTTAAGTTTGATGTTTGAAACACTGAAGTCTAGGTTGTTCTTATAGAAATTTAAGTTTGATGTTTGAAACACTGAAGTCTAGGTTGTTCTTATAGAAATTTAAGTTTGATGTTTGAAACACTGAAGTCTATTTAAGTTGTTCTTATTGAAATGTTTAACACTGAAGTTAGGTTGATGTAATGTTTGAAACACTGAAAGGTTGTTCTAAGGTTGTTCTTATAGAAATTTAAGTTTGATGTTTGAAACACTGAAGTCTAGGTTGTTCTTATAGAAATTTAAGTTTGATGTTTGAAACACTGAAGTCTAGGTTGTTCTTATAGAAATTTAAGTTTGATGTTTGAAACACTGAAGTCTAGGTTGTTCTTATAGAAATTTAAGTTTGATGTTTGAAACACTGAAGTCTAGGTTGTTCTTATAGAAAAATGTTTTAAGTTTTTAAGTTTGATGTTTGAAACAAAGGTTGTTCTTATAGAAATTTAAGTTTGATGTTTGAAACACTGAAGTCTAGGTTGTTCTTATAGAAATTTAAGTTTGATGTTTGAAACACTGAAGTCTAGGTTGTTCTTATAGAAATTTAAGTTTGATGTTTGAAACACTGAAGTCTAGGTTGTTCTTATAGAAATTTAAGTTTGATGTTTGAAACACTGAAGTCTAGGTTGTTCTTATAGAAATTTAAGTTTGATGTTTGAAACACTGAAGTCTAGGTTGTTCTTATAGAAATTTAAGTTTTGAATGTTTGAAACTGAAGTCTAGTTAGGTTGTTATAGAAATTTAAGTTTGATGTTTGAAACACTGAAGTCTAGGTTGTTCTTATAGAAATTTAAGTTTGATGTTTGAAACACTGAAGTCTAGGTTGTTCTTATAGAAATTTAAGTTTGATGTTTGAAACACTGAAGTCTAGGTTGTTCTTATAGAAATTTAAGTTTGATGTTTGAAACACTGAAGTCTAGGTTGTTCTTATAGAAATTTAAGTTTGATGTTTGAAACACTGAAGTCTAGGTTGTTCTTATAGAAATTTAAATTTATAGAAATTTAAGTTAAGTTGATGTTTGAAACACTGAAGTCTAGGTTGTTCTTATAGAAATTTAAGTTTGATGTTTGAAACACTGAAGTCTAGGTTGTTCTTATAGAAATTTAAGTTTGATGTTTGAAACACTGAAGTCTAGGTTGTTCTTATAGAAATTTAAGTTTGATGTTTGAAACACTGAAGTCTAGGTTGTTCTTATAGAAATTTAAGTTTGATGTTTGAAACACTGAAGTCTAGGTTGTTCTTATAGAAATTTAAGTTTGATGTTTGAAACACTGAAGTCTAGGTTGTTCTTATAGAAATTTAAGTTTGATGTTTGAAACACTGAAGTCTAGGTTGTTCTTATAGAAATTTAAGTTTGATGTTTGAAACACTGAAGTCTAGGTTGTTCTTATAGAAATTTAAGTTTGATGTTTGAAACACTGAAGTCTAGGTTGTTCTTATAGAAATTTAAGTTTGATGTTTGAAACACTGAAGTCTAGGTTGTTCTTATAGAAATTTAAGTTTGATGTTTGAAACACTGAAGTCTAGGTTGTTCTTATAGAAATTTAAGTTTGATGTTTGAAACACTGAAGTCTAGGTTGTTCTTATAGAAATTTAAGTTTGATGTTTGAAACACTGAAGTCTAGGTTGTTCTTATAGAAATTTAAGTTTGATGTTTGAAACACTGAAGTCTAGGTTGTTCTTATAGAAATTTAAGTTTGATGTTTGAAACACTGAAGTCTAGGTTGTTCTTATAGAAATTTAAGTTTGATGTTTGATGTTTGAAACACTGAAGTCTAGGTTGTTCTTATAGAAATTTAAGTTTGGTTGTTCTTATAGAAATTGATGTTTGAAACACTGAAGTCTAGGTTGTTCTTATAGAAATTTAAGTTTGATGTTTGAAACACTGAAGTCTAGGTTGTTCTTATAGAAATTTAAGTTTGATGTTTGAAACACTGAAGTCTAGGTTGTTCTTATAGAAATTTAAGTTTGATGTTTGAAACACTGAAGTCTAGGTTGTTCTTATAGAAATTTAAGTTTGATGTTTGAAACACTGAAGTCTAGGTTGTTCTTATAGAAATTTAAGTTTGATGTTTGAAACACTGAAGTCTAGGTTGTTCTTATAGAAATTTAAGTTTGATGTTTGAAACACTGAAGTCTAGGTTGTTCTTATAGAAATTTAAGTTTGATGTTTGAAACACTGAAGTCTAGGTTGTTCTTATAGAAATTTAAGTTTGATGTTTGAAACACTGAAGTCTAGGTTGTTCTTATTGAAATTTAAAATGTTCTTTTGAAACATGTTTGAAACACTCTAGGTTGTTCTTATAGAAATTTAAGCTTGATGTTTGATGTTTGAAACACTGAAGTCTAGGTTGTTCTTATAGAAATTTAAGTTTGATGTTTGAAACACTGAAGTCTAGGTTGTTCTTATAGAAATTTAAGTTTAATGTTTGAAACACTGAAGTCTAGGTTGTTCTTATAGAAATTTAAGTTTAATGTTTGAAACACTGAAGTCTAGGTTGTTCTTATAGAAATTTAAGTTTAATGTTTGAAACACTGAAGTCTAGGTTGTCCTTATAGAAATTTAAGTTTGATGTTTCAAAACACTGAAGTCTAGGTTGTTCTTATAGAAATTTAAGTTTGATGTTTGAAACACTGAAGTCTAGGTTGTTCTTATAGAAATTTAAGAATGTTTTAAGCTTGATGTTTGAAACACTGAAGTCTAGGTTGTTCTTATAGAAATTTAAGTTTGATGTTTGAAACACTGAAGTCTAGGTTGTTCTTATAGAAATTTAAGTTTGATGTTTGAAACACTGAAGTCTAGGTTGTTCTTATAGAAATTTAAGTTTGATGTTTGAAACACTGAAGTCTAGGTTGTTCTTATAGAAATTTAAGTTTGATGTTTGAAACACTGAAGTCTAGGTTGTTCTTATAGAAATTTAAGTTTGATGTTTGAAACACTGAAGTCTAGGTTGTTCTTATAGAAATTTAAGTTTGATGTTTGAAACACTGAAGTCTAGGTTGTTCTTATAGAAAAATTTAAGTTTGATGTTTGAAACACTGAAGTCTAGGTTGTTCTTATAGAAATTTAAGTTTGATGTTGAAACACTGAAACACTGAAGTCTAGGTTGTTCTTATAGAAATTTAAGCTTGATGTTTGAAACACTGAAGTCTAGGTTGTTCTTATAGAAATTTAAGCTTGATGTTTGAAACACTGAAGTCTAGGTTGTTCTTATAGAAATTTAAGTTTGATGTTTGAAACACTGAAGTCTAGGTTGTTCTTATAGAAATTTAAGTTTGATGTTTGAAACACTGAAGTCTAGGTTGTTCTTATAGAAATTTAAGCTTGATGTTTGAAACACTGAAGTCTAGGTTGTTCTTATAGAAATTTAAGCTTGATGTTTGAAACACTGAAGTCTAGGTTGTTCTTATAGAAATTTAAGCTTGATGTTTGAAACACTGAAGTTTGAAACTTAAGTTTGATGTTTGAAACACTGAAGTCTAGGTTGTTCTTATAGAAATTTAAGTTTGATGTTTGAAACACTGAAGTCTAGGTTGTTCTTATAGAAATTTAAGTTTGATGTTTGAAACACTGAAGTCTAGGTTGTTCTTATAGAAATTTAAGCTCGATGTTTGAAACACTGGTCTAGGTTCTTCTTATTGAAATTTAACTTGATGTTTGAAACACTGAATAACATGTTTATGAATGACTTTCTATTTCAAATTGCATTAAATAAATGAATGGTACATAACATTAAAGTAGTACGGAATGTCTCTCCTTTAATTGCAAGAGAATTCTCGGACGGCCAGTGTTAGCAGTTCTGTTTGTTGACGTAACCATTGACAATGAAATGCACTTTATCAGACAAGTTGACAATTAAAACGGAGTCGTTGATATTTTCCACGAGTCGCTTAATGAACGACCACCACACTATATGGTTTGCTAGTATTAATTCTTGAACATTTTATGTACGATTTCCAAAACCAGTTTCAAATAGACGGACCTACAATTAGGTGAGAAGAAAAGCTGATGCATGTTTTTTGAGAAAAACATTAATTTATGTTTCAAAATAAACCGAAGTAGTTTCAATATTCTCCGAGGTTGTTGGGATTATTTCAGGTCGTAAGGGGATTTTTGGATTCTGTCTCTCTGAAATTCACAACAAACGTTTTGAGTGCACGATTAATGAAAAGCAATCGTAGCGTTATGATTTGTAGTAATTCCGAATTTCTCTCCAAACTACAGTCAAACTATTGTGTTTGTGTAACGGAAAATGCTTGTTGCAAACCTCTCCATTTTTCCGTGATTACTGAAAAGCAATGTAAACTCAGTTCAGGTAACATTACCCACCAGCCATAGCTGCCATATTGCATTTATTTTAGTCGTTTTCCGGCTCAACTCTGTATGTGTAAACATAACAACTTGAGTAATTAAGTAAACTGAGAAGAAACTACAGGAAATGATGTTGACTTTGAATTCATATGATTGGGGCTCCCATTTAGCATTATTTCTCCCGAAAAACCAATACCAAGTTATAAACAAAAAAATGTAGAGAATCGTCATTTACTCTTAACTCATACTATTGCACCAAATTTTAAATAAAAAAGTTGGTCACATATTACGACTATTGTAGTAGAACTTTTATGAAAGCATTTTCATAATTTAGCTCAATATCCAATTGTTTTCGATTGCTTTGAAAAAAATATTTTTTGTGATACAAAACAAACTTTGTTTTACTATTAGTAATTAAAAATGAGTATAAAATGTTTTTTAAAGAAAAGAATGGCCTCAAAAATGAGTAAACAGACCCATATGCATTGAAAATTGGGTAATTTGTTTACCCTTTAGGAATTGCATTTTCACTTACACAATATTGCAGCCTACTTAAACCACATTTTTTATTCAGAAGATCTGAATAAAAAATAATCTATGAAAATCTCAAAATTGATTGTTTTTTTATTTTGTAGTAATAAAATATATTTCTGAAATGTTTCTCATTTTTGAAGTGACTACTTCTTATGGCGGGGTATGGATGTATGTTTTCCACGGGAAAAAATTCAGTTTCCCGTCACTCATCACGCTCTAATATATATAACATATATTTATATACTACTTCTTATGGCGGGGTATAGATGTATGTTTTGCACGGGAAAAAATATTTTTTTAAATGTATTTTTAAGTGAAAACATGTATGTTGTTCCATTATATTACTTACCCAGTCCAAATTAATTATTTAGTTTTGTGTCAAGTGTTAAATGTGTAACAGTGACGTTTTATATGTTTATTATATATTGGTAGGTGTGAATAATAAATATTTAAATGCCATTACACTACTTACCCAGTGCAACTGTATTATTTAGTATTCAGTTTTGTGATATGTGTTAACTGTAGGCTACAACAGTGACGTTTTAATAATATTTTATACTTCTTAATATAATATTTTAAATTTGAAAGTTTATGTGTTTTTGTTTGTTATTCAATCACAAATTAACTACTGGAGTGAGATGATTTTAACGAACTTGGTTTAGGTACTTGAGATGGAAATAGATGTATTCCCGTTTTAAAAATCTGAATCCCTGTTATTATTTATTATAAAATTATTGTTTATAAGCTTACATTTGCAATGATTTTAATTGAAACAATCTTATAATTCCAAACAACCTGCCTTTCCAAATTAATATTTTGCAGTTTCCATTGAAGTTGACATTTACAATGACAATTAATAAGTCACAGGGTCAGATATTAAGAGTAGCAGGAATACATTTGGGACTCCGTGCTTCTCCCATGGCCAGTTATAGCCTATTCTAGTGTCGAGTAGCAAAAATCTATGTCTTGGCAAAAAACCATAATATCATATAATATTGTATTTAGAAATAAATTAAACTGAAATGAACGTACTCATGATTTTGAAAATCGACTATAAATTTTATTACCTACAAGGTGTGTTCAGAAAGTAACTAGAAGTTTAATTTTTTGAACAAAATATTTATTTATTCTTCTACATTGATGTTGTCGCCTTCAAAATAGTCCCCATTGGAGATTATGCACTTGTGCCAGCGCTTCTTCCAATCCTCGAAACACTTCTCAAACTCGATCTTTGAGATAGCCTTTAGTTCTTCAAGCGATGAACTTTTAATGTCATCTACGGCTGTAAAACGACGGTTCTCTTTATTTTCAGAAATAGGAAAAAGTCACACGGAGCCATGTCTGGCGAATATGGAGGCTGGGGCATCGTTACAGTACTGTTTTTGGCCAAAAATTCAGGAACAAGCAATGAAGTGTGAGCTGGTGCATTATCGTGGTGCAAAAGCCATGAATTGTTTTTCCACAGATCCGGGCGTTTTTACGGATTGCTTCACGCAAACGGCGTTGAACTTGTAGGTAGTACTACTTATTGACCGTTTCACCTGGTGGCAGGAATTCATGATGCACTAAGCCATTAATATCGAAGAACACAGTGAGCATAACCTTCACGTTCGACCGCACTTGTCGAGCCTTTTTCGGTCTTGGCGAGCCAGAATGCCTCCACTGGGATGATTGAACCTTAGTTTCGACGTCATATCCGTAAACCCATGTTTCGCCACCTGTTATAATACGTTTCAGTAATTCTGCATAGTCGTTGACTTCATTTAGTAATTCCTGAGAAACTTCCATCCGTCGCTGTTTTTTTTTCAAAATTCAACAATTTTGGAACGAATTTTGCTGCCACGCGTTTCATACACAAAACATTGGAAACAATGTCATGACAAGATCCAATCGATATGCCAACATCATCAGCGACCTCTCTAATTGTGATTCGGCGATTGTTCATAACTATTTATTTCACTTTTTCCACGTTTTCATCGGTTGTTGATGTGCTGGGGCGTCCAGGGCGTTCGTCATCTTCAACGTCTTCACGGCCTTCTTGGAAACGCTTATACCAATCGTAAACTCTTGCTTTACCCATAGCAGACTCACCATAGACCTTTGTTAACATTTCACACACTTCATTGCATTTTTTACGCAAAATTTGATACAAATTCTTTGATCCATTTCTTTTAATAAACGAAAATCGCCGAGCTCATAAAAACACGTCTAACCTTAGCGGCTGTCACAGACAAAGTCAACAATGAAAACAGCTGAAAATTTTATCATACTTCAAGGGTATGTATATCAACATAATAACAAAAATGTTTGACAATCGGACTCTCTAAGCCCGCGAAAATTAACAAATTTCGTTACTTTCTGAACACTCCTCGTACATTACAATTGCAGGTGAAGCCGCAACGGGTAACAGCTAACTAAATCATAATGGTGAAAGAAGTATACAGTCCGGCATGTCAAAATAAGTAGTCACTTCTGTCGGCCAGTCCCACGACTGCCTATTTTTATTTTAATTGTAAAAAATATGTGTTGTTTCATACAGTTAAGAATTTTATAAGGAACTTTAACAAATTTCTGATTACTTTAATAGTTTCCGGCAAAAGTTAGACATATTTTTCCATTTTTCAAAATGTCTGTTCTAACAACCCTTACGTTTTTTCTTAAAATTCAATTAAATATTCACATCTTTAATGTTTACAATCGGTAAAATATTATAACAAAGATTTTTATAAATGTTTAAATTATAGCCTACTGTTGGATTTATAGTATCCAAATATCTTACTTTAGGTCACAGTAAGCTTAGAAAAACGATATAATGTCGAGTTAAATACAACAGCTAAATAAATGTTATTTTGATTGAGTACAAAATTAGAAATAGTTTGGACAAGTTATTTTCATGGGCATAATTACATGGACAGTTATAAGGACACAGTAAAATCCGTTTCAAAATGTCGCCATTTCAAACATTATTTTTTATTTATAATAAACTTGAAACAAATCTGATTGCATCGTTTGAATCAGCGTTAAAGTCTGAATATATTAGCGTTTTCAATTGAAAATATATAAACTTAACCGTAGAAAAATCTATGGTGATTTTCGTATATCGAATACAATACAATTTTAAATTTATAAATGTTAATATAAAAAAAATTGAAAGCGTATTTTGACATTGATATGAGACTTAAACAAAATGTAATATAAAAAAACTGTAAGAATTTCCCTTATATCACTTCAGTAAAAATGTTACGTGACGCGTTTTTGAGTAGCGCACTAAAGAAGAGCACATTTTTTTATGGTATTTTCGAAGCTTTACCATTGTTGCATTCCAGCGGCCGTTAAAACGTCTCAGTGTGCTCCGCCCGGCCGAGCAATGTGAGCGATGCAGCAAATGGAAAATAAATTTAATTAATTCACACGCTCAATCAAATACGTTCAAAACGTAAATAAAAATTAAATAAATATATGGTGCGCAAACTTTACACATTTAAATAAATTATACAAGTATCACTTAAATGTTGGTTCAGAATCATCAGATTCCAAAACTTATTCATACTTCCATTACAATATTGAATAATCGATTCATGACAATTGGACTATACACGAAAGTTCATAACAAAAGTCAGTGTAGCATACTTAAAATTTTTTAAAAATATTAAAGTTATAGAGTAAAAATCCTATCACGCTGACTTTATAGAAATTAATTTCCAAAAGTATTTTTACTTGGAGTATGAAAATAAGCACTGACCGCTGTCAAAACGTTTCTTAATTTCAACGTATTTTTTTTGAAATATATATATTATTAAAACATTACCATGATGCTTTCTCCAATAGTTATTTTTTTATCCATTTTCCAACAAATATTCGCCAATTAAACTCGTCGGTTGTGAGTGTTGTATTTTTGTTTTTTTATTTAACAACAACAGAACCTGCTATTTTATTCTTTTTTAAATTTATATTAAATAAAGTTATAAATCTTTTCATATAATCAATTTTGAGAAATTTCTGACTGGAAAGAAAGGGTTTACTCGTCAGAATTAAAAATAATTTGTTTTTTTTGCGGATTTTGTGTCCATTAATAGAGTTTTATTAAAGAAATTCTTTAAATAATTGAATATTCTGTTCCAAATAGAACTTTAAAAGTTAAAACATTATCAGATTCATAAATAACCCCTCAGTAGAGTGTACAGCCATCGGTTACATTGAGTTTAATCTCAGGTGGGTGCAAGCAAACAGAAAAATAAAGGGCATATATTAAGAAAATTTAATAATATTAAAATGTATTAAAATATAAGTAAGTTTGCAGGTCGCTTTTTTGCATTATCATGAGGTAGAATTATAAATAGAAGCGTCACAATGAATGTGTTAAAAATTTGAAAATTATATCCAGATTTAAAAAAAATATTTACATAAATATCGGACACAATTATTGGAAAAGAGTCTAAAAATTAACCATTATTTAATAATATTTTGCAACCCGATATGTTTGAGTATATTTAATTTTACAAAACTCTTGAATTAAAAAAACAATGCTCAAGAATCACTCGGTAAGTTTCAAACATATAAATTACGTAACATTTTAAAATGAATTAAACTAATATGGCGGCAAAACAAAGTTGAGAAAATTCTGAGTAAGTTAATTATTTGGTATTAAAGAAATTAGACATTGTTACCTAAAGAAGCCCTTACCCAAATAGCACTAAAAGTGTCCCTTTTGGTAACAAGAAATTATTCTAAACAAGTAAAGTAAAACTATATTTAGAAGTTATAAATATTTAACAATATTATTAGATCTAGTATTGCAGTATATTGACTACGGAACATCGTAAAAAGTTAAACACAATTGGTAAAATATTATAAAAAACTTATACAGAAATAGAAAATCAATTTGTAAGTAGTAACGTTTATTATATATTAGTTTATTTTTTTAGATTCTTCTGTTTAACACTCATTAGTAGGATCTGTAACGTTAACTATTGGTCCTTTATGTTTTAGTCATAAAGTAAATTTTGTTCTTCACGAACACAAAATCTCATCTTTATTGCAAAGCTCTATTTGAAATCTACTGCAATTTTTATTTTTAAATTTTTATTGTAATAATTATTAGTTAATTCATTTTTATTATTTTAAAAAAATGCTTCAACAAATTTTCAAATATATTATTATAAATAAAAAGTATATCATTCGCTGTTAGTAGTTAAAGAAAGCCGCCTCGGTGGCCTAGTTGATAGCGTACTATATTTTCACCCCGAGGACCCGGGTTCGATTCCCGACCAGGGCTTGGCATTTTCATACGCTATAAATCATCCCCATTGTCTGCATTAGCCCAAGTGTGCACAATAGTCGGACGTTAATCAAACAAAAAAAAAGTTAGTAGTTAAACATTTTGTAAAATTTTGGTCAAAATCGGACGTTGTGTACTTGTATGTATACTCCTTTAAAGATTATTTTTTGGCAAATATTAATATTTCTTCACTGAAAAAATAAATAAAATCATTTAAAGTAGGCTACTCATTTTTAAGTAATTTTCAGAGGAACAGAGGTCGCCAGAATCATAAAAAAACACTAGGTTCCAGCAATTTGTACCGACCTACTGTCGACTTGCTATTAAAAAACACTTCTTTGTATTCCTTTTTTCAGCGATTTACACACACACATTCTGAGATGTAAAAAAAAAACATTTTTGTATTTTGGTTCTTGCACAGTCGATGATGACAATTTGTATTTAGTTTCTAACGATATGCACAGAAACTGCCAGGTCAACAAAAACCGCTTTTAATAAGAAGACACACAAATTTAATTTATAAACAATTGAATTAAAATTTTAAAATCGATTTTTTTCACTATCGCCATTATTTGTACTTTGTATAGTAGTAGAGTAAAAAAGTATTAGAAAATTTCGAAAAGAACGAAATAAAATCAAAAATCTTTGTAAAAACCGTGAATTGTGACGAAAGTGAAGTTTTATTAAAGAAATTCTTTAAATAATTGAATATTCTGTTCCAAATAGAACTTTAAAAGTTAAAACATTATCAGATTCATAAATAACCCCTCAGTAGAGTGTACAGCCATCGGTTACATTGAGTTTAATCTCAGGTGAGTGCAAGCAAACAGAAAAATAAAGGGTATATATTAAGAAAATTTAATAATATTAAAATGTATTAAAATATAAGTAGGGGAAAGTAGGGTAAGATGACGAAGCGGGTAAGATGACGAACTCTGTTTTTTTCTAATTCAGTCAAAGGTAGCAGCACCTAAGTAGGCACATTGGAGACCCCTGTCAGATTGTTACTGTAGCACCTATATTTTATACCAGTTCAGTGAGTGTAGTGTGCAGTTGCAAGAGGAATTTGATTTTTCAGTGTTGTTGTGTATATTTTGAACTTTTCAAGTTAAGGAATTGTACAAATACAGTAAGTTGTTGTTCTTTCTTTATGAAATATCCTCAAAGTACATATAATAACGTAAAAAATTTGGTGCAGTGTAGTTTGTTTACGATGAATTAAAGTAGTAATATACAAATTTAAAAACAAAATGGTGATGTGGGGTAAGATGACGAAGACTATTCCATTTCGTCATCTTACCCGACATGGTAATTTTTGTATCTTACCTATCTTTTATTAATTATAATAATCATTTAAACAACATTAAATTATTTCAATATTAACATTAAAGTAATATTGTTATTAAATATTATAGTTTTAATAATAAAAGATCATTTTAATATTTTTTTTATTGCTTCCTGCCCTAATTTAGATAGGCCAAGCTAATTTTTTTTTATGCCTCAGGGTTTCTACCGCATCATGCCTAGAAATTATGTTAGAAAAACTGAACGAGGTAAATCACAGAACAAGATTTTCAAACTGCATGCACTACTGATGTTGTTGAACACAATCAATTGGATCCTGCTGCTACTGGTATTCTGCAGCCCATTTCCTCAGCTCTTAGTTCCTCACTTCCTCTCAATGATCCACAAACTCCTATTTCTTCAGCTTTTTCACCACAACCATCAGCCTCCTTATCACCACTTCCCCCAGCGCTTCTTATTTCCCCATTGCCTTCTCCCCAACCGTCAACTTCTTTATCATCAATGCCTCGACAGCTTTTTTCTTCCTGACTTCTTTCTCCATAACCATCAACTTCTTTCTTACTACTTCCTCCACTTCCAGTAGCCAGCAAGAAAACTTCCAGAAAACCAAGAGAGAAACTGCCTTCGTATCACCTTTCTGGAACCCTTTTGAAACATGCCATTGAAAAAAAAAAGAAAGAAAGAGAGATGCTAGAGCTAAGAAAAAAGGAACGAATGAAAAGGAAACATGAAAAATTAGCAAAGAAAACGATGTGTGCTAAACAATAAAAAATAATTAAAAAAAGAAAAAACTGCAAAGCGGGAATTAGACTTCTCATCTTCAGAAGTGTTTTCGAAAATGAAATTCCTTACATGGAAGAAGATGAGTATAGCGTTCAAACAATAATAGAAGAAGCAGAAGGGAAAGACTGTATTCACTGTGAAGAGCAAGGGAAAGATTAGGTCAGATATCAAATGCAAATCTTGGGCACATGCTGCGTGTTCCGGTTGGGATGACAATTAAACAAAAATTAAACCCTGGAAATGCGATTTTTGTATTTGAAATTTATTAATATTTTAAAAAAGATTTTATCTTTTTTAAATTTTCCATTCGGTTTTAGATAGTTTTTAGTCTTTTTTAACATATTTATAATACGTGAATTAAAATAGTTACTCGGTCATTATTATTTGAATCAAGTTTTTACTATAACATGAGTTATGTTCGTAATTCGTCATCTTACCCACCATGCTTCATCATCTTGCCCCACATGTGGGGTAAGATGACGAATATGTTCTTTTTGAGAAGGATACGTTATTTTGATATTTGAAGAAGGGATGGTCGGCATTTCAATTTTTTATATTAAAGATAAAGGTTGAAAGACGTTTTCCTAAAAATTTCAGCTTTGTTAAGCACTAACATAACCCAAGGAAAATATTTGAAGCTTAAGTTAGTCATCTTACCCCACCTTCCCCTACTTGTAGTAAAAACAATTTTAAATTTATTTAAAATTAATTAGTTGTGCAACTGAATTCAAAAGTTTGCAGGTCGCTTTTTTGCATTATCATGAGGTAGTATTATAAATAGAAGCGTCACAATGAATGTGTTAAAAATTTGAAAATTATATTCAGATATAAAAAAAAATATTTACACAAATATCGGACACAATTATTGGAAAAGTGTCTAAAAATTAACCATTATTTAATAATATTTTGCAACCCGATATGTTTGAGTATATTTAATTTTACAAAAATCTTGAATTAAAAAAACAATGCTCAAGAATCACTCGGTAAGCTTCAAACATATAAATTACGTAACATTTTAAAATGAATAAAACTAATATGGCGGCAAAACAAAGTTGAGAAAATTCTGAGTAAGTTAATTATTTGGTATTAAAGAAATAAGACATTTCCAACTGTGTTACCTAAAGAAGCTCTTACCCAAATAGCAATAAAAGTGTCCCTTTTGGTAACAAGATATTATTCTAAACAAGTAAAGTAAAACTTTATTTAGAAGTTATAAATATTTAATAATATTATTAAATCAAGTATTGCAGTAAATACTCCGGAACATCGTAAAAAGTTAAACACAATTGGTAAAATATTATAAAAAACTTATACAGAAAAACAAAATCAATTTGTAAGTAGTAACGTTTAATATATTTTAGTTTATTTTTTTAGCTTCTTCTGTTTAAAACTCATTAGTAGGATCTGTAACGTTAACTATTGGTCCTTTATATTTTAGTCATAAAGTAAATTTTGTTCTTCACGAACACAAAATCTCATCTTTATTGCAAAGCTCTATTTGAAATCTATTGCAATTTTTATTTTTATTATTAATTTTTTATTGTAATAATTATTAGTTAATTAGTTTAATTGAGTATAGATAGGCCTATAGTTTTTGAAGATAGAGATTCTCCGAAACGCGTCAACGAAAGTAGAATTGACGAAGCTAGGGAAGACAGATCATTATACTGAACATAGTGATAATAATCCTAGCAGAAAAGAAGAAGAATATAAAAAGAATTTGTACGTTTATAAGCTTACTTTTCCGTCAGACTGTGTTTATTTCTACTTAAAAAAATATTCTTCAACAAACGTTTACACTACAAATGAAATTCCAGACATATATTTCAGTTAGAAAACAATATGAGGAAAAAACGTTGATCAATTATTACATTTTTTTTCAAAATGGCGGAATTATAAAACTGTTAAACGAAAATAAACTGAAACCAAAACTTTTTCAAAATATTCTGAAAAACAAACTGTTTTTCGTATTAAATCGGATATAAACCAACAAAATAATGTTATCAAACAATACATATTTTATTCTAATAGTGGTGCCTCACTATAAAGGCTAATTTCATAACAGCTGATTAAGTGCCGAACATCTGAATAATTTATATTCCATGAACAAAGCGTTGTTGTAACAGCTGTAATTTTGAACATTTTTTTACCTCAACGTCTGTACTCAATGCCAGTGTTAGATTAAAGAGTACGAGAGATCAGTGTTAACGGTAAGGGAAAAGCAATAGGAGCAACTGCGGCTCGAACTAAGAACCTTGAGGTGCGCAGTTCTAAACATGTTTAATCTATGGCTTAATGGTTCCTTAGTTTATTTTTTCTTTGTTTTAGTAAGTATTAATTTATTAGGTATTTCTACAATGCATATGATCACTTTTTTCAGGTGTAATTTGTGTATATATATGTGTGTATGTATATATGTGTGTGTGTGTGTGTGTGTGTGTGTGTGTGTGTGTGTGTGTGTGCGCGCGCGCGCGTGAGTGTTTTCGCAATTTTAGTTTCATTCGATTCAAACTTTGCACAAAAATCGCTTTTGGTAATATCTTTGACAAGTTCGCTACTCAGTGAAATTCGTCGAACAATTTCAGAATTGTAATTAACATCCATAACTTTTTTCGTCCAAAATATATTTTGAAATCTGATTCTACCAACGCAATTTCAGTTGAAACCCGCATAAATAAGTACTCTGAAATTTCGAAATCGATTGAAATAAAAAAAAATTATTTCGTTGCGGATCAGAAATCATTGTATTCGGAAGTAATTTAAAAGTTTAAAATTCAGTACAAATTTTACAGATTTCAATGTTCTTTATAAATCAGAATTTCAAGAAGGGTATCACATTGCGAGACAGTTGCGTGCCGTGTCATTTTGTTTGTTTTAATTAGATTTCACCATATTTTATCCAGTTTAAAAAAATTGTGTTTAACTTTATTTGTCAATTCTAAACCGGAGACGTTGTTGTGAAATCAATAGTGAAAAAATTCAGTAATATATTATTATAAGTTAGAATTACGTTATCGTATAGAAATGTTGTCCTTTCAAAAGTCTTACCATTATTAGGTAGGCTAGATTTTATTTTAAAATGTTAAAAAAACAGATACTGCATAATTTTAAATCGTGTATGAGAATATTCTTATTAAAATGTTTTAGTTTAACATTCTTGATGTAGTTGAAAGTTAAAATAAATAATATATTATATTTAAAAAACAAAATATATAATTTTAAAAATAAAAAATACCATAATTTTTTAAATAGGATTAAATTTTTTAAAGCATTACTCTTAATTACTCTTCAAAAGAATGTTTGTGATAGAACTCAATAAAATATTTCTGTTTCACTGCAAATTTTCATTTTAAAATTTATTTGCGGCTGCAAAGTGATAGTTGAATGTGAAATGTAGCTATTCACAAGTACAGTGGTTGCAATCGGACTCATGATTGCGTGACTTGTTGCGTGCAATAACTGTGAATAAACGGTGAATTTTGAAGTGGAACAGCGAATGCAAATCATTTATGTAAAATATGTTTTTACAGTAAATAACAAAAAAAATACACGCCTGTTCCTTACGCAAGCGTTGTGAAACAGCGTTCATTTATAATATGAATACGATTAAACGAAACAGGAAATACCAGAATAAAATAATAATTATCGAAAGCTTGTTATGCATGCGGCATCGATAACCCGTATCCCAGTCACTGTTGGCTAATATATTTGTAATTAACTATGTAAAAATGAAACAACAAATCATTGAATCTATAATAGGTTCGGAATTGTAAAAAAAGTTTTCATTTGACAAATAGAACAGTGGTGTTAGTGGGCAGGGCCTAATTCCTACCGTCATCATATGCTAGACAATATGCAAAGTGCATGTGGTAATAATGTTGTGAATGGTATCATTGTTTATTGCCCTCTCTCATCAATAGCATTGATCGGCTAGGCCATGTAAACAGACAGGTATCACACTATCCAGTGTCCGTCTGTCTTCCGACAAACACTCACGTCACGTATACTACGTACGATTTGCGAAACGATTTTTTTAAACAGTGTCACAAGGAAAGCTGGAAGGTTTACGGAGGAAAATGTACGGATCGCTAAATTTAGTGGCCGCTAAAATCTGGGCGAGAGCACGGCGGATATCGATTATGGTGTTAATTCAAAAGTCAGTTTAGTGATTATAGTTTTAGTTTCGTGTGTTTTTAATCGATATAAGTTTAAACAGTGCAATTTGATTGTATCTGCGAATTTTACAGCGTGAGTATACTTTAGTGATTCGTTTTAGAAGCTATAATTCGACTATAATGTGTGTTACATTAAACATAGTAGGCTAATCTAGTTTTACTTGAAGTATAATAAATACTGAAATTGTTTTGGGTATGTTTTAGTTTATTAAATTTTGTTATAAGAAATACAGCCTAATTATCAGAATTGCTAAAAAAGTATTATTACAATATAAATAACAGATAACAAATATTAATTTTAAATTAGCCTAAAAATATTTTGTCTAAATATCACTTTTAACACACCCTAAGAAACAGTTACGTTTTACTGAAACTAACATTTTTTCAAATTATTATTTTATTGTAGATTTACAAATTTTTCTACAGACAAATATTCAATTATTTGTTTTCAATTTTAACTGAGTATTTATCGTTCAATCGACATTATAATCAATTAAAACTTGTACTTATAAAAAAATACATTATTTTAATGTTTAAGTTGTTAGAATTGTATGTCATTTAAAACTATAACGGTGGCTTACTAATTGTAAACATTGCTAATGTAATTTCATGCAGGCTGAAAGATATATTGTTAATATTATATTCACAAAATTAACTACAAATTGAAATAATAAGCGATTTTAAAAATATATTACAATTTTTACAAAGTATTCTTCTTAATTTAAGAATAAAAATATTTATCAGTTTAAAAAAACAATGTATCTGACTTCTACATTTTTAAAGAATATTTCGAAGACACTTAAGGTAACTGAATTTACCTTTCAAGCAATTTACGAATTTGAACTTATGATTATAAAAATCTTTTATGCTGATAGCTTATAATAAATTAAAGATTTTTATAGTGTTGGCTATAATAAATCAATTACACAAAAAATAATACATTTTCTTGAACAAAACTAAATACATCAGCTGTTTTGTTCTAATTTACAACACAAAATCAGCTGTTTCTTTTACAATTATTTTGTCGTCCTTAATAACCAGCATAATAATTTTTTTCCGTTCAACATTGCAAATATCTTTATTTTTTGTAATTTATTGACTATTATGAACACATTACTTAACGATAAATTATAATTTGGATTACTAAGAAGGTATGTTATGATATTCTTTTCGTAATTGTGAAGAGTAATTAGCCTATAAGTAGTATATGTTATCTACTTAGATACAACACTAAATATACGAATAGTGCAAACATACAACTTACAAAAGGCAAGACCATATTATTTTAACTACATTTTGACTAAATATAAAACACATTTTTAATTATATTTAAATATTCGTTACTTTTATTGTTAATTATCAATCTATAGACAAAAGACAGTGTGAGGAAGTTTTGTTTAAAATAAATTTAGTTTTTTGAAAATGTTTTAATGAGAACAAAAAAATGATGTATTACAAATTATCTGTAAAAAAACGACAAATTATTTTGAGCTTCTTATAGTAATTGTTAATATCGCGTACCAGTAATTTTGTAACTCAAATTTTGAAATAAATTATCATTCACACCACATTTGTGTGTGTGTGTGTGTGTGTGTGTGTGTGTGTGTGTGTGTGTGTGTGTTTATTAATTTTAAATAATTAAATTTATAATAAATTTATGTTTTAAATTATAATAAAAGTATTTTCATTTTTTTATGGATATATCACTCTATTTGTTTTTGAAGACATTTGAAGCAAAAATTTATGTTTACTTCGATAAACGTCTGTGTCTGTGTAAATTTCTTGAGATAATCATAATAAATTGATAAACTTTGTTAACATTTAACATTCATGTATGGATTTGCTACAGATCGAGATAAATTTCCTTTAAGGACGATTTTTAGGGATAACAGATAAAGGGCAAGACAAAACAGATAACAGTTATAAATAAAAAAAACGAATTATAAAAATAATTATGCAATTTAAATTTAAAATTATTAAAAAAATAGTTTTTAGTAATAGAAATCACTAGAAAGAAAAAAGTATGCTCTAGTGTATTTCTTGATGTTACTCAAGCCTTTGATAAAGTCTGGCACGATGGGTTAACTACAAGTTAAGACGTGACTTACCAAAACAGTTATGAATTTTTTAGGGAAAACATTTTAAAAATCAGTTATTCTCTAAAAAAAACTTTATAACGGTGTTGATCGAATTTTGCTGAAATACACATTTTGCTGCATTTGTTGGTTAATTTTCAAATTAAACTACTTATGTCTCACTATATACCGTACTTATAGCCAAGATATTTACACTGATATCAGTCATAATTCTTCTAAATATGTGAATCCGTGTTAAAATACACGGAGAATTTTTAATTATTCTTTACTGATTCTCCATTAAAGAATTTTTATAGGAAATAAGTTACATTATACATCCACTTGTGAGCGTGATGTTTTCATACTCTATGTTTTGTAAGTTGTAGGCTTAGGCATTTTAACCTTAAGGCCCTCATTTTTAAATAATTTTAAAGATTAAGGTTTTAAAACAATATTGGTGTCACAATATTTAAGTTTTTCAAAGGAATGCAAAAGTATTTTTTTACTTAATTCGAAATAAGCGTTGATCCTTAGCGTAAATCATGATTTGATTAAACATTTACATATGTAATAATAGTTATTTACAAATTAATAATAAATAATTTCCTTTTTTAAATCTCAGAACATTACCAAATTCATTCATTTAATACACATTAGTTAATTTTTCAGTTAGCCTCTACTTGCTAAGATTAATTTTAAACCTTGGATTATTTGGTTCAAAGCCCAGATACATCTATATTCACTTAAATAACATTTTACAAAAAATAATGTACATAATTTTTTTTACAACTTTGAAACTTATAGATGTTCTCACTATGAGTCTTTTCTCTCAAACTCAAATTAAAATATAGTTCCTAATAGCTTTTCATTTCAGTCAGCCTAGTTGAAGTTATCTGAAATTCACAAATCATTAATAATCGTAAAATGAAATTCCATTCTAAAGCACCCACACACCCACACACACACACACACACACTGTTTTGTTCAATTTGTTGAATGTTAATGTTTTTAACAAGGAATACAATTAGATATCATTATGAAGATCGATTCAAAAACATTAAACAAAATATCACAGCTCCTTGTATCTATATTCTTTTCCTTAAAAATATGGTTCGAAAACTTTACGACGGAATAATTGCTCTAAATCAATTCATAATATTTTGTCTAAACTTTGATCTTATTTAAAAAAACTTACTATACTAAATTTCAAAGAAAAAATAACAGTTCCACAGTTTGGTCTAAATTGAAAAAACACCAGTCGGTAATTAGGGTTTGTTTTCTGACTTCTCTACTCAATGTAAACCTTAAGTTATAAATATTTTTAGCGTAACTTAAAATTAAAATTTGAAACAAGCAATATGTGGTTTAAGAGTAAATAAAAAAGCAAACCATACTATAATCAAATGATTTTTTTATTCGTTTCCACATTGTATTTTTTAAATAATTATAATCACACAGACTTTTAGTTGTTTTCTTCAACCCACAATATGAACATTTTAAGTAAAATCTAGTGATACCAATTTTGATCAGTTAGACCGAATTTCCAATTTTGATTTCAAGCAAGCCTTACATTTCGTTTTTGATTACGGATGAAAATTATATTTTACGAGAATATATATATATTTTTAATCCTATTTGCATGTATAATTTGGTCAAATTTTAGTTTTAAAAACATGTTTTTTTAATTATAAAATTATATAAAGTGTCTTTTTTTAATTAATGAATTTTCAAAATTAAGAAGCAAAAATACTGCTTGACAAGTTTTACCTAACTGGTAAATTCATTTAGTCTTCGACGTTATGTAGATACCACGTAAGAACAGTCAAAAAATGTACTAACAATTTTCTGGAATCAAGGATAATGTATTTGTTAATTTGAACATGCATGCTTTGGCCCCTTCTTCTGAATTTATTATACGATTAATTACATCTACAAATTCATTCTTTGGAAATCAGTTACGAAAATATGTGTAATTAAAAAAAAATAAATATAACAAAACAAATTAATTTTGTTGTATTCTGTAAGTGTATATAAAATAAAAACTTCAATTACATTAAATAATTTTTTAATATAATTAGCTTATTCATTAAAATTTTTTATTTTTGTTTTTAGAATTAATTAATAAAACACAATTTGACATTTAGAAAACGTTTAATCTCTTGAATTCGTAATGTATTAGTATGTTGTACAATTATTTATACTGCCTTTAATTTAAAAATGTGTTTAAAACAAAGTGTTAAACGCGTTGAAACTTTTAAAAATGTAATTGTTTTATTTTTTACAAAATGGATGTAGAAAGATGTCAAAACTAAATATAACGATTACAAAAGCAACAAACATAATAAAACGGATTATAAAAATAATTATGCAATTTAAATTTAAAATGATAAAAAAAATAGTTTTTAGTAATAGAAATTATCAGTTTTGTAACTAAAATAACCTATGAGCAACAGTAAAAGTTTGCAATTTTGTAATTTTTGTTTACAAACATCATGCAAAAATAATTATTGAAGAGAAACTAATACACAAAAATAAATTTCTAGTAAATACAAGAAATACTTCGGTTGCAAAAGATATTTATTTGTAAACAACTTTTTGGCTTTTTGTCCACCCGAATGTAATGCATAAATAAACTAAAAAAGGGTATTTTTTTGTGAAAGCAATCTCGGTTAAAAGACACTGTTTTGTAAGCTTTTATGTCGTTTCAATATTTAACTCTTAATTTTGATTTGTTTAAACATTAATAAGAATGTACCCAATAAAAATGAACAGAACAATGCATGATATCAAACGATCATATATAGGCCCCTAATATATTAAGAATAATATAAAAATATAATTATTTTTTGCTATATTTTTGTTATGTTAGTATCTTTATAAACGAAAAAGGTAATTTTTCTTTGACATATTTCCTAAAAATAAGACAAAAACCTAGCTCATAACTCGTTTAAAAATAACTGTATAAAATAGCATTTTAACCATTATACTTTTACAAAAATAATTTGATGAACCCTAACTGTTGTCGGTTTATAACACTCTATATAACTGAAAATAACTTTTAATCACACACAAAAATTCATCCAATTATTTCCTTCAAATTAAATCTCCGATTCTGAAGCTATCGACAAAAAACATAAATTCAGCGTAACTCATTCAAATAGGTTCATCATGTAGCCTACTTTGGTGATGCACGAAGATTCAGAACGCACTTTAGTGCACCAGAATAGGCACTAAAGTATAAAGGAGATTTAGTGTAAAGGAGATCTCCTTAAGTATAAAGGAGATTTACGTTTCAAAACTTCTTTAAGAAACAAAACAAATACATTGTAGATTGCATTTTTGTTCTTTTTCCGGTTTGTTTTCGAACTTTGTAAATTGTCATACTGATTTGTTTGAGTTATATATAATCATACAAAAAAGTTTGAGAAAAATAGGATTTTTATAAATCACGTAGTCATTTAAACCTAGTTTGAACTTTAAAAGGTGTTTGGCTTTTAATTTATAAATACAAAATAAAACTTAGACTTTATAAATTAAAAAAAAAAAAATAGTAACAAGAAAAGGCTAACTAGATCTACTTGTATTCATTTGTTTATTCTTCAACGTTATGTGTAGTTACACAGACAGATAAATAGCCAAGAAAGCAACTTGTTTGACACAAGAGGGTCTGTAAACGAATTTGTTTATTACATTATTAATATTGTTTTCTTTAATATTATCATAATGTCCATACACAGTGTATTTAGAGATAAAAACTAATGAAGTGTAAAGTGTTAAGTAGACCCTTTGATTTTGGCATAATTACAGTTCTATACCAATAAAATCTGGTTTAACCAATAATAGCAATATTAACAACAACAACAATGCTTCTTATATTATTAATTCATATACACTTATAAAACAATTGAGAAAGAGATTTGTTTTTAGAAACAAGTAATATAAAAAAAATAATATGTCAATTCCTATTAGGTCATGCGCTTCCAGCACGTCAGCAAGACAGCTGCGTGCTGCGATTCTTAAAACCAACATAAGATTGACCAGAAGTGTTATTTAAATCAAATCCTATCGTACAGTCTGTACAAATATTCGATATTAATATTTGACAAAAAACTGTATTAACATGAAGTGTCATCCACTACAAGTTTAAAAAAATGTATTTGGACTTGAGTGGATGATTAATAGTAGGAATTACCTAAGGAAATCCTATCGTATAGCCTGTACAAATATGGGATATTAATATTTGACAAAAAACTGCGTTAACATTACGTGTCATCTACTACAAGTTAAAAAAAATTATTTGAACTTAAGGGGATAGAACTTAAGGCGGGGCAATAGAAAGTATTTTATTAACGATTGAAAATTTGAAAAAGGTATAAATAAATATATATATAGGGAGAGTGTGAACTAATAGTAGGAATTGAATATGTGTAGAGTTCTACTGAACCAACATTTAAGTGTTATTGAAAACTACAAATTGTACATATTTTCAAATCATTGTGAAATTAGAACAGTTTTAATGATTTATGGATGAGAAAAAGAAAAATATCTCACATAATAAGTATATTATAAATGCTTTGGTCTGAAAGTATTTACTTCTGATCAACATTGTGATGGACGGATTATTTTTTCAAGGAAATTATTACTTACTTTGAGGAAATTATATGAACTTTAAAAATGTTTTCACTGTTTTTCACTGTAAAATAACCACTGCCAAGGATTTGTCTCACTGAACTGATAAAAGCAAGGTATTATTTTTATCTTATCCTTTTTGATACTCTAATTTCACAAAATTAATCATCATTAAATTCTGTACGTTAACACTTAAAACATTTAAATTACATTTATAAAGATAAACCATTACTTTCTTCAAACAATTTTTTAATTTCAAAGGATTTTGAAAATTCAAAATGCTACTTTATTCAATTTTTAACGTTGATTACAATGATGAAATTTAATTTATAAGGACAAAAAAGTTTAAAAAATAAATGTTTTTTAATATTTTTAATCACCACGATTTTAAAACCTTGAAAGATTTTGTTGATTAACGAACTTACGCTAACAATTTACTGGTCCTGCTGTTACCATGAAAACATGTGCAAGAACACCGCGCTACTTAGCGTGCTCACGTAACTGTTACGTGATCGACTTATACGCTGAATGGTATTATCGCAAACAGTGTGAGAGTGAAGTGCACTCTTTCGGAGTTTGTTAACACTGTTTTCATCTCATAGCTAAAGGAATTTGACCAACTGTACGACTTGAAGATGGAACTGTAAGTTTTGAAACCTTGTTAGCCTATGTAAGGTGGGTTAAAGTCTATTAGACGGTGAAAAATAGTTCCTAAACCTAATTATTTAAACATGAGGTCCAGTGGCTGTGTTGCAATAAAAACGTATCATCAACTTATGTTATGAGGCTCATAAATGATGCTGATGTTATGAGGCTTCGTAAATATAGCCTACTAATGATAATTGTATGAAAAAACATGTATTTTAAGGAAATGTTAATATTTCAAAATTTATATCGACATATATTTAGAAAGTTTTGCTTAGGTGGCAGGTTTTAATACAAAAAAATGAATGTCGAATATATACATTAAATTAACTGTGATCGTTTATAATGTAATTAACGTAACAGTTTCAACATTACTTTTGTTTTTATAATTTACATTTACAAAAAAAAATCTTTGTTTCACTTCGGATTTAAAGCTCCTGTAATCTGAGTTAGCTGTAAATGCATGCACTCCATTTAATTGACTTTAAATCCTATTTCTGGTTGTTTTACTGTACCAGTAGTCATCCCTACATGTCCACGCTGTTAGCAGTGAATACAGAAGAAAAATTTAGATAACATCTGACCGGAGTAACTGCGACGGCCATTTTGTTCGGGAATTATTTACAAACAATTTGTTAGCTTTTAAAAGCATTTGATGGTTACTTTTTTATTCCTAACAACCGTAATTTCTGTAGTTCATCAATTTTGTTATATCATATTTTGTAACATATTTCCTTACCAGTGCATATATTGCGATGTAATGTTTGCTTGTAAGAGAACATAAAATAATGTAATTTTGTTTGTAAGAGAACATAACACGATGTAATTTTGCTTGTAAGAGAACATAACACGATGTAATTTTGCTTGTAAGAGAACATAACACGGTTTAATGTTTGCTTGTAAAAGAACATAATACGATAATGTTGCTTGTAAGAGAACATAACACGATGTAATGTTGCTTGTAAGAGAACATAACACAATATAATGTTGCTTGTAAGAGAACATAACACAATGTAATGTTGCTTGTAATTAAAACACAAAACATATATTATAACCCTTTGAAACATCAAGTTTGTTTCAACAAACGAGTTACACAGTTTTCCGTTTCAATAACTGTACAATTCAGGTGAGACCTTTTTGTATGTTTCAGGTGAGACTTGATTCACATTGCCATATCTGAAAGTACAAGTAAGTGTGTTGCTTCGTTTAACTATTTATTAGTTAATTATTCTTGATTAATATTTTGGTATTATCAACATTTGCTGTGTGTATAAACTGTGAACATTGCGATACATATCAGGAAATAATGTATAAAATATACTACGTGTAAATTATTTTGTTGCGAAATAAAAAGCTTCATAAATTATCAAAAAAGTTTAGAAAGTGGTTAAACTTAGCAGAATTAAGCCTATATACTGTCAATATTAGTAACTTTAATGTAAATGTACAATCATAATATTTACTTGTAGTTAATTAGGATCATTGTATTTACATCATGTAAACAAAATTTAATTTTAATTACATTTAATTAATTTGTAGAATATTTAGTAATATGTATACTCAATAATATGTATACTCAAGTAATATGTATACTCAAGTGCAAGTAAAAATAGTTATTTAAAAAACTTATTAATATCATAAAGAATAACTTGTAAATCATTAAAATGTACAAAGCGAAAAGTGGTTAAAGAGTTCAAATCTTGAGAGATAACATAAATTTAAAAAACTCTTCATTTGCAACATAAGATGCTCAAGTAACTCTCTTATAATCTCTTTTCTCTGAAAATTCTCCGCGGTTTTCAAAAATATTTATATTTTTCTCCGCAAATTAAATCTACATATTTTTTTAATATGTAGATTAATTTTATATAGGATACAATATAATTTTTTAATATATGCGTATCTTTATTTTTACACGAATAAACATTTCTGTTTGTTTAATTTGTGAATTACTAAGTGAATAATTACGATAAAAAGTAAAAAATCGTTAATAAAACGTATTTAATTTGCTTTTTTTTACAATAATATATTTTTTATAAATTTTGATACTCCAAATATTGAATTATTTCTCTCGAAAAACAAAAAAATAAAGGCAATGATTGCATTTTTTGAAAAAAATTTACTATTAGTTTGCAGTATCAAAAAAAAAGTTATTGTTACCCTACATTCATGTTGTAACCCACTATGATTATTACTCCCTTCATCACTTCCTCACTCTTGATTCCTATTTATTTACCGATGGTTTATCAAACTTTTTGCAGTATTTGTAAAATCTGAAGTGATTTCATACAGTACTGTGTACCCGTGCTTCCCTACGGTATTTTTTAAGGAATAAAAATTACAGCTGCAAGTTTTTTTATACCCAAAC
The DNA here is from genome assembly GCA_022606455.1 of Callitettix versicolor. Classification (NCBI taxonomy): domain Eukaryota; kingdom Metazoa; phylum Arthropoda; class Insecta; order Hemiptera; family Cercopidae; genus Callitettix; species Callitettix versicolor. The sequence continues at coordinate 71,711,847 of CM040188.1, read as the reverse complement.
GAATGAATAATCTGAATTTCCTTTATATTACGTCTCTTGGCACATCTGCAAATTTGCAGTCCGTATCTCCACACGGACCTTCATAGTATAAAAGTAATTAATTACTTATACTTAATTCTGCATTATATCTAAAGACCCAATACATATTCTTGAACTAAATCTCAAGCTTATTTACTTTTTTGTAATTTGTAATTTCCAGTTCAGTTTCGAACGAACTTTCATCCCCAAATATTTAACTTAATTTATCTATGAAAACATTTTACTGTTTATTAATACTGGAACTTCTTTTTTCTTTATTACAAGTAAAACTAGTATAGGTTAACTAGACTTGTTATGTTTTATAAGCTAACTTTTGGTCCACACATTAACATTCAGTATGGTTTTATGTAGTTTTTCTGTTGCTTCTTTAACATTATCACTAACAGTTGATAAAGAAGTATCTTCCGCAAATATAACCATTAGGTTCCTTCATCCAGTGGCACATCACCTGTTTATAGTAAACGCCTGTAGATATTAATAAAAACCTTTTTATATATACAGTATTTGGTGAAAAATAATTTTTACGGAAAGAGATATGACAGCGAAATCAGTCAATAAACATTCCTGGCAATAATAATAATAAAATGTGAGATTTTCGACGAAACAATAAATAGTGTAATAATAAATAAACTGTTAAAAATGTAATAAATGAACAAATAACAGTTTCACATAAACGATAATATAATTATATTTTAAAATATAATGTACACCCTTCGTCTATTGTAGAAATTAACTACCAACCTAATTTTATTTTTTAATATAACATTAATTGTTAAATAAAATTGATCATTAGTATCCTTTGGCAAAGACACATCTAAAATATAATATTATTTAATAAAGATTTTTACTTTTTGAGCCTATCAATTCAACGAATGAAAAACAAATTATTATATTTTAAATATATATGAATTATATAGTTGCTTTCACTCCTTTGTAAAACGTTTTTATAATGAGGCCATCCCATTATGGCAGTTCAGAATCGGACGTTTTTACTTAATTTTAACTTCAGGACTTCTATTTATAAATAGTTTTCAGTAAATGTGTGTTTATAGTGAAAGTAATTTTCTGTTTTATTTTATCAAAAGTACACTTCCAGTTTTTTTTGTTTATTACTCGGGTATAAATTGATTAATCTTTCATTTATTTTATGTTTTTTAAAAAATAATTTTGAACAAGTTTATCGAACACTTTGAACAGGTCTATTCAACTTTTTTCTTTTTTGGAAAATTGTAAAGATAAATATATATTCTTTTCATATTCTTCTTCTTTTCTGCTAGGATTATTGTCACTATGTTCATTATAACAATCTGCCTTCCTTAGCTTTGTCAATTCTACTTTCGTAGAACCTCCACCTTCAAAAACTGTACATATTATATAGAGTATACTCTAGTTACTGTATACTCTAGTTAGTTAGTTAGTTTGTGTGTGTGTGTGTGTGTGTGTGTGTGTGTGTGTGTGTGTGTGTGTGTGTGTGAGTGTTTTATCACGCTCACGTTCGCAATTATGGACCGATATTATTCAAAGAATATAGATATAGTTTTTGAAGATGGAGGTTCTCCGAAACGCGTCAAAGAAAGTAGAATTGACGAAGCTAGGGAAGGCAGATCATTATACTGAATATAGTGATAAATAAATAAATATATATACATACATACATACATACACACACACACACACACACACACACACACACACACACACACATATATATATATATATATATATATATATATATATATATATATATACACATACAAATTTATAAAACAATAGCCCTTTTTTCTAGAAATTTTTTGTAGATGTTTTGAAAATAGATGTCCTGAAAAAGAGATTTTTGATATAGGCCTACTGAATACGAGAAGTGTTGTGTTTACTACAGTAAATGTCTTTTAAAATATCGCCATGATTTTCAACACAATATTTATTACCGAATTTCAGTTGTAAAAATGAGCTATTAAAAAGGCCATCATGTCAAGACCCAGAAACGGAGTCTTTTAAAATAAGCACCGATCTCTCTCTCTCTCTCTCTCTCTCTCTCTCTCTGTATGTGTGTGTGTGTGTGTGTGTGTGTGTGTGTGTGTGTGTGTGTGTGTGTGTGTGTGTGTGTGTGTGTGTGTGTGTGTGTGTGTGTGTGTGTGTGCGCGCGCGCGTGTGTTTTAGCACGCTCACGTTCATAACTTGGGCTAGTTTTGTTAAACAACAAAACTTGGTTAACAGTTTCAAAATGGTGATAATGTAAATTTTTTTAAAAATCGTAAATTTTGTCTCTTATTTTATAATTCTGATTCCGCTATCGTAATCATCGTTAAATACTGCGTTAGTTAACATTTTGAATTTTCAATATCCTTTGAAATTATGTATTTTTTAGACGCTGATCAGAATTGATTTTCTTATTTTGAATATAATGTTAATGTTTAAAATTGTAATATAAGAATATGCCGATGAAAATACAATTTTAAAAGGTTTAAGATGAAGGAAACAACTTTTGGAAACTCGCTTCTATTACGTGATCGAGACAGGTATGTGCAACAATTATGCTATTCTTTTGCATAAATATACATCCAATACATACAGCATATCAAATTGTTTTTTTTTTATGCAGTTTTAATTTTTCCGTTTAAAAAGATTTTTGTTCCGTGTGTTTTAATCAAAGATCAATTCAATAAATTTTGATTAAAAACATTAAAAAATTAAAGTAATACACAGTACTGTTGTTACCGGCTCGGTTGTTGTAGCCTAAATTCTGTGGCAACACTAGTGTTCATTCACTCTAAATAAAGTGGTACTTAGTGAGCCACTGAATGAATCAAAGCGTAATGAATAATAATGCAGAACATTTACGTCAAGAGTGGTCGGTAAAATGTTTCATCTGAGTCCTTTTGGTCGTAAATATCACACGATTTCTACAGGTATGAATTGGCTGAAATTTTCTTTTTAGTAACTTCTCCAGAACCAACTCTTCTTGCAGCAATCATAACTGTTCCACTATTGTACTAGAAGCGCTAGTCAAAATGAAAATGTTTGTTTTGACAAGTTTGAATATTTTACTAGTTATTGAGTTATTAAGCAAAGTGAAGTAGAAGAATAACATATGTTTGGGGAAAGGGTTGCACGTTTAAAAGTGATTTTGTTGTTAAAATTACGTCAAAATCAAGTACTTGGACTCTTAGCAAATATAAAAACAATATCACAAATACAACATTCTTTCTTCTTCTTTAGTCATCCACTAGTTTCTGTTCTCCATTGGTGTTCTTTAAAGACTGTCTTCTGATCTTACACTGAAGCCTGCAAAGCTTCAGGTCTGTCAACATATTGTACTGCACCTTTTACTTCTTGGTGATGTTTCTTACACTAAGTTATGGGGTTTTGTGCCCCTTAGCTCAGCGGCAAAAGAAACTACCGTTTAACTAAGCCTTACCCAGGTTTTGGTGTTCTTTATCAAGATGTATACCTACTAAATTCACTCACTATTTTTGTCTTCCTTTCCCTTTGAGTTTTCGCCATTGTCTCCATGCTTTTTTTCATCAAAACGTGAAGCATATTATTACTTCAAGTATATTATCGTTCCATTATCATGTTCTTTATTTATTTTGTAGTTCGTTTTGTGTTTAGAATCCATTTCAAGTCTTATTATGTAACTTTAACTATTTTCGAATTGTTTGCCGTTTTTCGTCAATTTTTTTTTCTGGCCAAAAGATGTATTCTTTTGCTGTTTCCATTCTGAAGTTTTTCAGTGTTCCTAAAATCGTTCGTGTTTGTCATTATTTTCTATTTATCTTTGTTAATTTCTAGCCCACAATTCTGTAAGATTTCCAACAGCGGCGTTCTCTTATCGTTAGTATAATTACTTTAAACAAAAACTGTTTGCTTATATTTGTGAACAAACATTAAAATATCTGATGTTTATTTAGATATATTTGAAGTTATATAATAGTTAGACTAGTCTAACTATGCAAATTTATCAATCTGTTGTTATTTAATAAAATAATAAATTTTATGTTTTTTTTCAATCTGTTAGTTTTGTTGAAACGTTATTCCGTTAAAAAGTGCGTGCAATATATTTAGTGACGACAATTTCGTTCATTGTTTGTGTACACTTTTTAGTAATTTATAACTATGTCTAGTTGAAGATTTGCGTTCACAATTAAGGTAATAAAAAAGACAACAAATAAATTATAAAATCATCTGCATTTAAAAAAAAAGTCAGTTAAAGAGGGATTTTTATTGGGTTTCCACTTATCATCCGACAAATTACAATTTTTTATATAAAAGATAATATTTTAAATTTACTCAGAATATGTCAACTGTAACATTAATATATCCTAAAATTTAAAGTAGAGAACCTTTACGATGTACAAAATGTATAAAAAGAGAAAAAACATTAAACCATTTATACGAATTAATCGCCTCGGTGTGTTGGTTTAAAAGTTAACAAAACCAATATGGCTTCCATTGAATTCGTCCGAAATGGTCAAAACTGTGCCAGATTTAGGAAACGTTGGGTACAGTTTCTTTTTTCTATTTATACCGGCTAAAAGGAAACTTATCTGTAAGTTTTATGAAATTAATTGAAAAAATAAATTTTCTTCATTTTTAAAATTTAAAATTTTTTTAACTGCTATCATAAAATTTATAAAATTGTGACAGAAAATGTAAGGGTACTGACTCATTTGTTGTTTTTTTATGACGGATAGACAGTTGGTTATAGACTTATTTGTTTTGCCAAAAAAATTGTCAAAAACAAAATTTTATGTTTAATTTAATTTTAAAAACAACTATGGTTTTATGTAGAAATGTAATAACAAACATACTACAAGGCAACGATGTTCATTTAAAATTTAAAAAAATGTTTGACTACTCTATAAATCTGTTTTTTAGTAAACAGCTGTTTATTTTATCATAACTTATATCCAAAATGTTAGTTGATTTTGCTTACATTATCTGATATTCATTAAACTGATCTTTTTATACTTTTGCTTATTAATTCTAGACAGTATTTGTAACAAGGAAAGAAATCCATTTTAGTTTTAAACTGTTGAAAATGTTTAGCAGATAATAAATATAACACAAACCTTTGTGAAGTTTTTCTTAAGAAATTATTTCATACGTAAATAATTTATAATATACTAATAAAAATTTGATTAAAAAAATGAAATATCCTACATTTTTATGTTTTTGAAAGGTAAAAAAATTTCAGTCATTCCATATGTGTTTACCAAAAAATTTGGTAAATTTTTCAGGAAGCAAAAATAATATTTTATTTTTAAACCACTTAAAATACAAACTAATAAAAAGTTAATAAAAATTCATTATTATCGTATTGTTGTAAGCGAATTGTCAATTTTTTTATTGTACTACTTAATAAGTTAATATTTTGCACATACAAAGCTTTAGAAAAACCCTGGCGATATAGCTAGTTATGAAATAAAAGTATATACAGTAGGTAGTTACGGAACAACGACTGTATCACCAAATTGCAATAAAGCATACACATGTCATTACGGGTGTATTTCTTCTGCTTCTTTTCTACTTAAAATTCTCTGTCGTCCAATCCCCTCTCTGTCATTTCCTTATCAATTATTTCTTTTCAACTAAGTCTCGGTCTTCCTCTCTTTCTGCGACCAAGTGGATTCCTTTTTACAATCTGTTTCGAAAGTCGATTTTCGTCCATCCTTTGGACAGGATGGCTAAACCATTGAGGTTGTTTTGTCGTATACAATTGTGTGCTCCACATCCAGGATTTTACGAATTCTTAATTTATTTTTGTTTTGACCAACTTGCGGCTCTACGCTAATAGTCCATTTCTATAGCTTCAAGACATTTTTCTGTTTTTGTTTCCGTCGCCATACTTCACTTCTATTTTGTTGTTGTTATTTTAAGATAAAAAACACATTGAGGCTATTATCGCCTCCCTAAATGTAAGTGTGAGTGTAAAGTGTTAAATATGTATGTCTAGTGTTGTAAGCGTAAGTGTGTGTTAGACTCGGGTACCGCGAGGGACGTATAAATCCTCTCAATAGGTGTAACTAGTCTGCACCCCGCTGCGGAGCTTTGCTTCTATATAAGATTATATTCCTTATAATTGTATTGTATATTTTATGTTTATTTATGTTTGATATTTGCTGATTTGATGCTGTTCAGTATTTTTATTGCTGTTCTTCCCAAGGTGTTTCTTTTTTTATGGCTGTGTCCAAGAGCTCATCACTTGTAATTCTCATTCCTAAATACTTGTAAGTTGTACATCCTTTGATTTGTGTGTCGTGTGCCAATAGAAGAGTCCTGCTCTTCCTCCAATGCACACGTGCTCCGTTTTGTTTAGGTTTACCTCAAGTCCCCAAATTCCTCTATACATTACGGGTACATTTACTAAGATATAACTAAATATGGTACAATTAAACTGTAAAAAAACACATACACTCAACAATAACACAACGAGTACAATGGTACTTAGTAAGAGAAAGAAAGAAAAGTTAAAGCACATTTTATTTTAAAAACATTTAATCGATGTGTCTTTCGGCAAAACACTCAAGAGTCTTTTACACAACCATATTCTGAAGTTCATAATATTTTCTTTGCCTCAAGAATAATCATCAAGTTGATCATTATGAAGACTTTTCACTAAATATTAATTCCCAATATCCGTTTTTCAGGTATTGAAATTTTTTTGTAAAATTACAATTCTTCACTGGATCTCTAATCTTCTCGCGTTTTCTACATTTTGATCCACGATTATGATCTACTACTTTTTTCTACCCTTCCCATATATGGTAGGTACTATTTGGATATCCGTAAAAACAAAAAAATATTTTAAATAAAATTGATAACAATACGAATCAGCTAAAATCTAAATTAACTTGAATAAACACAATATGGATGCTTATACAACACAGAACACAAACTAACATCATCCTTAGGAGAACTCGTGGGTTTTAATATAATCAGGGCTCCTTTACAGATTCTAACACAGCTGTTTGAACGTGCTTCCTCACTGGCAAAATAAAATTGTATATTGAGTTTTGGTACAGTAATGCACTCAAATATATATATTTTTGGAAAGGCTAACTATTAAAATAAAATAAATAATAGATGTAGCCTGTCTTTGAACTTCAAACTTGTATAAAATATTGGAATTGATTAAGTAGCATCTACTGCTACCATTATCGTAATTTTTAACAGAAAAGTACATGTGAATCTCGGGGAGTTACCGACAACAGCGAAACTTTTGTTAATGATCTTTGCTAAATATAAGTTTAATAATATGCTTACTTGTTTTGTTTCAATAAATAAATACTTGAACATACCGTAATATAACATCATCGTATTATATTGTATCATAATATAATAATAATGTTCACTATTATTTACTGTAGTTATAATAAAAGATCATATTGTTTTACGTTCATTCGTAACGATCAGCTGATTGCATTGCACAGCTGGTAGTTTAGAATAAGTTTTAGGTTATGTTGTTAAAAAAGCAATATTAATAACAATTATTTTAAACGTTTATATTAATTTCAAATGTATTATAAACGGTTACAACATGCATCTATTCTTCAACTAAGGAAAATTACCGAAACCAAAGCAAAACAACGTTTTCATACAGTCACGTGTACTGTTACCAAAAAGAAGAAAGAAAAAACAGGCAGCAATACGGACGAAATTTATTTGCTTGTTTCTATTTCATTAAAAAGGTTCGGAATACTGGTTTTCTATTAACTCTTTTCGCCAAAGCTAACACTAAAAGCTTCGCTTCAAAAATAGTTATTTTTAACATTGCATTTTTCTGAAAATCTGATTTTAACGCCGCAAACAGAATTAAAATTTGCCTAAACTAGCTTATAGGTACAATTTCATTTGTATAGGCATACTTCTAGATTCTAAAAACATTTGTCGAATTAAAAACGTTTAAAATCTTTGTTATTTCTTATTATTATAGTACTTCCGTACTGAAGTTGCTCGGTGTTCATAGAATCGTTCGTGTTTGTCATCATTTTCTTTTTAACTTTGTTAATTTCTAAACTACCTCTTCTTTTCAAATATATTTTTCTAGAAAGTTTATTACGAACAAAATTTGGCGATTTTTAGCTTTTTTTCTCCTGTTTTAATTTAATATAAAAATTTTTGTTATTTAATTCTTATGGCATTTTTAACATCGTTTTCTTAATAATTAATTCTCTACAAATCACTGTTTAAGAATTTTACGAGTATATTACCCACATAACAAAATTAACTGTATTACAAACCTGTAAAAACATGTTTTTGCGACACAGAATTTTGTGTACTGCGTCAAATATTTCAACAAGTAATGCAGTCACAAATTTGGAACTTGTTTTATTCAGTTTGTCAGTTACCAAAAACCATCAATTTATCCATTAATTTAGGTTTCCAAAATGGTTCTTTCGCTCATTTTCAATGGCGAAATCTTTTGCTAATCAAACTCATAAGCGAAGCATTCCAAACCAATATTTAAATACATTTGTTTTCATTAGTTTCACCAGGAGAAACGTTCTGAAAATTTCAGAGTTCCTTTAAGACAGTCTGTATTAAATTATAGAAAAGTCCTGCTTACTTTCTGTGCCAACCTATTTAAATTTATTTAAACTGTTAAAATAGAATCCAGTATTATAAATTAATTTATAATTTGGTGTAATAATGTTTTATTCATCAGCTTTTCTTACAATTACACTTTTGCTGTTATTCAATAGCTGTTATTAAATAAATGTATGTTATGCGGAAAAAACGAACTTATCTTTAGGAAAGATTTTTTTTCAAGAAACCCTTTCTGAGTACGCCTATACGTTACAAAATTAATTTGTCCCCGTTATTTTAATTATCAATCTGTTGTAACTTGGCTGTTGCTTTATCTGACATTCAGGACATGTATTATATAATGATTGTAAGACATATTAACTGTGATTAATAACGATATTTGCAAAATATTCTATTCGAAGTACTGTTATCATGATTCCTAAATAAAAAAATCTTTCTAAACATTTTATGTAACATTAAATATTTCTTTAGAGAATTATTGATTATCTATCGAATGACGAAGTGTTCAAACAGTGATTTAAATATCTCTATCTCATGCCTTAGATAATTACTTTGAAATTCAAAATTCATAATTGTAAAACGGTGTTTTTATGTAATAGAAAACAAGGCTTACTCTATAGGAAGACGTTTATGCTTAGGAATTATTCTGAACAATACCTGAACAAATTCTGAACAAAAGCATAGGCGATTTTGTAAAATATAGGCTCATAGATTATTTTCATTTTCACTATAACAACATAAATACGATCAAATTCTTATTTAAATATTTGTGACCGCTTATGGAAGTAACAATACCTTTCACAAGTCCGCTTGATTGGACGACAATATGAGATTACTTGACAAAATAATACCAACATTTTCATTTTTACTTGGGCGAATGTTTCTTGCTGTATGCTAGGTACAATATATCATTCTATTGTCATGAAATATAACTGCTGTAGTATTGTAAGGTAGAAATAATGCCATACAAATGTCAACTAAATCGCTGTGGGGGGAGAAATGCCAAAAGTGTCATATCTCCGAAGCGCCCGGAGGATACATTGTACTTATTCATTGGCAGTATGTTTCGTTTACAGTCAAATCTTTATCTCTGTTTTATAATAAATCTTCATAATATTTTTCACAATATTTATTTTTGTTAAACATTTATAATAATAAACGTAATTATTTTTACAATAAAATAACTCCTTTTATTTTTCTACTTTTCTACTTACTTCTTCTTGATATTTCTGTTTTTACTAATTTGTAATTTTGTGTTATTATGAAATCATTAAATTAACAAATGTTGGAGTACAAAATCACTCAGTTACTGATAGAAAAATAAAATTATTGTTAAAATTAAAATTCTAAATTATTTGCAACGTTTTTATTTTGCACTATTGTTACGAAAATGTAATGAATTTAGACATTATTTAAGCCTAACGAAAATATTTAACGATAATAATACTTCCAGCTGGACATACACAATAAATAGTAAAAAAAGGCAACAAAACTTTTGATCATGTATGCAAGAGTCTCTTACAAGTTTTAAAAGTTATTTACAAAATAAATAAAAATAAAAATAGATTATGTAAACTCACATGGCATAAACCTGTGCAGAATTGGTTTGTCTGATGCAATGCAGGCAGTATTAGTGCTGCATATTAACTATAAGAAGAAGAAGAAGAAGAAAAACCGTTTTGAAAATTCACTAATAAATAACAAATAAGAAATAAATTCAATTCGAAATTGGTTCAAAGTAGTAAAACAAGAAAACACTATTTTGTTAATTAATATGTAGATCAGTGTTTACAGAAATCACAATATTTATTTAAAAATCCTAAATGGAAAAGCGAACAATGTTATAACAAATTTGAAGTTGTTGATGAGTAAAATTACTAATTACTTGAAACGAAAATGTTCAAACATGAACGTAATAAATCTTTTAAATTTGAAAAATTCTATATAAAAACGCCTTGATGGTTGCTTTGGAAAACATCATTTATACAAATTATCTTTCAAACGATTAGAAATAACTTGCTTTAATATAATTACTGACAAAAGTCGTAGTAAAAAAGATATTCTTATATAAATATTTCTCAAATTATTTCTGTAACTATAAACTGACATTAGAAATTAGCAAATTTTTTACCTTACCATCCATCCAATAGATGTAGGTGACTGGCCATTAACACTGTCAAACATTATTTAGTAAAGTATTTTATCAATATTATCGATGGTTGTTTTTTAAATTTGATGCATTTATAACTGACCATGCGTCGTTAAAAAATTGTAATACCCAAGCACATGTAAAGTTTTTTAACATAAATTTGTTTACGTTAAATGTTTTAATATTTCAAAAAGATTTTACATTGAACCTGTTTTTTTTTAAACCTTGTCAAATCTTTTTGCTTTAAACCAGGAAGATGAAATAAAAAGCCATTACGAAAAAAAGACTCATACTATTTGGGAAAAAAAAAAACAAGCCAGATTGTTTTTTCATGTTTAGGGACATTTTTGTTTTACTTATTGTGATTAGGGAAATAGAAACTGTAAGGAATTCGGCTAAATTTAAAGGTAAAGTTGTTCAGTTTAGCGACGCCTCTTCTTGTCATTTTCCAGTTGCTGTTAATGACTCATTAACACGTTCGCTGCTATTCCTAATTGTTATTAATTAAAATAACATGCTTAGACGCTACTTTTTTATGTAACTTACCAAATGTGTTTGTTGTCCATAGTAAAGGCCTTAGAATGTCTTTTTAGGGCTTAGAACACATTTTTATGTATAGTCACTATTACCGGTGCGATATCGTACCGCCCGATTGCCGCGCTATACAGCACAAACCGGATCTGTGGTTGTAGTCTTATTATATTTCACATGAACTAAAAAATACAAAGTTTACGTTATTATATGTTTATGAAAAATTTACAATATTTACAGCACTACCAATCATCCATTGTCTTCCTTTTTTATGTGCGACTGTGAAAAGTGTCAAAGCACCTACTGGACAGAATGCTGTGTTTCCAGGGCAGGCAGAACAGACGTGAATGGTCCTCTTCTGTACGCCTTTTTCTGAACAAACTTTACACCTTTTCCTAGCTCTAACACCACTTGCATTTTGAACATCATTTTTATTAGTTTGTGCAGCACGTTTTTTGGTGGTGTCCTCAAAGATCGAGTTTTGGCGGCCGCAATGCTCCAATGAGTTCTTTGCGAAACACATACAATGGTGTTTCTTCCTTTCCTGGTTGTGCATATTGTACAGTGCCAAGGCGTTTATTACCGCATTTGGAGCATATGTAGAAATATGTAGAAAAGTGATAATATGAGAGCATCTGATCGCCGCGATCAACTCCCTCCATATGGGCATTATACTGTACAACGGGAAGGGGCTTTATCTTCTTCTGATTTCGCCTATTTATGATGGTAACCATGTCATTCTCAAATTCAGAGGATATATACAAGACTCTTATCTTTCCATCGTCCTAACATCACGCCAGGATAGCTTTGGTCACTTCATATGATTAGGAAAATAGAAACTATAAGGAATTCGGCTTTTAAGATTCAGTTGTTCAGTTTAGTGAAGCCTCTTTTTGTCATTTTCCAGTTGAAATTAGCCCTGCCAATATGGATTTGTATGAAATACGTTATGAATCATATAAACGGCTATTTATGTGATACTTTTTAAAAACTTGCAACATAAAAATTTAATATGAAAAGTAGTAACTGTCGAAAAGTTAATACAAAATAACTAAACAAAAACACAAAACAATAAAAATTATATTTTTAAATTTTTTGAAGTTTTATTACTAAACTACACACAATGTAAAGTAGAAAGCAATAATTTAATAATTGATTTTGATACAAAATAATATTTAAAATTGTTGAGAGTAGCAATTCTCCTGTTTCAAAAAAAAGAAGTTCGTTTTTATTCATTGTAAGACTTTTGACTTTTTGAATGAAACCTGTTCATTTTATCTTTATTTATTTATCTTTATTTTTAAAACATATTTATAAATTAGCATGTTAAATCGTTTAAAATGTATTTCTAAAATTCATGAAAACTTTGCTAGGATTTTCTTTCAAGAAGTGTATTATAGCTTTGGTAAAATAAAACAATTTTTATTTAACTTGAAAATATGTGAAAAAGTTATACAAAATTATATAAGGGATACTTATAGTAAATTTCTGTACTCTAAATTACAAAGAAGAGGAAAGTGCTGGTAAATCGTTCTCCTCTAAGTGCTATAAATGCTAAAAAGATTTTTAAATTAGAATGAATAATACTAAAAACCTGCTTTTTTAGTTTTAAAACATTATATATTTCATTATTTATATTACATTGTTTAACATTATACAAAGGTTCTTTTAAACTGCATCACATATTTATTGTTGTCCTGACTCAAACGTTTAGACATTATTACTGAGGAGCTGAAATATACAAGAAAGACCATGAATCACCTTAAAACTAAAAGACAAAGAAGCTTATGTACTGAATCTATTGGTTTAACAAATTTTGCGAAAATATTTTTTTCCAAAGAGTTTTTGTAAAATTTCAATTCCACTCGGAAAACGTTTTTTAACGGCTTTTAGCTTTTTTCAAACACTGTAAACAATTTCTAAATATTGGTTTACGAAAAGTATAAGAAAATCAACAATCACAATAAATAAATTATTTGTTAAAATTTATCGAGTATTTCTAAAAATTTAAAATTCTTGAATATTTTTTACTAACTAAATTTAAACAAATAATCTTGATATCTACAAAGTACTTTAAATTATAAAAATCAAAATTAAGTCCTTCAATAAACAAAAATCGTACATTAAATTTTATATATATATATATATATATATATATATATATATATAATTGTTTATTATAATATATACATTGTTTTGTTGTTATAATATGTATTTTGTCAAACTGAAAGTAAGTCTAAAATACGTCTATGATGTATTTTAGTAAAATCAAATCAGTTTTTAAAATTTTTGCTTAAAAATTCTTAATTTTTTAGTAACTGTTTGTTGTTCAAACATTCGCCATTATTTGTATAAATAAAAAACACAAATAATTATGTTTTCATGCACAATAATGACGTTAAAGTCCATTTAGATAACATTAAATCAGTCATCGGTCATCATGAAATCACTAAAAGAAATTTCGGTTATGTAGTAATATTTTATTGCATATTTCAATAATTTTATTTAAAAAAATATGATCATAGTAAACTCTAAAATATATTATAATTTGTTCTTTTGTTTTTAACAGAAGTATTAAAAAATTATTATATATAAAAAATTTTTTTGAGAATTTATGTTTGTACTAGTACTAACAATATATAAGAATATTGTTAACGGTTTTCCTGTGTTCGCACTTATTCTGATCAACCTTATATTTATTCTTCTTTGATTTTAAATATACACTAAAAATTTAATTTTTGTTGAAACTTCGTTTTTCTTTACCATACATCGTACGATCAGGCAAAAACTAGACTTTAAAACTTATTTTTATTTATGGAACATATATTTTTCAATTGGATTGTCGTTAGTGGTGCTATGTAATAATTATACTTAGGCTATATTCAAAACAATTTTTTTCGTTTTGTGTTTAAAATTAGAAAGGTAAAATTCTTAAGGGTTGATTATATTATATACATTATTATTACACTATATACTAATGGTCTAGCTTTAAAAACCTAACATAATATGACTCTCATCCTTGACTTATTTTACTTCTAAAGTAATGATACTTAAGAAAAATCCACTACCATAAATGTATCATTAAAAAAAAATATTCCTAAATAATCTAGTGATTACTTAAGAAAAATCCACTACATATAAAACAAGAAAACTATAGTTTTTTCCATTAACACTTTAGTTTTAACTTTGGGACACAAAGTTTGCAAGAAGGTTCAATAAGCTCTTATATATAGTTTACATTGTCGGTATACAATGTTTCGAAGAAGCCAGAATGAAATCAATATATTTTTAAAAATCGTTAAAGTGTTACTTTAGAGTGTAATTTAGAGCCGGTAGGTTTTGTAAAAATCCTCAAATTTGTAAAGTTCTTTTTACATCTACAGTTTTTATCAATAGTTTTCATGTTTATTATATAATCTTTAATTAATATTAATAGATAATATAACCTTGATGTTAATATTCGCACTCGTTCTGCTTTACTGAGTATACTTCGTTTGTTATTTTCTTACTGTATTTTTTTTGTTCTATCAGTTGGATTATTACTACTGGGTGTGACTAAAGTAATAAGAGAAACGGAAACTTTTAAAATAATCCAGTACTTTTAAAAAACGAATTTAAAAATCACATTGTTGTATTAATTTACTAGCATATATTCGTTCGTTTAAAAACAACTCTTACTCTATGACTTCCTATCTTACAGCTCTTGTTCTTGTAATTATCGTACATTCTTTTTCTGTCAACTTCTATCCTCAACTTGTTTCAAATATATGCAGACTTATAACTTGTTTTTACAATCATAGTAACTTATAAGAAATTTTTTTTCGTTTCTTATGATACTTTCAATTGTCTAATCATTAATTTATCCGCTAATTATATTACCTAGCTCAAATTACATATTTATTAAATTATTAGGATTCAATATGATTACATTTTTCAAACTTATTACATAAAATGCACAATTATAATGCTGTTAATTTTGTATTACCCCTTAAAACAAATGTTTACATAATATTTAAAGTTTTAAATATTTTATTGAAATTAACAAATTTTTATGTAGGTTTTGTTTTTAAAAGTAAATAATTTCTAAACGAGTTATGATTTATTTCTTAAAAGTATGTGCTTATTTAAAATTATGTAACAAAATGTTTTAAAAAAGTTTACAAAATATACGAGAACGATTAAAAAGTAAATTTTCATAATCCTAAAAAAATTATAATGTCACGTATGAACTTTAAAAACGGTTTTAAATTTTGCTTTTGTTTCAAATCTGAGTAACTATAGAGTAAATTCATTATTACACTTTTTTGGTGTAATGTATTAGTAGTAGAAAAATATAATACGTTTTACACTTAAAATAATTTACACCAGTATACATTCACCTTAATCACAGCATAGTTTTATTTTAAAAGAAAATATGAATTTTGTTTTAATTTACTTTTTTTGAAATAGTTTCAAGCTTGAAAAAGTCGCTAATATATAATTTCACAAGTACCAAATATTATTTCAAAAAAAACTTTCCAAAGAACAATAATTAATAAATGTAGACAACACATGTGTAGGTTATACACGTAAAATACATATTATATACTAAGTGGTTTTTTTTAAAACCAATTTTTAGCAAACACAGTGTTTTAAATTTAAATTGATATTATTAGTAATAATACGGTTGTAAGAGATAGTTTTGTACTTAGTTTTAATTATATTTTTTCCAGTCGTTTTATATTTATTAGGAATCATAAACGTTAATAATAATTTTGATTAATTAAAAAATAATAAATACTGTAATATTTGCTATTCACTTGATTTGACAAGAAAAGATTTGCAGTGAAACACAGCCTGTTTGTTTTACACAATGGGGGTGGGTTTGCTGGGACGACAATAATTCCACTTCTGCTAACTAACATCATTTCATATTTACAAAAAAACATCCAAACAAGCCAAAGTTCCGTTTTAATCCTGATGCAACGCGATGTTAAAATACATTAAAATGTATTCGAATACACGGCAAAGTATTTGCGAATCCCTTTCTAAAAACGCATAATCTTTAGTGCGGACGTTAAATATGCATTTAACTAAAAATAATGGCATCTATATTAAATATGTTGGAGAGCATGTCGAATCCAAAATGGCGGACGAGACTGGACCAGTGTATTTGAAAAGGTGGCGCGGGTTTTTCCAATATCAGAGGCACATTCGTCATGTAGGCCTAGTTAGCCAATGAATGCAAGCCCCAGCCACCCCCTTGTGTCGGGGGATGCCAGCAAAATAATTCAACTGCATGCACTAGCTAGGTGCATCCGTTATTTATTTTCCACGTAAAAATATATGTTTCGTTGCTCTGTGTGTGTGTATGTGTTTGTGTGTGTGCCTGTAAATGAGTTGAGCCCTGCGTTCGTCCATTTTCTGTTCTGTGAACACCCCTCCGCTGTCGGAAACATTGTACGCTGATGCTTGGCCCTTCTCTTCACTGCAGTGTTTTTATCCCTTTAGCCCTACCTATAGTAATTGAAATGAGTCAAATAAATCAGAACATTTTTCGTTTTGAAATATTGCGCTTCATATTTATAAATGTGCTTTTCTCTTATTTCAAATTTTCAGGCGCTAAAATTGCTTCTCTACGAAACAAAAACATTGAATTATTCGTATCACTTCCCGGCCATTTGCGTTTGCATTATTATAACGTTTTTGTATTAAATCAACTTTCGCCTGAACACAGTTTGTAGGAATCGAAATATGCTCTTCTGCTTGTAACGTCCAGAAATACATAATATTTTATATTACTTTTTTAATGTGACATTTGAAATACAACTAATAAATTACGTATATTTATTATTTGAACGTTACAAATATGTCATATCACGCTTACACACACACACACACACACACACACACACACACACACACACACACACACACACACACACACACACACACACACACACACACACACACACACACACACACACACACACACACACATACATATATATATATATATATATATATATATATATATATATATATATATAGTTTATAGGAGCTAATTATTTAAATTAAATACATTTATATTTAAATTTAAGCAGGCATAAAATTTATAACATTTAATTTTCTTACAAAATCATTCATTTGGATTGAAACAGAAAAAACAGATTTTAGATTTTTTTAGAAAGTTACAAAAATAAGAACATAAATATTTCTCAAAATCAAACAAACTTGAAGTAAAATTTGTGTCACTTTTCGAAGGGCAGAATAAATATGGCTCTGTTCTAGTAATCACATTTCTTCATTACTGTTTTTTTTTTTTTTATTATTGCTTTTGCTTTTAATTATGTTTTTATTCCCTTCCCATATATATTATCCATAATTTATGGCATTACAAAGTATTACTGAATAAAACGAGAGGCTCTGCAGAACTTTAAACAATAAGTAATAACTGCTATAAAACGACTATTTTCGGAAAACCAATTGTTAGACATTTTTAATTCTGGATTTTTATTTTTGTTCTAAATAATTAATGAAGACTGACTAATTCATATTGCTAAAGGTGTTCTGATATTATTTTTAATTAATTAAAAAAAAGTCTGCTTTTAAGACTAAGCAGCGATAAATGTTATCGGAATATTGTTTCAACAACAATCAACATATTTTCATAAAATATACTTTTATCGCAAGCTTTTTGACTCTAAATAAACTTTAAGTGCACTTTGTATTACAGTAATAGTAATTGTGATTAAGTATCAGTGGTATAAATTTAGATTTTTATGCAAAATTAAGCACACCATATATTTCGTTAGTTTCGATTTCGGTAAAGCAGTATGTTTTTGAAGTACAATTTTTTTAGGCGGGTTACTTTTTTTAGGCAAGAAAACTTTTTTCGAATGAATTTCGCGATTTACGATTAACATGCATATTTATAGTCACGCTTACTGTAACCACAAAATTAGGATTCGTGAAGCGAATAATCCATTGTGTTAGTGAGCTGATAGTACCTTCTTACATTCATGGCTCAACGCTCTGATTTCTTCTTATAAAACCAAGGATATAGAGTTCAAACCCCCTCTTACTGACATTGTTTTTATAATGTATAAAACACACACACACACACACACACACACACACACACACATATATATATATATATATATATATATATATATATATATATTAAATGATTATTATACGTTATAAATAATGCCACTAGTGGGGTTTGAACTCATTATCCTTAGTTTTATAAGCAGATATCATAGCACTGTGTATGAGTGTAAGAGAGATCTATCAGCTCACAAATGCAATTTTAAATGCATAGCACAAATACAAGAATATATTCGTACTTCCTGATATATATATATATATATATATATATATATATATATATATATATATATATATATATTACAGCTTTGAAGGCAGTACGCGAATATATTCTTGTTCGTGAATTGGATAGTTTAAAATAGATTTAAGGTGACATCTTGGTGACTATAAAAAAAAGAAAACAGAAATCTATTATGCAGATAAAACATCTGTATTTATTTGTGCTCAGAACCGAGTACAAATACATTTTCGTCCCACAATTTTCGAATAGTGGGCAAAGACAATGTCGAAAAGTTCAACTAGAAAGTATTTCGCGTTTGTAACGTATTTTGTTTACAGGTAGAACTTAATAACGTTTGGAAACATGACATGATATTGGATTCGATAATAATGAGCACTAATGCATCATTTTCTACTAACAGAAATTCCCAGAAAAGGTCACAAAATGTCCCAAGCCCGCATACGGAGAAGGTCAGAAAGATGATTTTCTTTACGCTAAGAACTTGGTTTGAAAGCTGTTTCATAAATATAATTTTATAGACGGTAAAAGATTTAGAATTGGTCATTCGGAATTATTTCAGCTTAAAATGATTAAATCATTAGCTTAAATTTATTTAAATAAATAATATAATTGAGCAAACATAAAAATAGTTTACATAAGTACGTGGTGTCTATTTTAAACAAGGTTTTATGTTATAAGCACTACGAGTCATAAACCTTCGAAAATATTTAATAAAACCAAACCTATAGGACAAATTGATAACGAAGTGAGTTAAAGAATTTTTAATAGTTTTAACTTCTAAATTTACTGATAGCTTATCTTTCATAAGACTTTCTTCAACTTTCAGATTGTAATTCCGAATGACGTATAAAGAAGAATATGTTATTTTAATTTTATATTCAATAAATATTAATTTTATATCCATTTTCTTAACATATTCTCAGACACGAGTTTAATTTCACTTCTAGATGTAAATTAATTGTTTAAAAAATTGTCTACAATTAACTGTCACCTTGAACATGTAAAGCGCAGAAGTTTTATTGAAGTACATTTTATTAGAAATATAAACTATTTATACTTTAGCTAAATATTAAAAGTGCTTTATGGACTTACAATTAATTACATTTAGTTTCTATTTGACTTGAAAATGATAGCGGGTTGTTACATAAAATTATCTAACATTTCTGTCTACTGGTAATGAAACAAATTTTCAAAAATATTTGTTTTAAAAAGTAAAATATATATTGTATTTTGAAATGTTTCTTTTAAAAATATTATTTACAATTACTTTTAAATTTAGAGTTAAGTTAGTAAACTTTTAGTTTGAAAGTTTGTGTTCACTATTAATAACTTTAATGTTGTATTTTAATTTCAGTTAAATATTTTATTGTTTGTGTTAGTGAGAATTTATTTTAAATTGTACAATGATTTTTTTACAAATTACAATTAATTACATTAATTTTACAATTTTACAATGCTATTTTAAAAATTAAGTTGAACCATTTGCGACAAGTATTTAAAAATATTTTAAATTAAATATTAGTATTTCATATTATTTATTAATTTCCTATTGAAAAGTTTTTATTATCACTTCCTGTATATTTTTACAAAGTAATTGTGTCATTGTAATTATTCGGGAATTAAAATATTTCTGTTTGTTCTATTTGAACATTAGCTAGGTTAATATAAACATTACACACTTAAATAATTTTTTTTTATACTCGTTTGTTTTTTTCAGTAGCATAAAACTGTGCCATCTGTTATAAAAAGAGAATTGTTTTTAAATGTCAGCCCTTATCTTGTGACATACCAGTTATTTTCAAAGATATGGTTTTACAGAGAAAGATCTAAAAGAAAACTTGATATCACTCATTTGTGAAAAATTAAAACATTTGTTAAACAAATATAAGACAGCGGATTCTTTTACTTAAAAGAAAAATGTACACGTTCTGGTATTTCTTTTATAAATTTTATGTACAGTTTTCATTATACATAGATTAGATACGTTTCGTTAGGTAGTAGTGATACATACGTGGATGTCATGGTGCTTTTTTTAAAAAAAAACACTTCCAAATAATAGTCCTGAGAAATTTCCTTTGTGTGTTTCTGTGTTTTTAACATGTTTTGGCGAAACGCATTGACTGATTGTTCTCAAATTTAGTGCGAATGCCAAACGACGTATGTGTCAGATTTTCTTTTCATTAACTTTCGTTTTAAGATCTTTTGATCACGAGCGTAGGTGTCAGCTGTTCCTCGTAGTTCTGGCCGAACGGCTCGTCTTATGACAACGTTGAACGCTTCGTGGAGGAAGGAGCATATATTGGAAATAGAGTCTGGTCAAGTAAATTATTTGTATAAATAATACGTGTGCCGGTTAAATTGACGGAAAAAGTCCAGACAACTAATTAAGAATTTACTGCGATGTCTTATTTCAACTACTGTTAATTAGGTAAGATTCATTGCACAGAATTTCCTGTTAAACGGTTTTAATTGTATCAGTTTTATTAAGACTTTTTAAATTCTGTAAATCCGTGTATGTTATATAGTGATTGCTAAGCCTATTATGTTTAATTTCATTTTAACATATGTTACGTTTATGAATTGTAAGCCGACATTTTAGAAATAATAATTAAATAGTATTTGGATTTTTCCCTATCTCTGTTTTCGTTCGGAGTGTTAGTTTATTTTCTAAACATTTCATAATATGTACGCAATATTTTATCATAAAAATAATCAAATAATATTTTCTAGGTTTAATGTCACACTTTATTATCAGTGTTATGTAGCTTTTGAAAAAGTGTAAATTTCTTATAATACGTGCGGTTATAGGTGCTTTCAAAATGTTAAGGAAACTGAAATTAGATTTGATTTTAAAAAAATAGCAAAAACAAATAATTATAAATGATTCAATAGTTTTAGTAAACATCTTTCAAAACACACTTTTATATGTCAGTATGTAATCAGAATTTCTATAGGATGAATATTAAACTGCAGAGAGTAAGAATATTAAAAACTTAATAGGCCTATACAGAATGGATGGTTAATGGAATTATATTGTAATTAGAAATTTGAGGAATATGGACTTTAAAATTGTTTACAGTATCAAAAGGAAATCTGAAAGTCTAGCTTTAGACCTTAAATTAGTTAGATTTTGAACTAAGTGTATGTTTTAAGGAATAAAAATAGAAAAATCAAATCACATTTTTTTGTAATTTGTACACTGATTAATTCATGTAAATTTAAAACTTCCAGTTAGTATATTTGCTTAATATTCAGTAATAGATGTTCAGATAAAGTTACGGGAAATTTTGAATATGTTTTATCTAATTTGTTTTTCTAAAAATAATATGAATTGTAAAACATTAAAAATACAGACTTAAAAATTTGAAAAAATTGCAGCTATCACTCACTTAGAACTTGAAAGTAAGGTATCACAAGAATGATTGCATTGGTTTTTCTATAATTTTATAATAAAATACGTTTGAACAAAATATACTGTCAGACGTAACTAACGCAATATAACTACGAAATTTAATTGATCAAAAAATGAATGAAGAAAAATATTCTTTGGATCAATTCATAGTTGCATTTATCGCAATATAATAGAGTATGTTTTAAAAAGTTAATTACACATTTAAAGAACTCTCGTTGTTTTAAAAAATAGACCAAACTGTATTTTATTTGTACTTTTGTATTAAATATTGGATAATATAAAATAATTTTTGTAATTTTTTACTTAAATTTAAATCTAACAATATTTTATTAATTATTTACTTACTGTAAAATAATTTCTTAAAATTTTCAACAATAAGCTAATTTTTAAAGCTAAAATTGAACATAAAAGTGCAAAACTTATAAATTGTTTACAACATGGACATTCATTGTATGATTTTCATCATGTGCAAATATGTAATAATTAATTTAGTTTGAATTTTTTTAAGTATACTAAATTTTAAAGTTATTTTCAACTTTGTTATTTTTAATTTCTTATAAGAGCGGCTAATAAATTTTATCCTAAATTTTTATTAAAACTCAAAAATGTTTAAATTTGTACAAGAAAAATATACTTTTTATCAATTTTATCGACTATATACGACACTTTCAACTCGTATTGAAGATAAACAAGGTAATTTAAAAAACAGTTTATTCAAAGTGTCCATGTTAAATAAAAACTGAGATAGCAGGAGTTCAGACATTATTTTAAACAAACTTTATCACTTGGAAAATGTCCGTGTGATACAAATTAGGCTATAATATTTCTACCATCTTACGAACATTAATCGTTTTCCATAGTAAGGGTATAAATACCTAATCTTATCCTCTTTTTGTATTGAATTACAAATTACTTTTAAATTTAGAATTATGTCAATAAACTTTTAGTTTTAAAGTTTGTTTTCAGTATTAATAACTTTAATGTTGTATTTTAATTTCAGTTAAATATTGTAATATTTGGGTTAGTGAAAAGTATTTTAAATTTTACAATGCTATTTTAACAATTAAGTTGCACCCTTTGTGACAAGTATTTAAACATATTTTAAATTAAATATTAGTATTTCATATTACAATTATTAACTACTTAATAACAATACTCTTATTTTAAAATACTTGATGTTCACTAACGAACCATTGCTTACAGCTAATACACGATAAAAATAAATAAATAAATAACCACCATAAAATTTAATTTCTATTATTTCAACAGATTTTCAAAATTTAAAATGAAATTTTACCCAGTTTTTAACGATAATACAGCGGTGAAATCAGATTTTGAAAAACATTTAAAACAAAAAAGTAATGATTTTTAATTAATTTTAATTACTGCCATTTTGAAACTGTTGAAAGAATTTCGCTCGTTAACAGACTTGTTCGAACTATTACCAATATCGATTTCCGTGCAATGATTTTAATGGAATAGGACTAAAACAGGCAACACACACACACACACACACACACACACACACACACACACACACACACACACACACACACACACACACACACACACACACACACACACACACACACACACACACACACACACACATCTATCTCCATCTACCTATTTATACATATAGGCCTACATATGTTTTAACGACCACAGACTTTTTGACGACAAAGAGTGCTCATGATATGAACATTTTAAATTGTCGGGTTTGTGGGTCCGGAACGTACCATGATGACCACTCCATTATTTCATTTGCTAATATGGAAATTCGCTAATATGGATAACATAATAAATCTATTTTTAGAACACAAAACACAAAAAAATAGACACAAAATTTATATATTGCATAACTAAAATAAATGAAAATCTAAAATACAATTGATTTAAAAAGATGAAAACAAGGTATTACAATAAATGCTGAAGAATATTTTCCGATTATTTAGTTTAATAAATTACGAATTTACATGTTAAGTTCATACAATAAATGCAGTCGGGGCTGCATCTCAATATCTTTGTTCTAAACAGCCCCCGACTGCATTTATTGTATGAACTTGTAACATGTAATTCATAATTTATTAACTAAATACTCGGAAAATATTCTTCAGCATTTATTCTAATACCTTGTTTTCATCTTTTTAAATCAATTGTGTTTCAGATTTTCATTTATTTTAATTATGCAATGTATAATTTCTGTGTATATTTTTTATATTTTGTGGTCTAGCAGTAGTGTTCTTTATTGTTTAAAGTAATTATTTTCTTCAATCATTTTTAATGACTAAGCCACTAAAAAAATACCCTTTTTAGCCATTTTGCCATTTATTGCGATTTTAAAAAAGAACAAACTGTAAAGAAGGCACTGGCGCCGATATGTGTTCCCTCTTATTGTCCTGTCCCCCCCCCATGTACGGCATACGCCGATTGGAGTTAGCATGTGTAGGATTGAAAAATTTGTATTTCAATTTAAATTAATTATTTGTGATTTTTAATTTTCGAATTATTTAATTTTTTTCGCGTCAACGATTGAACGTTGTTCGCTTATTTACTTTAATTCGAAAGACCGGTGTCGTCCCCGAGTCTGACCGTTGGACAAATGCTATCGCTAGACTACCTACCATCCTTCAGATTTTCATAACACCGATTTGGCTGGGCCGATTTTTGTGTTCAGGGTGTTATTTTTCCCAGCTTAATGCTCTGAATCAGCTATTTTGCTTTCCGTGGTTGAATCTGAGTGATTTCTATTGTATAGTATCTAGTAATTACGTTTTACACTTGTACATCAGTTATTTAGGAATGTATGAGTACATTACTTATTTAAGAATGTATGATTTCATCCTAGCAACTTATTAATCTTATATGAAATTATTTATACGTTCATCCTATATATTTTAGCCCACTTTTACCCCATTAGGGGTGGTTTGGGTAAACGTTATGTAGCCTATGACACTCCTGATGAAGTGAGGAATCTAACGAGCTAGGGTAGATCAAAATCGGATGAGCCTGTTAAGAAGTTATGATGGAACAAACAAACATACATACATACTTACCCTGTTACTGAAAACATTATACTCCTTTTTTGTCAGTCGTGTAAAAAAGTATATTAAAGTTTCAATTAATCATAAATTTTCAATTTTTTTGGTCATAATCTAAAATAATATGAATTTTGTAAATACCCGTAATAGTTTTTTTAAGACAGATTTTAATCATTGCTAATTTTTTAAATTATACAAACTCTTAAAAAAAAGCTATTTGCAATTTGTTTCAATAACTACTATTTTCCTATGCGTTGTTTCACTATCGCACGAAATCTGTAAAACATTCTGTTAACAAGTGGCAGCACAATGTAATATTTTGTAATAGATTGGTTTTTGAAGTGGAATTTGTCGTGTCACGATTTCTATTGTCATCTCTTATCAAGCGCCCAACACAATGCTATAATGTTGTCGGCTTGTAATTTCTGCATGCAACAACTCATGATGTCCCGGTCATTGGATTTAACCAATCAAAGAACGTATTGACATCCGCGGTTCTTCATTCGCTTTTTGTTTACAGCGAAAATGTCTTTGAACTCGTGTTGAATATGTAACATTTTTCATTTTAAGACGAATTAAGTTTTAAGCGAAGAAATTAATGTTGAAGTTACTGCGATAATATTTGAAAATATGTGATATATTTTTAGTACGGTATTTTTTATATAGGCTATATTAAGCTTGATATTAAGTTCAAGAACATCTATTGGATATGATATAATGTAGGATTAGGTTTAGGTAATAAATTACTTTTATACAATCAAGTTATTAAGCCGGAGTTGACCTGTTGATTGGACAATTGGGATATAAAGCAAATTCAGATTATTCAAAACAAAATACTTTGGATAATTTTAAACGCGCCGTGGTATATGCGCAATGAAAATATTCATAGAGGCATTATAGTGAATACAGTTGTTGATTAAATCAAGGCAGTAACAACGAAGCATGAAAAATTACTCCAAACTCATACTAATGGTAGTGTTCAGCAGATGCTAGTTCAAGGAAATTCAGGATGAAGACTTTGACCAGTGATCTAGGTAGCTGATAACCAAAGCCATTCAGTGGAATGAACATCTGACACACAGTAATCCATTTTTAACTTATAACTACGAGATAAGTTTGTACTTAGTTGTAACCCTAAAAAAAAAAATAATAAAAGAATGAAGTCTCAGGTTTCCGTGCCTGGTTAGCTTGTGTGGGGGGTTTGGCTCTGAACTGAGTAGGAGCTAAATGTAACTCTGCATAAGACACTAGGGTGGGGGACCTCAACCCCGACACGGCGCGCCCCGTATGGCTGATAGGGAAATTCCTGTAGACATACAGGACAAGTGTGAATAAGGCCATGCCAAATAAACACCCGTGGATCAACTGAGGTAAAAATAAAATGGTCAACGGTCTTAAAGGCGGAAGAAGAATCTCATTTCTCTACGGCTGAGAGGGCGGAAGAACCTAGTGGAGTCAACCACGAAAATAAATAATTTCAGACTACCAATCTGATCTTACTTTGGAATTTTATTCCTACCAGTGAAACACACAATTTCGATTGTAGAATGGAAAATCTGCTGAAAGAAAGCACTACCCCAGGTGGCAGCTCGGAAGAGAAATCCACCATTGCATTATGCAATGCATCGGGACCTAGGGTTCTGGGGAGTCCCAACATCTACAATAAGGATGAGTCGGAGCATCCTTGGAATCCATCCATACTCAAGTTTAAACAGACATTTTTTGCAGGATATTGAGTATGGAGAGATTCCAAGGACGATTGCAGAAGAAATCTGGTGCGAGGTGGTCCGAAGACAGAAAGAAGCTGCATAGTGAAAGGATGAGGGAATATTGGAGGGAACGGAAGAGAAAACAGCTAAGTGTGAAGAATTGAAATTGTCACATGGTCCCTAGCAGGCCTCATCGAAAGAAGAAGAAGTCTCAGGTTTAACTTCCGATTTGGAGACCACCTTAAAATTGCCAAATACTATCTTTTCGAGACTTCAGAAAAATGTTTCTCTTAAAAACACTTGTGTCCAACAGTTGTGCAATATTTTCCAACGTAATTCACATTTTTCCATTCTAGAAGAAACACTGTCCCCCAACATTTCACTAAAATCAGGCATCTTCGAGGTAGTTTTGGCTTCACGTCTGAAGTCGAACTTCCAAGTTTCCAGAAACGATTTTCGAGAAATGTCAGAACAGAGTTTTTTCCAGAAACATTTGTGACGAACGTATGTATTCACGAGTTGGTTACATTACCTAAAACAATGAAAAAAATGTTCCTATTCTATAAACATGTGTTCGGAAACTCTTCTATTACTAGCTAACAGCCATTATATTTTTTACATATAGTTATATATCTAGAACAGCTGGGACATATTGAGTTCAAACTTTGCACGTTAATACTTAATAAAAAACCTACTTCGAATAAAATAATTAATTGTTTACGGTATTGATTTTTAAAAATGCTGGTAATTAAGTCATTTTAAAATAAACTAACTCAAAAACAGTATTTAAAAAAAACGATGAGTAAATTTACGTAGCCCGTCTCGTTTCTTATAAAATTGTATAATTGTAAATAACTACCAAACAGAGGGAAACAATAAGACAGCTTCCATTAGTAAGGATTGCTGAGAGCTGTTGGCTCATAAGACTGTTTATCTAATCCAGGAGGACCGTGCGAAATTTTGCACTATGAAAGTTTTAAGCAAACACAGCCTTTTGTATAAGAGTAGTCGTTGGGTTGAGGGCGGTAGTTTGAAGGTTGGGAAAACGTGTTTAAAAAATAAATCGAAAAGCGATCGGTTAGAAATAATATCCAAAAATTTATGAGTCATTGTAGTATACTAGTATACATTTCAAAACAGATAATTGTTTTTTTTAATAACAATTTTTACCGGGCATTACAATATCTCGTTCTAAACGACATTTGATGTAAGAATGTAATCTTCTTGTACGTTTTTCATTTCCTTTAATGGATACAATCATGTTAAGCTGATCATGTTACCCTTGAAAAGGCTACAATTGTCCGTGAATAAAGACGGCATTTGGTAAACACATTTGTGCTATTTGAAGTGCTTGTCTTAAACACGTCCCTGCGACTTGTTTATAGCGATAGCAAATGCAATTTTAATAGGTCTTTTAGTTGAATTGGCATGTTCTTTTACTTGAAAAGGCATGTTTGGTAATCTCGAACTGTATTTTGACATTTTAATTGCACTTCGAATAGATAAATGCACGATGGAAGGAAAAATCACAAATATATTTATGTAAAAACAGTGTCCAAAACATGTGTGGTATTTGAACGCAGGGATAGGGGACTGTCAGTAGGGCCACATAACCTATAAGTTTAATGAATTTAAGTAAATATTGAAATTGTTCTCTGCACGTTATGTAAAACAAATTGTAATGGGATTGTCTAATCATGATTAATAAATTAGTTTCGTAAAATATACAAAATATTTTCTGATTTGTGATGTCACGTATGCGCACCCATGTTGCCGTTTTGTCTATACAAGTTAAAAGTGTCTTTTATCTTAACATTTTCCACAAACGGTAGGTGTTAGCGCAAATTCGTTTTGCAATTTCAGAAGACGGTTAAAAATCTTTCTAAAGATATCTTATTTATGCCTGTACGAATAGTATGTGCTGAAAAAAAGGGATGTTGACTCGAAAAATAATATGTGTTTATTTATATTATTTAAAGAAAAGAAGAATCAGCTGATTGTTATACATTGTTGTGAATTTAACGTCAACATAGGCCTTGTTTTAATAATATGTAAAATATAAGAGAGGTTAGTTTCTTAGCATTTTGCCAGTTCGTCACAGTTTCTGGATTTTCTCACCAGGCAGACACTTATTTATTTATTTGTATTGAAAACTACAACTAAGTATAAACTTATCAAGTAGTTATTAGTTTGTGTTGGATGGACTAGTTATTAGTCTGACAAATGGATCACTTTGTCAAATGTTTATTTTACTGAATGGCTCCGGTTGTCAACTACCATCCTCTTAGCTTGATATACTATCACTGCACCATGTTGAAGGGTTTAGTCATACACAGTCTTCGTCCTGAATTTCCTTGTGCTAGCATCTGTTGAACACTATGTATTAGCGTGAGCAATACATATTCTTGAACTTAATCTCAAGCTGCTTTCCCTTCTCTGTAGTTCATAATTTCCAGTTCAGATTTCTTTCTCAAATACTTAACTTCTTTTCTGTACGAAATAATTTTACTGTTTATTGGAACTTTTTTTCTTTTGGCACTTCTGTTTTTTTTTTTTTGTTGCCACTTCTTTTTTCTTTAAGTAAAATTAATATAGCTTACTTACACTCGTTAAGTTTTATACGCTACCTTTTGGTCCACACATTAACTTTCAGGATGGTTTCTGCAGTTTTCTGTTGCTTCTTTAACATTATCACTAACATCTAGAATAGAAGTATCGTCTGCAAATGTAGCCACTGCATTCGGTGGCAAACACTTGTTCAACCCCCCAGTACGCTCACCAGGCAAACATGATTTGTATAACTAGTCCAGTTAGTGGTAATGTGATGTAGCTGTAATGTCCAGTTAGATGGTGAATGTAGCTGATCGGTTGTATCAAGAAAGATTTCCGAACCATAAACGGCCAAAGCCTGAAACTTTTTCTGTTGTATTTAGGAGACTCGCAAAAACCAGAAGTTTACAATTTTTTTTGGTTTTTAACGTCCGACTATTGTGCACACTTGGGCTAATTCAGACGATGGGATGTTTTATAGCGTATGAAAATACCAAGCCCTGGCCGGGAATCGAATCCGGGTCCTCGGGAGGAAAGCCCAGTACTCTATCCACTAGGCCACCGAGGCGGCTTTCAAGGAAAGAAAGGTAAGCAAAGAGAAATAATACCAAAAATAATACTGTACGTTTTAACATGTTTTAGGCAGTACGTTTGTAGTATATATGCTGGTTTGTGCCTCTTACAGAATACAAATTGTTTTAAAACATATATAATTTTCAGTTCCAAAATTTATTTTCTAAATATATGTCTGCCAGTTTGTGCGTATATCGAATTCTTCTGTGTATCTGTGTATATCGCTTGAGGATAAATTGTTTTAGCTACTTTAACGGTAACAACCATGTTGGTTACGATTACAAATTTTCAATTCAAAAAATTGCTTGAGCACTTTATCTTCCAAAAACCGAATCTTATAAGTTCTTCGTAAATAAGAAAACTATTTAAAAAAAATACCTTGCGCATCTGTGCCGCTGACATGATGGAAGCGAATTTCCAAAAGCGTATTTCTTATATAATTTTATTTTCGAAATTATTATTTCACCATCTCAATCAGCATTAAATTCTATGTTATTGCATATTAGCGTTTTAAATTATGAAATTACTGAAATTATTTCAATACAATACAGATTTTAAAAATTCATAAACGATAATTTATGCTGTTTTTAAAGCTGATTATAATGGTGAAATCAAATTTTCAAAAATTCAAAAAAACTAATTTCTGTTGTTGAACCAAAATAAAAATCATATATAGTGCTTTCTCTTCCTTTTTATTTTACCTACGATAATTTGTTCCAACATTAACACGGCTTTTAACATCATAATCTAAATCTTATTATAGCCTGTCAGCTGTTTAATGAAATCAGCTGATCGTTACAAATTAATATAAAACAATTAATCTTTTACTACAACTACCAATATAAAACACGTGACGCACAAAATCCAACATCACAACCAGCTCTAAAACACTATAGACATTAAAAAGTTATGATTTCTTATTGATTTAAGGAAACTTTATATATATATATATATATATATATATATATATATATATATATATAATTCATATTATATTTCTGAAAGTTTGTGTGTTTGTTTGTTTGTTTGT
This sequence comes from Callitettix versicolor, assembly GCA_022606455.1. NCBI lineage: Eukaryota > Metazoa > Arthropoda > Insecta > Hemiptera > Cercopidae > Callitettix > Callitettix versicolor. The sequence continues at coordinate 71,680,930 of CM040188.1, read as the reverse complement.
TTGTTTGTTTGTTTGTTATTCAATCACGCTTTAACCACTGGACCAATTAAAGTGAAATTTGGTACGTATATGGTTTAAGTATCAGAGATACATATAGGCCTATTCCCGTTTTACAAAACGTCATTATACTACTTACCCAGCCCAAAATAATTATCAGTTTTAGTTTTGTAACATCTGTTAACTGTAGTTATTTACTGGACATGTGATTTAGGTACCTGAGATAAAGATAGATTCAATCCTATTTTAAGAATCTTAATCTGTGTTTTATTTATTGCAAAATTATTGCTTTTAATGTAACATTTTCAATATTTTAGTTGAAATTTTTTCAAAACTGACTTTAATTTGTTACTTTGTGTTGAATTTTCAATATTAAATGTAAAAAATCCTACACAGAGTGCCAGTTGTAAGGTAGTATATATATTTGTGTAATTACATTATGGTAAACATGCAGTGAAGCATATCCTTATTTTTCGATATTTTTGTTACTAAAATAAGCATTTTATGCCTTATTTAATACTAAAATAGTTTTATGTGCCAAAAAGCAAGAATACAAAATATGAATGCACGAGAAGTACGATAAAATCGAAAATAAAAGTGACCAACATAACCTCAAAATTGCTACCCGGCGAAAATCAGTAACGTGTTGTAAATCGGTAAAACAATAAAAATACGTCTAACACGGGTTTTGGGTGATAAGAAACCAATTTTTTAAAAGAATACAGCATAAACAAACTGTCACGGTTGTTAGGCCTAACAAGGTGATGCGTGAAAAAACCTTTATATTTTTTTAAAAATAGCCTACTATATATCCTGACACGGTTGTTGGGCCTATCACGATGATACGTGAAAAAACCTTTATATTTTTTTAAAGACTACTACATATCCCAACTGACACGTTTTTTGGGCCAATCATGGTGATGTGTGAAAAAAACCTTTATTTTATTTTAGAAAACTACATAACCTAATTGACACGGTATTTAGGCCTAACACGGTGATGCGTGAAAAACCTTTATATTTTTTTAAAGAATACTACATATCCTAATTGACATGATTGTTAGGCCTAACACAGTGATGCGTGAAAAACCTATATATTGTTTTAAAGAATACTACATAACATAACTGATACTGATGTTGAGCCTATCACGGTGATGTGAAGAAAACCTTTAATTTTTTAAAGAATACTACATAACCTAATTGACACGGTTGTTAGGCCTAACACGGTGATGCGTGAAAAACCTTTATATTTTTTTAAAGAATACTACATATCCTAACTGACACGGTTGTTGGGCCTATCACAGTAATGTGTGAAAAAAACTTTATTTTTTTTAAATAGTACTGAAAACCTTAACTGACACGGTTGTTAGGTCTAACATGGTAATGCGTGAAAAATACTTTATATTTTTTTAAAAGAATACTCCATAAGCTAACTAACATGGTTGTTATACCTAACACGGTGATCCATTAAAAAACCTTTATTAATTTTTTTTGAATAGTACTTATAACCTAATTGACACGGTTGTTGGGCCTAATAAGGTGACGCATGAAAAAAAAAGTTATTTTTTTTTAAAGAGTACTCCATAACTTAACTAACACGGTTGTTAGGCCTAACACAGTGATGCGTGAAAAAACCTTTATATTTTTTTAAAGAATACCACATATCATAACTGACATGGTTGTTGGGCCTATCATGGCGATGTGTGAAAAAACCGTTATTTTTTTAAAGAGTACTCCAAACCTTAACTGACACGGTTGTTAAGTCTAACATGGTGATGCGTGAAAAATGTTTATATTTTTTTTAAAGAATACTCCATAAGTTAACTAACATGGTTGTTAGGCCTAACGCGGTGATGTATTAAAAAAACCTTTATTTATTTTTAAAAAAGAGTACTTCAGAACCTAACTGGCACGGTTGTTGGGCATAATACGGTGATGCAGGGAAAAAGCCTTATTTTTTTAAAGAGTACTCCATAACTTAACTAACACGGTGGTGTGTTAAAAACCTTTATTTTAAAAAAGAAATACACCATAACCTAACTGACACGGTTGTTGGTCCTAACACGGTCATGCGTGATCTTTAATGTATATTACGATTGCGGGAAAAGCCGTGACGGGTAACAGGTAATCATATTATTTTTCTGAAAGTTTGTTTTTGTTTATTTGTTTGTTATTCAATCACACTTTAACTACTGGACCAATTGAGATTAAATTTGATATAAACACGGTTTAGGTACCTGATATAAACACAATACTATTCCAGTTTAATTGAATAATAGTGACTTCTTAATAATACTGTATTTTATTAAAATATGACAGGACCATGTTTTAGAGTATCGAGTAGCAAAAATGTATATTTCTTGGCCGAAAACCATAAATCGTATAATATTGTAAATAGTATATTTACATTTACATTTAATTTATGTAACATATATTAAAATGAAATGACCTATTCTGATTTTGAAAATCGACTATAAATTTTATTGCCTATATTATAATTGCAGGCAAAGCCGCAACGGGTAACAGCTAGTATATGTATATATATACACTTTTATGAGTCCTCAAAATGGGCTCTCTATATATTAGGTTCAGTGCATATTTTAAGAATGTTTGGGGTCACCCTATAATTACTGAAATTAACTATAATTAATTTATTATTAAGTAAACTATAATTACTATAATTAATGAAATCAGCTGATCGTTACAAATTAATATAAAACAACTCATCTTTTACTATAACTACCAATATAAATATATGCACTCGTACCACGTGACGCACAAAATCTAACATCACAACCAGCTCTAAAACATTATAGACATTAAAAAGTTATGATTTCTTATTGATTTAAGAAAGCTTTTATATATATATATATATATATATATATATATATATATATATATATATATATATATATATATATATATATATATATATATATATATATACACTTTTATGAGTTCTAAAAATGGGCTCTCTATAGATTAGGTTCAGTGCTTATTTCAAGAACCCGGGTCTAGGGTCTCACTATGATTGCTGCTCTGGAGCTCAATTCCCAGTACAAATTCTCTAATAAAATATCACTGTATCAGAAAAGTACTTTATAAGGATATAGATAAAAGTATCAGTGATCATCAGTAAACATATTTGTAAGTTATTCTTACAGAATGACATTAAAATAATGTAACACCAGTTCACTGTAACATACAATCAATGTTGATTAATATAAATACAATTGGTAGCTCATCCTATAATATTAACACCTTTTTTCAATTTTTCAGTTCCAATAAGGAAAACAAGTTTTAACAACTTGTATTAACATTATTCATTTAATTTTGTAAACAACGTTTATAAAATAATTCTTCCTGATTTATTTACTTAATTATTTCGTCCGAAAATTTATTCTTTCAATGAATAAATAAAAACCTATCGGTTAATGTTAAAAAAAAACACGCTTGTGTGGAACGGTATTAATAAAGGAAAATATTTTATTTTGACGGGAAATCAAAGACCAATCAAAGAACGCGTGCTGTGGACGCTCCAATTAGTATCAACAGCGTATGATTGACGGACGGAACAAATCACGTAATGAACGTCAATAGAGTTTTATTGATATATATCAATACTTTATCAATAGCTTCGTCATTCTCGGCCATAACTCTCTGCTAAGTATGCCGGGATCGTAAAACAATCTGCTTAAATGTCAAGGTAATATTTCGGTTTACACCCTAATCTGCTTTTATAGCCAACAGACATTTGTTTGCTAGTGCAGCTGTGATTTTGTGACGTCATATGTGTCTGAGACTTGTATTAATGAGTGGATTATTTACAAATTTAAATAACTAAATCAACATGCGAAACTGTAATTAGGAAGTCACGGATTCTATTAGTTCAGTAAGTAGACAGGACTTTTTAACTTTATTCCTGACAAAAATTATTTCTGCATTCGTATTTTTATCTTTTATGGAATTTTGCAAGCAGCGCTCTCGATAAATTTACCCGACTAGAAATTCTGATTTAACTTCCATAATCAGCTGTCAAAAGTGCATATTTTAGCATTTTAAATTTTCAAATTGCATTTCAAATACGAAAACCAACCTTCAACGCCATCATCATTTCTTAATTTCAAGTGGTTATAAAAATTAAAAATCCTAATTTACGCTGTATTTAACGCTGATTAGGATGATGGAATCGGATTTTCAAAAAACATTTATAACAAAAAAGTTTATGAAATATTATAAATGGTCTCCATTTTGAAACTGTAGTACGAATTTGGCTGGTTAACGAATTTGTTAAAAATATTAATAGTGAATGTTCTCACTATGTTTGAAAAAGACTAAAATTACGAACTTCAGCACAATAAAATTAATATATATTACATACACTCGCGCGCGCGCACACACACACACACACACACACACACACACACACACACACACACACACACACACACACACACACACACACACACACACACACACACACACACACACACACACACACACACACACTTAGCTACTATAAAAATTTTAACGACACCTAAAAAAGAGTTTGCACAGCAGAAATTAAAGGTTTTTATGTAAATCATTAATTTTCCTAGGCACAATTAATGGAATCGATAGACTTGCATTACACTTCATTTCTTCTAGTCACGGAGCTATTTCTCTATTATATTTCTCTACAGAGCTAGTATCTTATATTTGATGAAAGGTTATCTTGGAGATTCCATTTAGGAGATTTGAAAATACGTTGTTTAAAAATTATCGATATGTTGAAATCCTAAGTGAATATCGATGAAACAATAATAGGACCTGTTATGTTTATATTTAATCGAGCAACTTTTCGGTCGAGAGTTGATTATGGAGGCATAGTCTACTTTAAGCAAGTGAATTTATTATAAAAACGTTACCTAGTTCGGCATACAGCAGTAGGTCTTGTATCTGGACTTTTCATTCAAGTCCCGTCGCGAGTATTCTTTCTGAGTCCTTACCTCGCTGAGAATTTTACTTCAACAATCTTATGTAATTAATTTGCGTTCTTAATCTTAACATATGGGATATTTTTAACAATGATATATCTTATCTTTTGGGACCGATTCTTCTTCTTCTCTTTATCTTATAAATTTTTATTCTATAAGCGCTGTTCAGTGTTTTATAAATTCTTTGGCTGTAGATATTCTGTGTTCCATCTGTATACTTCAGCTACGAATATTCGAGTAACATTTTGCTGGATAAATGGACACTGCGGAATAACTGAAAATTCTGGAGCAGTTTGGGCTGCTAAGGAAGCAACGTATCAAATAAGGAAGCAACGTATCAACTGTCAATCACAGAATAATTTATATCAGTAGAATTTTGCGAGTTTTGAAATGCGTTATCAGCGGGAAGATGAATGACGAAAGCAGAAAACAACAAATTAAAGGTGATTAAAGTATTGTCGGACTATAAAATCTTCTATTTGTACTAATCGTAGTGAAGAGGTGGTAGATCGGCCATTCCTTACTAAAGCATAGCTTTCTGATAAGTCACGGGAACCCATCAATATTTGGCTTCAGTGTGACGGTTTTCAAATATTCGACGTATGTGTGATTTATGCGATTGTTTTCAGACAATGTTAGGAGATAATGTCTCAACCATTGACCGGATATTCCCGCAACGTCTGGATTTATTTAACAAAATTCAATTTATTTAACTGCCATTGTTGTCAAACCATGCATTATAACCCTGCAACGTTTATAATTTGTTATTTTTTAAAGATATTTTATTTTTGTTAACCAGTTTGAAGTGTTTTAAGTTACCTTTATTTATTTTTCTTCAGTTTTTGTAAGGTCTGTTCACAGCACTCCAAGATATTTTTTATTTTCAACACATTTTATGTAAATATGTGTATAGTTATTGTATTTTGTTTGTTTTATATTAATAGTTTATATTTATATTACTATTTAATTCTGATATACATTTTTGCTCTGTTTATCAAATTAATTTTGCGACATGGCGTTGATGACCTTTATGAATTTTCGCCGGGGAAAAATCTTTAAGGAATCCTAGAGATCAGAATTGGCGTTCATTTCAAGGTCTCGGTGTGGATCTTCCCGTGATGGCTGCTTGAAAAGCTCGTTTTCAAATGGAAATTCGCTAATTTTATGTTTAATCCGTGGCATAAACACGGTATGAAGACGTCTAAATTTTATTTAAAAGAATCGTTAAATTTTGTTCATAAATTGCATAACGTAGAGTATAAAATCATTATTTATTTTATTTAAAACTAAAAACAAAATATTCAAATTTTAAAATTTATTCAAAATATTCAAAGATTAAAAGAGAAGAATAAGAACAATGACAAAAAATGATTATAAACTCAACGTTCTGAAATACCATATCACGAGTGTTACAATTTTTAAAGTTTATTTCTAGTTACAAAATAAAATTATTCTTTAAAATTACAATAACTTAAACCACCATCATCATTCAAATTTGTACTTATAATAAAAAGTAGTAAGTGAAACTGATTCAGTGGTAGTGGAATGAGGTTTTTCAAAAAAGTGTAATTCTGTTTACCTTAAGATTTAAAGGAGGTATAATTAAAATGCTGTTTTTGATGTCAATAAATTTTCTTTCTTTTTTAAATTCTACTCCATCTTATAAGCGAGTAAGCTGCTTGTTGTGGATATATTCATCTTGCGCGATTCTTACGTTTAAGGTTTGTCGCAAAACTTTATTTGTTTCAAATTAAAGTACACAAAAATGTTGTCTTTACTTCTGGGTTGATTAGGAAGTGTAGAAAATATACTATACTTTCATAAAAATAAAAATATTTTGATTATATTTCCCAGCACAAAACTTCAACAAGCAGTCATTCAGATTGATCTGTAGACACAGATCACAATTCCAAATAATACAGTATTCGATCAAAAATTATTTATTACTGTTTTTATTTTAAGTTCACGATATAACGTTTTCTCTTATACTATGTTCAGTATAATGATCTGCCCTCCCTAGCTTCGTCAATTCTACTTTCGTTGACGCGTTTCGGAGAACTTCAAAAATTATATCTATACTCATATAGAGTATAGATATAGTTTTGATGATGGAGGTTCTTCGAAATGCGTCAACGAAAGTAGAATTGACGAAGCTAGGGAAGGCAGATCATTACACTGAACATAGTGGTAATAATCCTAGCAGAAAAGAAGAAGAATATAAAAAGAATTTTTCTCTCTTATACTTTGTTAAAATAAAACACTCTGATCCAAATGGCAAAACATAGCAAATGTAAATAATATTTTAGTTGTTATCAGACTATACAGGACAAAAGTGTAATTGTATTACAAGTTAACAGTGCATTAGCAAACAGTTATAAATACAATTACACGGTTATCTCTTTTCAAAACATAAACTTGTTTGTGAGGTCAACACTTAGCTTACAACAAAGATTACAATTAATTGTGTGTAGTTGTATGATGCACAATAATTTAAAGTAAAACTCTTTTTACAGTACGAACCAGAACCGAAAACGTGAAATGAGCATCGACAATCACTATTTTAAAAGTTGTTAAAAATTTGTACATATATTTGTATATGTTATCCTATCAAAATAAGCGTTAAAAATTCATAAATTATGATATTTGATGGTGGTGAGTTTTCGTGATTTTAATGTTAATTGAATTTCATTATTGTAACATAGCCACCGGACCACATATTTAAGTAATTAGGATTATGACCTATTCTTCCCGTCAGTAGGCCTATTCTTCTTCCTTTACATCTACTCATCTCGTAAAGGCTCGTAAAGGCCTCGTGGCGGCTACTTACCGCGGTTTCGAAACTCTATAGTTTCATCTTCAGGCCGTGATACAAAATGTTAAATCCCTCTGTCGAGGTCGTCACAAAGTCAAACAAAACATTAAAAACATAAATCACAAACACTGAGCACAATTACACGATTAAAATATTTACGATTAAATTCGGCTTGGCCAAGCGACACGCGCGACTCGTGCGTCGTTACATTCCGGACTCAAGAATGAAGATGAATCTATAGTTTCGAAACCGCGGTAGCCTTTACGAGGTGAGTGGATAGACCACTGACGGGTTAGTTGAATGTTTAAATTGCTAACATATAAAGATTTAAATGCCAACTGTAATAGTAAAAACAGAATTTTAAAATAATGTAACAAAAAAATTACCTTTAGAAATTAGCTCTTATCGTGATAAGAAGCGAGAAAAATGAATATCAAGATTATTTTGTTTTTTTTCTGGTACCTGAGAATTTCATTACCTTTGTAAAAAACAGAAGTATTTTTTACGATATTTACAAATACCTTACGATAAAAATTGAATATACCAATATTTTTTTAACAATTTCTTAAGTACATTTCATTTAATGTAACTCATTGTAAAGAGTTGAAACTGAAAATCACTTTTAAGTTTAGTTAATTCTAAACTAGATTCATAAATCTATGGTTCTTACAAATGCATTACGATTTCTTTTGATCCGTTCAAGTTTAAAAATCTTGTACGGATGCGAAATAAGAGATGCACCAATTATTAGAGATGTTTTAGACTTATTGTCAAAATACTCACTACTAGAAATAGAGTCAAGCAATAATTATAAGGTGTTAAAACTAAGTAAAATTATTTTTCTGAAGTTATTTTAAAGCATTGAGTATTTTTTATATAAGGAAGAAACATGTTTTATGAACTCTCAGTGTATGATTCAAATCCACTAAGAGAACACCATTTCTGAAAAAAATATTTTTGATTTACTGCGCAAATTTTCATGACCAGCTCCTCAAATTAGTTTCATCGTAACTGCTTGTTGGACAGATTCTTGTTGGACAAATTTTTCTTAATTATTTTGTCTACTATGACATGTATATTTTATTATTATTATTATTACTGTTGGACGTTTTATATTTCAATAAATTAGTGATAAATATATCCACAAAACACAAATTTCCTGTGTAAATTTATTTGGCGTTTTCATCATTACATTTTTCAGCGTTATCTCCCCAATTTTTAGGCCGTCTTTCTGCTTTTCCGAACACCTAAGAATCCTTGCAGGACCTGGTACCCTTCCTGTCTATTACTGTTACCAAGAAGTTCCTCAAGACTTCCCTGAATCTGTGAAGACGTTGATTGAACTATCTGTAACCGGTATAAAGTAAGATATTAAATAAAAGCTGATTTTTTCATTGCTTCTATTGGCCGGCTGTCTAAATTCTTGACTAATTTAAACAACACTTGCTCCACATCACAATTATCGTCATTGTTGTTTTATTCTTCAACTGAGCGGGTTTCATTTACATTTTCTGCAACTCCGTTGTCTGTGTGAAGCTGACTATACCTTCGTCAGCTTCATTTTTTTCCTTCACTGTAATATATAAATGAGGTCACTTTTCCGTACATCTTATTACACTAATTTTAAAACGAAAATCGTTGGAAAAGTCGCATTTTCCTCTTGATTTTTTTTACCATACCTTATGCTGTGACTGTATTTTCCATTGTAAAATACTTGCTAACAATATTTTCTTCAGTTCACCTATGTTTATCGTTATTCACATCCTTCCAATACCAGTATCATAACAGCTGTCCTTTCTATATGAAATTCGCACGTCCGGTCTTGTCTATTTTTCCTCCCACGTCGTTTATTTTCCACTTTACAGCAAATTCCGAAACGAATAACTTCTCTTTTTGACTTGTTTTTTATTAGTAGCACAGCTTAAAATAAACTATGATTATTGAATTGAAAACTAAATAAAAGTATTAATAACATTATAAATAGATAGGCCTATATTATTAATACAACCTGTAGCAATTTAAAAATGTATATTATATAAAATATGCCGTTTAGTTTTTAGAGGAACTGCAATTTTTTTTTATTTTATTACAATTGAAACTAAACATTAGTCCATTTGTCAATATATCAATGAAATGAAAGCGTTAGTTGGTTGCACATCCTATGACGCACTCCAAAATCCAAAAATCTTGATCTTGTGACAGTTGTATCAATGTTGTCTTAGTACAAATCAAACGGTTTTATCCTGTCCAACCGCCGAACTTGAACCGAATTGTCGAGAATTTGTAGCATCTCGATGTTATGGTGCTTATGCAGTCTTACATCATGCTTCGTAGCAAATCGCCGAACCTCTTCATGAAATGTAGCAATTTTAAAATCCTTATAAAGATCATCATTGCGTATGTACCATGGAGCATTAATAATGCCTCTCAGTACTTTATTTTGAAACGTTGGATTATTTTTAATATTGCTTCTATTCGTGCAGCCCCAAAGCTGCCCACCATTTGCCAGAATGGTTTTAGGACTTGTTTATAAAGTAATAGTTTATTGTACACTGACAACTCAGAATGTCACCCAAGAAGCCAATGCATTTTCCTTGGTTTCAGATTCGGTTCATTACGTTTCTTTTTGACATGTACCTTCCAGCGCAGTCGAGCGTCAATTGTCATGCCTAAGTATTTTACATTATTATCTTGTGGGATCACTTGTTGATTGATAACAACGGGAAGATAATTGAATTTTTGATTAAAAGATGAAACAGCTTTGTTCGCCATTTTTAGGAAGCAATAATTAAAATTTTCTGCAATTAAAGTAAAAGTACTTAACATGTTATCTTGTGGGACATTGATACGGGAAGATTTGAATTTTCTGTTATTCAGCTTTATTCGCCATTTTTTAGTCAGGAACTGCAATAGCTAAAAATAAAACTAATCAATTGAAGAACTATGCAATATAAATGTTTATAAAGTACTTCCGTTGCAACTATAACGATTTATCAGTAAACAAATTTTGTTTTGGATTTATTTTTGGAAGTTATAAGTTTTGGTGACCCTCGACACAGTGATAAATGAAACTACTGTGTAACTAAGTCTCTTGGATTCTAGTCATGCATTAGTGTGTTTTAGCAGTCACTACTCTAACATATTTTGATGGAGGTACTCAGAATCCTGGAAGCCAAACATCATCTACCTGTTACCAGTAAGAGCCCTATAATCACACATTACGTGGTCTGCAGTTTATTTTCCCTTCTGCATAACCCACGCGTGGTCTGTCCTTGGTAGATTCATATTTTGTTCATGTGCACTTTTAGACCACAGCGCACTGCAATTCTCTTCTTGGATAAAAACACAATGCCTTATAACGAGTGCCATTGTTTTCTCGATTTGACCTTTGTCCAGGAAATCAATATTCCTCACTGACAGTCGTATGATTTCCGTCAGCCTGTAGGCTTAGGAGTTAAGTTTCTCAAACATAAACGTGTTTCGTAAACATACACTCTGCTTTGATCACCGGAAGTTCTGCTTCTAGCTTTAATTAGAACCTTCTTTCCTACACCTCATCTCTTCTGTTTAGCGATTCTGTGCTCCCAATAGACTTTTGCACATTTACTATCTGTCTGAGATATTAGATGGTTAAACCCCCTCTCACTTCTTCCACTGCAGGCTGAAAAGGTCCCATTAGCGTTCCTACAGTCTGTGTATCTCCCTGCTCGTGAGTTCGATGGGGTCAGATTTGTACGAAAATGACCATTATTTTACGCCACTCGTAGTTCGCACAAAATGAGTGCCTATTTTTGGAATCCTGTATGAATACAAGAAAATTAAAACCAAATAAATAGTAAAAATTACAAAATTATGGGGGCAATGGATAACACTCAAAATTTTACTTTCAAACGTTGAAATTTATTTTTTAACAATTTAATTTTTTTTTAAATACCGCAGATTTAAAAAAAAACCTTCCAGTTCGTAAATGTATTTGTAATTTCACTAGACATAAATATACTCATTCTGCTATATTTTTAAAAAAATGGCTCGTAACATATCGTTTGAAATCAGAAATTAAGCATAGCCATAGGACACTTTTAACCTTGAAAATAAATATTCATAAATAACATAAACCAAAAAAAATAACGAGTGTTTAACAAAACTAAAATTTAAAACAACGCTGGGGGTTATTAGAATTTTGTTTTATTACAATTTCTATTAGATATTATGAGGAAGAGTGAATATTTCATGAATATGCGAAAGGCTTAATCAGTCAAAGTATTACGGTACTTAAAATTTTATAGTTGGCAGAATGATAACTGGTGACTATATTCAACACAAAACGAAAAGAATGGCAAAATATATTAGGTCCCAGCTGTTAAGTAAAAACGGAATTGGTACTTGCATGTTTTTTAACTTTCGTGGACTTATTTTTCTTGTATTTACTGCAGACTTAAAATAAAAACTGATTCAATGTAAATCTGCCATTATTTCTTAAAATAAAGTCATTTATTGATTATCCGTTCCAGCTTCACAGGAAACAAATACACATTCCTATTGAACAGTTATTTTTAATTATCCATACTTATATTTTATTTTTCTATTATTTATTAGCTATGTGACAGTTCCATACTTATTATAATTTGAATTGCTACAATAAAATACACCAAACTACATATCGAATTAAAATGTTTTTGAAAGTTGCAAATATTAGTTACAAGAAAACCTGCATGGCCTATGTGGCAAAGACAACTCCAGTGTCTCTGAACTTGCGCATCTTAAGGACGTGGGTTCGAGAGCAGTTAAGCTTTTACTTTCCGTTAAAGCTTAACGTAACGTAAAGTGTGGACGTTGAAAAAAAATAATTACACGAATAAACATATCAAGAAAACCACCGAAAGAAAAAATCTGTTTCTTATGTATTTCATTAATCTACTATGAACAATATCTAATCATTACTTAAGAAATAATGACTTTAAAGTTTTATAGTTCGTCAAAATTTATATATTTAATGACGGTAAGTAATACATCATGAAAACAATTGCCATTTAAACTGAATACGTGTTTTTAAAAGGAAATACATCTTTTTCTTAAGCGTAAATATTATATAAATAAGTAAAAACGGGGTACATTTATTTAGTTAACTATTGGTATTGTAAATGTTTCTAACTGATTATACATATTTATTAATTATAAGCATTTCTTTAAAAATGCTTTTCTCAACTAGTACCTTGGTAAAAATCAATCATACATTCGCAGTAAGTATCAAACTCTTTGTAAGCATGTCTCATACATCTTAGTATATACCAATACATTCTTGTTAACCAAATTTTAATGACCACTAAAAAATTAAAGCTCTTTTTCTTTTTACATTTTCATTTTTGTCTTTTTTAACTTCCTAAATGTTCATCTTTGTACATTTTCATTTTTGTCTTTTTGAACTTCCTAAATGTTATCTTTGTACATTTTCATTTTTGTCTTTTTGAACTTCCTAAATGTTCATCTTTGTACATTTTCATTTTTATCTTTTTTAACTTCCTAATTTTTAATCTTTGTACACTTTCATTTTTATCTTTTTGAACTTCCTGAATGTTCATCTTTGTACATTTTCATTTTTATCTTTTTAAACTTCCTAAATGTTCATCTGTGAACATTTTCATTTTTGTCTTTTTGAACTTCCTAAATTTTCATCTGTGTACATTTTCATTTTTGTCTTTTTTAACTTCCTAAATGTTCATCTTTGTACATTTTCATTTTTGTCTTTTTTAACTTCCTAAATGTTCATCTTTGTACATTTTTTCTTTTTAACTTCCTTGTTCATCTTTTTTTTAACTTCCTAAATGTTCATCTTTGTACATTTTCATTTTTGTCTTTTTTAACTTCCTAAATGTTCATCTGTGTACATTTTCATTTTTGTCTTTTTTAACTTCCTAAATGTTCATCTTTGTACATTTTCATTTTTGTCTTTTTTAACTTCCTAAATGTTCATCTTTGTACATTTTCATTTTTGTCTTTTTTAACTTCCTAAATGTTCATCTGTGTACATTTTCATTTTTGTCTTTTTTAACTTCCTAAATGTTCATCTTTGTTTGTAACTTCCTAAATGTTCATCTTTTCATTTTTTTTGTCTTTTTTAACTTCCTAAATGTTCATCTTTGTACATTTTTTCTTTTTTAACTTTTGTTCATCTTTGTACATTTTCAACTTCCTAAATGTTCATCTTTGTACATTTTCATTTTTGTCTTTTTTAACTTCCTAAATGTTCATCTTTGTACATTTTCCTTTTTGTCTTTTTTAACTTCCTAAATGTTCATCTTTGTACATTTTCATTTTGATTCAATTTATCTCCTGTGACACAAAAATTGCCGTGTTTACTGCTTTTATATTATTGTTAATGCGGTTTCAAATAGAACTCAACAACAAATAATCATAGTAAAATTCATAACAATTCTCTTATCTTTGGTCAACATTGCAAATTTCGTTCTGTGCTCAGAATGCATATTTTCATCTGTGTTCGTTCTGAATAAACACCGAGCGCTAACAATCCCACAACATATTTGTGCAAAACTTCGGCTCTGCAGTCGGTTATTAAATCAGAGGAAAATCAAAATTCTAATTAAATTTTCGAAACATTAATAACTGAACGCAACACTTTTGTTGGCGTGATACTGTATCAATTTAGTTTGTTTATTACCTCTTGTTTATTACACATAACATTGTTTAGGTGGGAATTCTGGAAAATATTAAAAAATATTTGCTTGGTTTTTGTGTTTGTTGTATATTTTTAGTTTAATGTTTCAATTTCCCCGTGTAACAATTCCCAGAGCAGTGATAATTTTGACTTTTGAAACAAAATTCAATCGCAGACTTTTTTCCACCAGTACTTCCGTGATCTTGGTTTTGCCATTCAGCTATACAGCAGATTCACAGCCCTCGTTCACAGATTCAACCTTCCCAATCCAACCATAGATCTTTAGAAAACAGTGAGATACTTCGGATGATGTCCTGTTCCATCGTTTGCCCCTCCCCACTGTAGAGAGTGCCTAGGAAATCAAATTTCTTTTCTGTTCAAACCTGGACAGTAAAAAAGTATATGCCGAAACGTTTCTATATTTCTTACACTAAAGATTTGACATCTTTTTGTGTAGAAGGCTGCGAAATGTTTAGTGACCTGTCAGAAATCCTGTAACTCTCAGCAGGTCCGTCCTGTTCCTTAAGGTCATCATCTGTAAAGGATCTAGCTAGTCTTCCAAGCATCCTTTTTGTACAAGGCCTCTGTTATCTCCCAAAACCGTCTGTGTTCTTTAGAAGCCCATTGATACTCATGCTTGTGCGCTAGAGCATACGATACTCCACGTGCAGGTTCTGGACCAATGAAAGGACTGCCGGATTGCCTTTTTATTCTCCATTACGTCATGATGTCCTGGAACCAACAACAATTTGATTTTTTTGGTTTTCGTCAGGTTTTTAATGGCACGATGACAGTCCACATTTTCTTCTGGTTAAAGTTGTGGTTCACCAGAGCCAGTAATGAAGCCGTACTATCAGAGTTTATATAGATAGTCTTACCACCTTTGTATCCACTATCTATAATTATTCTGAAGCACTATGTAAGGCCATGTCTTCAGCCAGAAGAACTGCTGTCAGCATTCCAAGGTTTACGGTAATGCTGACCCTACATACGTCTGACCTTTAGCTGATCCATCTGTGTATCAGGTAAGTAAATTCCTCATATATTTGAGTTCACCTTAGATTTTTTTGTGCTTAACGTGCGACTATTGTGCACACTTGGGCTAATGCAGACGATGGGATGATTTATAGCGTATGAAAATGCCAAGCCCTGGCCGGGAATCGAACCCGGGTCCTCGGGGTGAAAGTCAAGTATGCTATCAACTAGACCACCTCTCTGGTTCACCTTAGAATCACTAGACTCTGCCACTACATTTAACACAATACGGTATCTCAAGATCAGTGATCTTGTTCATTCGATCTGGTAACATTTCCAGAATGTAAGTCACCAGTACCGGGTGATATAGCCAGCATCCTGCACACTGGAAAACAGACTTTTAGTTTGGTATATTTTTTCGAATCAATACTTATGGAATGTAAGCAGATGGTTTGAACGTACGCTTCAGCTGATACATTTCAGCATTCACTGAATCCTGGTTTTACGGTCATAAAAAATCGATCTTACGAGACGAGTATCTGAAGACTACTTATGATGCTAAGTAATTCGTTGTACGGGTTTTATGATAAGTTTAATTTGAACCACAAACTGTCTACAGATTTTTTTTTAACTTTACGAAATCAAGTAAGGAAAACAATTCAAACAGTAGTGTGAAAATCACGGTTACTTCAAACTATATTGAGTTTTGCAAGTACTTTTCCCTTTAGACATCAGTCAAAACAGAATTTTCTGTAGTAATATTAATAAATTTTAGATATTATCTCAATTTATTTATACATACATAGAAAACTGAAATAAATAGTTACATTTTTGTATTAAACAATTCGAATATGCTAATTCGTACTTTTAAATTTTTAGTTTAAAAGAATACGAAAAATTGGTTACATTAATTTCAGTTACGAAAGCCCACAATTTAGTTTTTTGAACTTTCAAGTCATTGTTGAAATGAAGAATATCGCTAAAATTTCTGTAAATATAAAAAAGCAATTTTCTGACTGACTGACTGAACAAAGTACAGCCGAAACTATAACAACTAGCGACTTGAAATTTTCAGAGTACCTTATTACTCTGTAGCTGGATATATTGTGCAATACTAATCCTTTATTAGCAATAAGATAAGTTTTATAACGAAAAAATTACAAACAAAAAATAAACGCTGATTTCTTGAATTGTTTAAGCTTTCCATTCCGTTGCCAATCCCCCAACTTCCACAATTTTTAAATTTGGATAACTAAGGAAGTTCACGTTATCTGAAAATACCTTTAGTAATAACCTTTTACTTTTACCTTACTCTTCGATTTTAGGTTATTTTGTACGTTGCAAAACAATGTTTATCAAAACCTCGTCTAAATAAATAGACAAATTTACAGTAAAATTAGATGTATGAATTGGTAAGTTATAATTTCAATCTGAATAAACTTATTACTCATTCTACAGTATTAGAATCAAGTGTAAAGTTGTTTTTTTTAAACATAAGCATTGACGATATACTGTAATTTTTGCATATTTAAGTTTGTACGCCTGTTAAATTATCATTACAGTAAATAAAAATAGGCCTATTGTTGGCAGAAATCATGGCTTATTTAACTAATTGAAGGCGCAACGGTTGGCCTTTTAAAGTTCATTTTCATTTGTTGTTTTTTATTTCCATACGTAAATTATTTTACGTATTATCTACATAATTATTGCAAATAATACTCAACCGATCTTGATGAAATTATGCACACTTTACTTTCAAAATACGAGGAAAATTACAATTACACAAATGTTTACAAAATATATTTCCGATTGCTGATGCAATTGCAACTTATAGTCCGAGTCTACCAGATCGTCATTGGGGGGGGCTGCAGAATTACTGGATACCGCATCGTTGCATGGCAGCATTGCTGGACTATAGTCGCTGTGTGATCTGCGGTAAATTTCTATTTCCTGGACTTAACTACTTCAGTTCGGAGCGTTCAATTGGCAACGCAGAGTCAAGAAAATACATAAACATAACAGAGATGCGATACACGTTCCAGCAGTGCAAATTTGTTCAATAAAAATATATATGGATCAAACACAATGCCTATAAATACGTTCAAGACAGACGTTTATAGAAGAATTGATCATTACTGTCACTGTTTCGTGAACAAATGTTTTTTGAATAACCCTTAGCATAAGCAGAATTTTTTTTCGGCGAAAAACCGTTAAGGTTATCATCGCCGTCATGCAAAATGAAAGTATAAAAAGAATTAACAACATTTACTTAAATAAGAAAATAAAATTACAACAAACTATAATAGTAAAAATAAATTAAACAAAAATTTAAATAACAGGTATAGCTATATTACAATAACGAATACTTAAGAACTAAAAACAATGAATAATGAATAAAATTTAATAACAATTCGTAAAAGTATATATAAACATAACAGAAATAAAGTTATTTAGATAAAATAAATAAATAAAATAACAAATATATAAATTAAATTTTATTTAAAACATTCAGACGATGAAGGAAGTCTAGAACCCGGTCAACGGCCGAAGCACTATCTCCCAACATCGTCTGCAAACAGTTGCTCGGACCATACATAACACGCAAATTTTGGAAACCATTACAATCGAGCAATATATGTTTTATTGTGATGGTTTCCCAGCACAAGCAGAAATAGAAGGAGTGTTTACACACATTTAATGTTCACAAGCTAATGTAATGAATGGCGTTAGTGTAGACGCATTCATAGTGAACACTCCTTCAAGTAACTTAAGTAATTGAATTGTATAATTTACACTCATGCAGCTGTTTTGCTTATCTCTTCCGCCAATTTTTGACATTGGATTTGAACTTGTAGACATGTTCCAGTGTTTAAAGCCTAAAAAATGTAATCTGCAGTTTCCCAGTGCCCGTAAATAAATCCAGTGCCGTTTAAGTAAAATCCAAATGTAAAAACTTAAAAAAAAGAAATACTTAAGTGCAGCAATGTGCAATTTGTTACACAAAATAAAAGCAAATGCACATTCTACAACTAGTTAAACAAAGATATTAAAAATTAACAACGTCATATAAGTGGATCCGACATTTTAAAGCCTTATTCATAGAAATGCTTATTACGTTCCCGCAATAAATCTTTGTTTACCAGCTACAGAGGAGAAGGGGTGTGGGCCATAGCTAATTGTGTATCTTATTTCAATGAACCATTTGTTGAGCGCCACGTTGTCTTTAATTTTAATATAATGTATACCCCACTGTTTAAGCCAAGACAACGAGAATGCCTGTGCGAGGTTAAAATGCTCAGGGTGACCAAAGGAATCAAAGTTATTGCTTTTCAAAAATTTATAATTGTCTTTTTTTAATATGTCACATTAAAAGTTAAAAAAACAATTAGTGACAGGGAAAAATATTTAAATTAATTACTTCTGTTTTCATACAATGTTGACAGGAAAAAAATAATTAGGAAAGAACATTTATAATGAAAATTAGTTCCACTTTAAGCAAGGCAAACAACAACACAAATCAAAACTAAACTTAAACTTTAACTTAAACTCAAAAACTAAACTTAAATCTTCACCAACCTTTTGGAATACAACTATAATTTTACGGATGTCAGTTATCTGCCAAAACAAACTTTAACAAAGCAAAACTAACTCTTGAACTAAAATATATTCTTCCGGAAGATATAAGGTTCATTAAAAGTAACAAATAATATTATAAGTGACGTCACTATGACTAACTAAAATAATACTCCAGGGCCCTTAACAAAAATATATTAATGAAAAAAAATGAATTACAGATACAGACTTTAATGGTATTAAACAGGTCTATTGTTTTTTCCGCTAAACAGAATTTAGTGGTTTTCCCCCCTAGGTTAGCCGATATTTCTTTTCTTAAAAACGGAGCTACAAAATCGGTGAAAACACACAAGTTCGCACAGTCAATTTTTTTAATAAAATTGTTTCCTTACTAGCACTAAAAAAAAAAAAAAAAAAAATGGGCCTTACGCATTAAATTTATGACGGTTCGCGTGTTCACGAGAATGTTCTATATCCAAAATCACGATGCACAATTTCACTTATCTAAGCGCCGTAGCCTTGCGCGAACTATCCTTAGCCTCACTCCAGAACAGACTGGTCGGTCGTCTCAATCGTTCCTTCCAAACAGCTGTTTATTTAGCGTATCATCTTATTGATATTGCACAATTTCAACTTATATTTACACTAGGTATCTAATTGAGGATCTGAGATGTCTCATGCTGTGAGTGCTCGCGGTTCTCTTCACAAAATGTAATGCTAGTAAATGTTTTTCTAACCCAAAATTTATTTGCTTCTGTACAACTACAATTTTCAGTTAATACGTCTCCAGTTTCTTATGAAGCTGAAAGCAATTATTGTCCTGTGACAATATTGTCCTATTGCTTTTTCATGCTAGAAAAAATGCAAAGGCAATCTTTAAAAAGCCAAAATTGATTTACAGATTGCCTCTTTCCGCCAAAACCAAGTACGTTGCTTCTACCAATGAAATCTTCAGTAACAATCAGGTTAAATTGCAACCAAAGAATCGAACAAACAATATAATTGTAAACATGTTCTATAAAAACAAATTACATGCTCATAAAATATATACTAAATCACTGCTATTGATAAAATTTTTGTTAAATTTTTTACATTGTTTCGTTAAAAAAAATTTAATGGATTTAAGGAATTACTGTTTTTTTGTGCGCATGCTCAATTGTACATGATTTTTATTACTGATGATGGAAATATCGTAGCATGCACGTTTATCCAGCTACAGTCTTCAAATGAATAAGTAACTGCTGTAACACGTGAACGTTACAAGACACGTGACTAGTGTAACTTTGCATTTTCGTTATAATTATTGTCAGTGGTGTATACGCTGGAAACGAACAGCATGGTCATGCGGTATGTGCTTTTAAAACTACCTTCGGCGGATAATTACGAACAGGACACTCGTGCAGTCAGTTTTTGTTACACGAAGCCCAAATGGTCACACTTATGAGCGGCAAGTTGCCACCGCTGCATTTGCAATTTGAGAACAAAGGGTACGCTTATTGTGCAACAAGAGTAGACGTGTACAAATAGTATTAGCATTCATGTACATGGCTTTTATGCAACTAAGGTATACAGCTGCCTGGTTCAAACCACACTCATTTAAATATGTTTGTTGTGCGTAGACAGACCAGTATAGATTCATGTAACATGAAAGCCTACACAAGAATATATAAATGTCCTTAAAATTTTATATGTTTTAACAATTTTATACTTTTAATACAATAAAAGAATTGTTATATATATATATATATATATATATATATATATATATATATATATATATATATATATATATATGTGTGTGTGTGTGTGTGTGTGTGTTACATCCGTTTTGTATTTATTTTGTATTTATTATGACATTGCTGGAAACTAAAATGATTTACAAATGAAAATATCATTTTGTAACTAATTCAAAATTTAGAATGATTTTTTCTAATTAAAAGAAAATTAATCACTTTTTCGTAATTGATTTTAAAAATCAATTTTTTCCTAAAACTTTTATTATTGACTTTTTTATCAAGGGAAATTATGATTGAAAAATCATCTTTAAAACTAAACAATGATTTTGACTGTATAATAACCAAAGTTCATAAACTTGAATTTCAACTTGGTCGCAAATTTTGTTTAAGAAACTGAAATAAAATTTTGCCGACATTTGTCTGTAAGTTCCACACAAAACATATGGATCGCAATATCCCCGAATAGTTCAGCTTAGAAAGGGCTATTTAAAAACTTCGTAAAATCGGCAAAAAAACATGAATAATATTAGTAAATTAGTGTATAAATTCATAATTTTTCGGGGTTTGCAAAGGTGAATAGTGAAACTTCAAAAGTACGTAAACGTGTTATGGGAATAAATAAAAACAAGAGCAAAAGCGAGTATTAAACAAAATTAGCAATTTTTAAATAAAATTAATTTAAGTTTCAGTAGACTGGTGTCCTTTCTGAGTTTTAGCAGTCCACTAACAAACCATTCTTCCAGGGGTTCTGGAAACCAAACATCCTTAGTCTTACAAGATGACTCGCGATTATAGATTATATGGCATGCAGTTTCATATTTTTCCTGTACAAACTACACTTGGATTCTTCGTTGTTCATTTTTATCCCGTTCATGTGTTCCTTAGACCAAAGTTTCCTGTAAAGAGTTCATGTTTTTGTCTAAGTTGTCTGATCATGATCCTCACTGAAGAAGTCCTACTAGATTGAACGTTCTTAAAAAACGTTTACTAACAGAATGACCTCCGATATTGTACCATTTTTCCTGATGTTGCTTAATGATAGCAAACCCAGTCAGACACAGAGAAACCGTATTGCCTGCTCTGGTCTAGTGAAATCAGTCGCAGATTCCAGAAAGTGTGTCCGCCTGCTGATTACCCACAACGCCTCTGTACCATGGGATCCAGTGAACAGTACCTAGTTTCCTACGGACACAGAATTTGGTACTCACATCACTTCCAGACCAGCTTAAACTTAAAAGCAATAGAAATGAACTATTTGCGAAGAACCGCAGGTAAATCCAAACAGGAAAAAGATAAATGTAAGAATCCGTAAAATCGTGAATCTGAAACACACCATTGTAGACGACATCAAGACAAAACAACGTCAAAGTATTCGTCATGTTCAAATGATGGATGAAAATCGACTTCCCAAACAGATTATAAAATTGAATCGCAAAAAAAAACCAGGAACACCGATAATTAGTTCGATTGAAGGATTAATAAGGAAGTGAGAAAGAGCGGATTGGATCAAGATCTGTGGAATTACAGGAAAAAATTTTGAAGACGTTTTAAGCCGAAAAGAAGAGAAATATTCATAAACGTTTTCTTTTAACAATTTAAATTTCTCAAAATTTTTCTTACTTTTGAATTTTGACAAATAACAGCTCACCATGTGGCAAAAACTAAGTAGAAAATCAAAATTGAATGTTGTTTTAATAAAACTTATTGATTTTGTCTGATAGTCTCAGGAATTATAGTGTTTTCTCTTTATTTGTTTCACCCAACTTTGGGGTACACTAAATCAATCACTTTTTAATGTTCTGTGCCTTCCTTGTAGCCCAGAATTGCTTCATTCGTTGTGATCTTGCTTTCTTTCTTCGTAAGAAATTTGGATCGTTCGCTTGGATTTGACTTTGCCATGGAACCGTTGCTTCTTGTCCTTGGTTATTGTTTTGTTCATGAGCATAGTGTCAGTGATTTGTAGTTCTGTTATGTCTTTCTCTGTTTCTCTAAACCAAAGTGGTTTGGCTCTTTTATTGCGAAAGTAGTCAAATATTTTTTTGGTTAGTCTATATTCGTCCATTTGGAGGATGTGCCCATACTCCTTTTTCTTATTGTGTCTGATAGTGTTTCAGTTTTTTGGTAAAGAATTTCATTCCTGATGTGGAGTAATTGATTGTTACGGAATTTGAGGCCTAAAATTTTTCGTAATATCTTTCTTTTTTTGATCTCCAGCCTTTCAAGTGGGCGCTGAGTTGTGAGAGATAATGTTTCAGCTGCATAATAAGGCTTCTGGTTTAATTACCGTATGATAATGCCTTATCTTTGTATTCCAGGAGAGGGACTTCTTGTTGTATGTGTCTTTGGTAAGTTGGAAGACTAATTCAACTTTATTTCTCCTAGATTCTATAGATTTTTCTCTAGGACGTTCCAGCTGATCCATTCCCCAAGATATTTGAATTCTTTGACTATCTCAATGTATTGTTCTCCCACTTGAAGCTTTTTTGGTGGTTTTTGTATGTTTGTCGATATTTTAGTCTTTTCAAATGAAACTTTGAGACCCGTTTTTAACGCTTGCTTCTAGAGTTCAAGAGTCTGTTCCTTAGCTTCTTCCAATGTCTCAGCTATTAAGGTTCAGCAAAAGCTAAACAATTTACCTTAGTGCCTTTGTTCTCAGTTCCTAGTCTGATTCCACTATGCTATAGTGTTTTAATATGAATTAAAAATCTTGCAATGAATCTCGTCAGAATCAAAAAGGAAAGTTTCTTGTACCAATCAGTACATTCTCTTTGGTGCTGTATTTATAAATATAAATGTTCGACTGGAAGTACAAATGTTACTCCCTAAGGAAGTAAAAAGGGCTAACAGGTTTTGTGTTGGCATAATATTTTGATTTTCTTGATACTTAGCAAAAATAATGCACATCACAAATAGTGGACAAATTTTCAGTATTTTTGTTTATGTTAAACGGGGGTTATGGGCGAACGAAAATTATTTGTAATGGTTGTGTGAGCTGCTACTAAACATATATTGTGTTACAAAAGCGCTTAATGAGTCTAAAATTTGATTATAAATGCAAAAATGACAAACATTTATTTCAAGGCATTTTTTAAAATACTCTGTTTTCAGTCTAGCCACCATCTTGTTTTTTAACAAAAGTATTAATATGTCAAGAAAAAATTAAAGTAATTAAAGAAACTTTTGTACAGAAGTTACCATGGGCTACACTCATTATTGAACAACAAATATCTCTTACCCTTTCAAAATTGTGGCTGTATAAAATTTTATAAATGAAATAGTAAAAACATTCTTGAAGTTTGAAGAAATGTATTAAAAAAGTAATTTCTTGTCATTCTGTTTCAAATCCAACAGTAAATATGGAAACCATCGGAATTAACACTGCAGTTTATACCAAAAGGTTTCGGTTTGCAGGTTTATACCAAAAGGTTTGTTGTGAAAGTTAGTAGTAGTAATTTAAAAAACCGGAGGAGCAAAGTGAACGTGTCTGTTAATAACTTATGTTCAAATCAAAATCATATAAATGTAGACACACATTAAATCTCTTTTCCTAGAGTTCCTGTGGGAATCCTGGCGTGGCAAACGAACACATTAACTTTACAGTTAAATGCAACACAAAAAGACAAATAAATGTAATACAATGCATAATTATTATGACCTTGATTGCCATTAACGCAATAGTTACCCAAATGGATTTATACCAACAAATGCTTAAACAGCAGTGCAGATCTATTACAAAAAAAGTATTATTTCTATAAAACAATAAAAATGTGTATTATTTATTAGATGTAACAGTGAAATTAAGTGTAATTATTACGTAGTCAGCTGTTAATAAGTTATTCTCTAAATTATGCAACTCAGTTTAATTTAAATCGCAGTTACTTCCGTTGCTTTATCCTTACTGTTAAAGCAGATCTAGTCTAAGTGGCATAATGTATGGACGATCAGTAAAAAAATTAATAAACTAGTCTTTTGTAGTACAGTAGATCTCGCAGTATAAGTTCAGGAAGTAACGAGAATTTTAATTTTTTGAACAGAATATTTATTTATTCTTCTACATTGATGTTGTCTCATTCAAAACAGTCCCCATTGGAGATTATGAACTTGTGCCAGCGCTCTTCCAATCCTAGAAACACTTCTCAAACTCGATCTTTGAGATAGCCTTTAGTTCTTTCAGCGAATGTCATCTACGGCTGTAAAACGACGGCCCTTTAAGGTTCTCTTTATTTTTGGATATAGGCAAAAGTCAGACGGAGCCATGTCTGGCGAATATGGAGGCTGGGGCATCGTTACAGTACTGTTTTTGGCCAAAAGTTCACGAACAAGCAATGAAGTGTGAGCTGGTGCATTATCGTGGTACAAAAACCATAAATTGTTTTTCCGGGCGTTTTTTTCAGATTGCTTCACGCAAACTGCGTTGAACTTGTAGGCGTTGTATTGACCGTTTCACCTGGTGGCAGGAATTCATGATGCACTATGCCATTAATATTGAAGAACACAGTGAGCATAACCTTCACGTTCGACAGCATTTGTCGAGCCTTTTTCAGTCTTGGCGAGGCAGAATGGGATGATTGAGCCTTAGTTTCGACGTCATATCCGTAAACCCATGTTTCGTCACCTGTTATAATACGTTTCAGTAATTCTGCATCGTCGTTGACTTCATTTAATGAATCCTGAGCAACTTCCATTCGTCACTGTTTTTGTTAAAAATTCAACAATTTTGGAACGAGTTTTGCTGCCACGCGTTTCATACACAAAACACTGGAAACAATGTCATGACATGATCCAATCTATATGCGAACATCATCAACGACCTCTCTAATTGTGATTCAGTGATTGTTCATAACCATTTCTTTCACTTTTTCCACGTTTTCATCGGTTGTTGATGTGCTGGGGCGTCCAGGGCGTTCGTCATCTTCAACGTCTTCACGGCCTTCTTGGAAACGCTTATACCACTCGTAAACTCTTGCTTTAGGCTACTCAAACCATACTCACCATAGGCCTTTGTTAACATTACACACACTTTGTTACACTTTATTCCATTTTTTTACGCAAAATTTGATACACATTTTTTGATCCATTTCTTTTAGGAAACGAAAATCGCCGAGCTCATAAAAACACGTCTAACCTTAGTGGTTGTCACAGACAAAGTCAACAATGAAAACAGCTGAAAGTTTTATCATAGTTCAAGGGCATGTATACCAACATAATAAAAAAAATGTTTGACAATCGGACTCTCCAAGCCCGCGAAATTTAAAAATTCTCGTTACTTTCTGAACACACCTCGTATTCTTAATTAATAAAGAAAGACCTTTTGACAGCGCTCTGACGCGTAAACTTGTCCGCCATTTTAACCGTGACCATAATATTTAGGAAAAATGTTACTGGAACAAATTTATTGGAAATTTCACGCTATGTATTCACGAAGCGGTGAAAATTATGATAAGTTTTCAGTTCAGCCAGTACTGGATGAAATAATCTGCAGCTACACTCTCAATGATAAATCAGAGCCTACCATCTTGAAAAGGAAGTGAGTGTGGAAACGTCTTACACGTGCATCTTTCGGGTAACTTCAGAAAAACTTCAAAATAATCTGTCATTATATTTGGCCAAAACTGCATACATTCGTTATAGAAAATAACTTAAAATTTCAAAACTATCTGGTTGGCTAAAACTGCGAGCACTTAACATCGATAAATCAGATGCCGCCATATTGAAACGGTTTGATTTGGAAAAAATATTACACATACAACGTACGTTCTTTATAGACGCTATCTCCGTACAAATTTCAAAACAATCGAAGCGTTTGGCCAAAACAGCGTAACAAACAAAGAAACAAACCCGCAAACTAAATGCCGAACGATTGTGTTGGAACAGAGACTTCGCTTCGCTCGGTGAACTAGCAAAATAATGTTAATCTTTTTAGGGATAGTTATAAAACATATAATCACGTTTGTTTGTTTTCAATCCGTTGTTTTCAATTCTTATTTTTTAAATAGGTTTGACTTAGGCAGAATGTAGTAAAAGAAATGATCCCTAATAATTTTCTTTGAGGTTTTTAGTTGTGAAATTTTACATGGTCTACACTTTGAAACGGAATGTGTTTTTTACAATTTTGACTTTAGCCAAAGTAATACCCATAAAAAATGTAATTTCAGTACGTTTATCTTTTCTTGAAATATTGGTAATTTTGTAAAAAAATACGGGGAAAACAGAGTATTTTATAACATACATTGGCATGAACGTCTGTTGTTATTTTTGCATGTGTAAATATATCCTACATTCCTAGTGTTTTTGGAACACTCTTTATATACATTTCAATTGGTTTTCTATAGTAGGATGATTATAATTACTATAAAATAGAGGGTACGCCAAGATGGCATTGATTGTAGGCGTAATACGTTAGAAGTCCCAGTTGAAGAGAAAGAAAGCATCATATACGGCATAAATTACAGTGTATTACAGGAAATTACACAAGGTAGCAAATTCCGTGTAGCCAGAATAAATATTCTTAACAAGATAGTTTTCCCAAAAGTTAAACAAACTAGAATATTTTATTATAATTAATTATACTACTGTTAGAACGGTTGTTGTTTATTTTTAGTATAGTTTGGATTTTCCAGGAGAGGTTTTGTCTCAGAGACAGAACAGGATCTGAAAAACGGAAATCAAAGAAAGAGGCGTGACGTTCTCAAAGAACTGAGATAAGAACATGAAGGTCAAGAGGCAAGATTATACATTGTATTTGCCAATTTACACAAATTGGTGTGTATGCCAATTGAAACCCTTAAAAACTTCAGGAGGTTAGAATCTACGTATGTAGTCTTAAAATATGAAAAGCGTCCGAGAAGGAGCATTGAATTACAGAATCCTGTTATAAGCAGACTATAGTATTACCACTGTATAAGCAGACAGTGAGTGGATATACCCCCTCACACACACACACATTGACCCACAAGACATGAGGGAGGCACGTAAAGCAGGTATAGGCTGCAGGATAGTTGAGTCTGAGTAGCCTCAACTTTGGGACATGATAGAATCTTAAGGATGCTATTCTAATTATGGGTATTGATTAGATAGCCAAACAACACATGGTTTCTAGTCCCTTTGATGTCAAAGTGACGTTTGTGGAGGTCGATCTATGTTGAGAAAATTTGGAAACCATGATTGTATCCAGATGGCTCCAAGACAAAGACAGACACAGGTGCTGGGGTGTACTGAGACCAAGGGTAAAGATAGCTGTTGCCCTGGACAGTATGCTACAGTATCCTAGGCTGAATTAATGGTCATCATTGACTGTATTCGGGAGAATTTCAAACGGATTTTCAAGAACACTCGTACTCATATTTGTACCGATAGTCAGACACCAATCAAAGCGCTTGTGGGTCCAACAATTCGATCCAAGGTTGTCTGAAGTGTTGAGAGAACCTCAGTGCTCTGTCCCTGGGAAACCGAGTTACTCTTTACTGGGTTCTGGGGTAGTGGGTTTGAGTGGGTTGAGGGTAATGAGGAGGCAGACCGACTGCATGGGTTGGGATCTGCATCTGAGTTCATCGGATCCCAGCTGGAATTAGGGATCTTTCTATCGTTGGCCGGATCTGCTATCAATAGGTGGATTAACAAGCTACACCAGGCAAGACGGAATAACCTTCATTTTTAGGGTAAAGTTTCTCATGAAGGACAGGAGGGATATGTAGCACGGAGAAACTGTGTGTAGGTTATACTGTGTGTAAAGAGGAGAAAACTGCAGACCACATAATTCATGACTGTGAGGCTCTTGTTAGCAGGAGGCTACCAGGACCGTAGGGACTACCAGGAGGACGAGCTAGTCAGTGGACTGTTGGAACTTACTAAGAGCTGAACTTACCATTCTGCTGAACTTTAGACATGTAGTTGCTCAATAGGTCCGTCGATCACGGTGCCTAGGATTTTATAATCCCTTGTTCTTGTATATCCCTTGTATAATCCCTTGTTCTTGTATATCCCTTGTATAATCCCTTGTTCTTGTATATCCCTTGTATAATCCCTTGTTCTTGTATATCCCTTGTATAATCCCTTGTTCTTGTATATCCCTTGTATAATCCCTTGTTCTTGTATATAATCTAATTTATAGTAAGTGGACAACGTGATAAAAGAAATAACATTATCACTTTAAAAATATGGAATTCTAGGTTGAATATTATTACTCTTGATAGATTAATTATTGCTTTATGAATAAAAATACGTTGCTAGTATGTAAAACGTTTTTGTGATATCCATACAAAATTTAATTTCAATACTAATTTTTTTCTTGAAATATTAATATTTTTGTAAAAAATATATTACCGGCTAGACTGAAAACTGAGTATTTTATGGCACACAGTGACAAACAAATGTTTCCTTAATTTGTGCACGTATATCGATATCCAAGATTCCTTTGGATATTTTTGAACAACCGTTGTATCTATTATGGTTTTATATATTGGAATAATTATACAGATTTAATCATAACCAGTATTTACCACGCTAACATTAATGCCGTGTAATACAGTCGAAGAGTAATCACAAGATGTCCAATACAATATCTCTCTAACAGCTATTGCTACAGGGCTGAAATTTGTCACAGAGGTTCAGATCATAATCACATATTAGGTATTTAAGAAGAGGTATTTGAAAATCGACAGACATTAAGTCGATTTTCTTCGTTAAAAAAATCAATAAATCCAAGTAGTTCGTAAAACGTTTATCAGGGATTTTTGATTGTTGAGCATTCTAATTCGATAGCAAAATGTCAAACTATTTTTAAGTCACAAAATACACTCTAGCTAAGCTGCGGATAACAGCTTGTACCTTAATAAAAAACAGAATTCTAACACAATAAATTAATTCTTGAGCTGGATGAAATTCGATCACAAAAATGGCGTAGAAATATTTGCAGTACATCTTTGTTCAAAACAAAAGCAGAATTACGCTTTGTTTATAATTTCAGATACTAAAATTTTTAAAGTAAAATTTGATAAGCAAATTATTTGATTATATCAGGGATTTTAGAAGTACGTTTTTTAGAAATGTTTTATAAAAACCGGATAAAACATAACTTTTTGAAAAAACAATATACAAGAGTAACGTGTATATTACACTCACTAGCCAGACGTCCAAGTAAACACCATTTTTTTCTACTGAGAAGACTCGTAAATGGATATTTTCTTCAAAATCTTTAGATGGATTTCTTCTACAACCATCATAATTTTACATACTTTATTTTGACAAAAGTAAAAGAAAACAACAACTAACGTTGTGACGTGCATCCTATCATTACTGTCAATCGTTAGTAGGCCCTATCATTGTTGTCAATCAGTGACACATTTATCTGAATTTTACCAGTGACACACATTATGTTATTCTTAATTTTTTAGAATCTGTAGGTGTCTTCGCGTGAAATAGAAGAATCATATAACCATACAGGAAATCGTTTAGCATTACCACCGTAAGTCTTAAAAAGCTTACATGTCTACCAACATACATAACTAATTATCCACAACAGTGCATGTGCAGTATGGTAATTCTCGTCATTCTGAAAGACCTTACTCTCTTTATTTTTCTTGACCATTTATTTGATTCCATTCATTGCAGAAATGCTGTCTTACATCCGCAAAACTAAAATTGCAAACCAAACAGTGAATTTTATCGAATGCTTTTGTGCATTATGACCACCCCAAATGAGGCAGTTATTAACCTTTCGTTTAAACAAAAACGAGCTTCATTGCTGAATATGATTTTTCAGGCAAAATGAAAATCATGTTTCAATTGACGTACATATTAGATATCAAATTTGCATCGTTGTTGCGAGTCATTTGATTTTAGTTTCGTTGTTAATTAAACCTAATGGTATAACCTAAAACTTAAAATAGGTTGTATTATCAAATTACGTTTTATATATTATGACTTACCGTTTTCAACATTACAGTGTCTCCAATGAATTTCGTTGATGATCGGCCATCTTAACAGTTAATCAGATTACTTTTAACGTTTCAGACAACAAATTATCAACCGTAAAGAGTGTTGAATAAAACGTTTCATTATGTTGTTACACAATACGCTCTGTAAACGAAACTATTGTTTTTATGACTTTCCTCAAGCTTTGTTGAATCGTAAAATCAGCAAGCGAAAAAAATAATTTAATAATACTTTTTCTGAAGCAAATAAATTAATCTGTCTTTTCGAAAAGACCATATCTCCACTGCTTAACAAAAACCATGTATATTTGTTGGTATCTTAATGAGAAAACTACAGTCTGTTCGAAAATGTAACTCCTGTCGGGGTCTTCTAAAATTCTTAATAAATAAGGAAAATAGCAGATATTCTGTGAGGACCCGTAAATGGATATATCCTCAAAATCTTTACATGGATTTCTTCCACAACCACCATCATTTTATATACTTTATTTTGACAGAAAGTAAAAAAGGACAATTAACGTTGTGACGTTCATCATAGCAGTGTAATTATTGTCAGTCCGTGACATAAATGTAGCTGAATTTTACCAATGGCACACGTTATGTTAGTTTTGATTGCTTAGTATCTTAGCATAGTATGAAAGTAGAATTAAACTTAGTCTTTAGGCCTATACGTTCAGAATCGGATTGATGATCCTATAATCAGCTGAGTTTTATCAGTCATTAGAACTTGAATTTTGAACCACTCATATCGTATACGTTATTGAACCTTTCATTTTGTGTTCAAAGATCGGTATAATTTCTTAACTAATTTTTAAAGTTTAAAATGCCGTTAGCATTTTGAAGGACGCATCAAGGTTATCCTTTTGACAGGATCCGGAAGCGCTACGTTTGTAGCAACAGGAAACACATCTTATGATATTGCTGTAAGTTAAATTATTGTAAGTTAAGATTGCTAAGTTAAAATTGTAATTTTTTTAAGAAGGTAGTGTTGTGATAATATGTACCTTGGATACTGGAGAACACACTAATGCATCTAGTTCTCCATAAAAATGGCAAATTGTCGAAGATCTTTCAACAGGCCGGAATCTCTTCCAGTTACTTTTTAAATATGTGTGAGTGACCAGATGAAAATTCCACTGGAATGGCCTCGTAGGTCTTCGGACCTAACTCCACTCGACTTCTTCCTCTGAGAACATTTAAATTTACTTGTACACAAAAAATATCTGTGTTATTTAGCACCTCAAGACGCAACCTAATTGTGAACTCTCTTGTGACGCCAGGTATTTACAAGAGGATCAATAAAATTGGCGTAAACGGATTGATCTTTAATAACCATAATCTTTAATAAGCTTTAATAACCATAACTTTCGAAATTTTTTTGTAAAAGTTGTAGGGTTGTGTTAATAAATGGTTATTTCCAATTTGTTTATTATTTGCTTTTTTGCATAGGCTATATATGGACAGTTTTAGAACAACTTGTGTAACTAAAACCTTTGTATACAGACTGAGTACTTAGTTCCTGTTAAGATCAGTAGTAGCGCTAGTGTCAATTCTATGATTCTTTTTTGATGATTATATTTGAGGGAAAAAGACCGAAGGCTCTATCACGAAGACGGCATAAGAGGATGAAAGGGAAAGATTATTCCGATCGTCTAGGAATAACAGGGAAAGCCTGTGTTACAGTGGAACAACAATCTCTCATGAAGATTGATTCATAGTTTAAAAACAAAAATGAAGACAAAGAAAGAAAGCAAATCAAAAAGTGGAACTAGGAGTTGAGACAGCGTAGGACTGAGACTTGTAGAGTCTTACAGTATAAAAAGTATCAGGGAAAGAGCACTATATACGGGATATATATTGTGTATCAGGGCACGAAAAAAGGTAGCGAGTACAGAAAAGAAATATCAAAATGCCAGTTAAATGATTGATTATTGTTTTCCGAATTAACCTGTAAACTGACATACGTGATCAGTTTTATGAAATGAAAGTTCAACTTTAACACGTCAAAAACTCGCAAAAACTCTTCCTTGGTTAAAAAAAATATTCCGTTGGTTGCTTTTACTATTTTGAACAGTTCTTTACGTAAACGATTTTATGGATAACGAATGTACAGAACTTATCGAATATGAGCTAAGATTAAGTGAGGCTTCTAACTGGATTAGCTGACAGAATACTTTGTGAACAAACACGATTTGTCTGTACCATACATTAAAACTTCTTTATCGTTTCCGACAGTTTAATAAATTTAACTGAAAACTTTGGAACATTTTGGATTTTTAAATACATGCATTGTTTGTTCAACGCACTTTTAGTTTGAATTTAACGTACAATCACTAAAAGTTATGAATAAAATGTTTGTACATTTAAACAACTTTTTTTTAGCCCTCAATGGAGCACATTTAGTCAATTTTGGTTCTTTTGGGCTTTAAACTTTGGTTCTTTTAGGTTTTTGAGATTCTCCTAATATTTTTTCAGTCTTATAAATCTCTGTAGTCTAACTTCCTCCGAGTAAAAGGCAACTCTTTTTGTTCCTTCTTTAAATTTTAATCTAGTGTTTTTATCCCTAAGGATTGGTTTTTCCCTTCCTACTTTCAGACGTTCCACTGTTATCCCTAATTCTTTTAGATCCTGTTCCACTTCCTTAAGCCACTCATTCTTTACTTTCATCTTGAGTTGGTAATTTAGGAGTTTCTTCGTCAGTCTTTCCTCTGGTAGCCTTATTAGATGTCCATAAAAAGCCGTCTCCTCTTTCTAATATTATCTAACAGATGTTCATGATCCTGATAAACGGCTGAACTTGGCAGCAGTCTGTATGTTCCTTCTACCATGTGTTTTTTGTTGATAATGGTTCTCAATATTTTCCTTTCCACTTTTTGAAGCTCCTCTGTTCTGTTTCGGCTTCTTAGATTAAATACAGTTTCCGCGGCATAAGTCATTTCCGTTCTTGTGACCGTATTATAATGTCTGATTTTCAACTTTATGGAAAGCGACTTTTTCTTATACGTTCCCCAAGTTAACTTTAGGGCCTTCTTTAATTTGTTCGTTCTGTTTTTTATTGCCAGTTTTTCGGCTGTTTCTAGTGATATTTTCTCCCAAATACTTAAAATTATCCACTATTCGTTCGCCTTCTATTTTTATAGACTTTTGTTCCGGCTTTTTTAGTCGGCATTATTTCCGTCTTTTCGAAGGATATCTGTAAGCCGACCTTTCCTGCTATGTTTTTCAGCGATTTGGTTTGCTGTTTTGTTTCTTCCCAACTATTTGAGAGGAGTGCTAAATCGTCTGCAAAGGCCAGGCAGTTAAGTCTGATTCTTGTCCCTATTTTTATCTGTCCAGTACTCTTGCTCCATTCTCTGATGATTTTCTCCAACACGCAATTGAAGAGTAAGGGAGAAAGACCGTCTTCTTGCCTTAATCCTGTTTTAACCTCCAAAGGTTTCGAAATTTCCCCTCGGAATTTCACTCTAGATTGAGTGTTTTGAAGTGTAATTTTGATAAGGTTGATTAATTTTGTATGTAGGCCAAGTTCTTTCAAAGTTTTTATCAGTGACTCCCTGTGGATGCAATCATAACCTTTCTTTAAATCTACAAAAGTTATGATTAGGTTATTATTTCTCCGTTTTTGGTGATCGATTATCCATTTCAGAGCTTCGGGCCACTTCTTCCCGGTCTAAAACCTCCTTGATACTACCCCAGCTCTCGGTCCAACTGATCCTTTATTCATCCTAGCAGGATTTGTGAGAAGATTTTATACGTTACGTCCAGCAACATAATAAATAAATAAGTTATAAATAAATAAATTATAAATAAATAAACAACTTATTTATAATATAGAAAAAAATATTTCCTATTTTAGATTTGTATTAGTATTTAAATTTGCATTTGAGTCGTATTTTCGAAACTAACACCGTTGTAAACTAATCATAAAAACAAACCAAATCATCAAGTAATTCCTGTTAGTGCAGTGTCTAGCTCGTATTAACTTGTGTCCGTAACGTCCTTACAATAGGCTATGTTCTGTCAATATCTTTTGCAATATCAGTGACTTAGTAATATTGTGTTCCTACAGATTTTATTTGAGAGAATTTTAAACACTCTTTTCTCAAAACGTAATCTGGCGATTTTTTAAATATTTTCAGTCCTTGAATTCTTTTAACAGAATGTTAAAAACATTAGATAAAAAACTGCTAATTTTGGTTAGATTTCAATATTGCTCAAGCTATTCAAAAACACCTTTAATTTCTTTTAAAAAACTCTTCATCTCTCCTTCGCTTCAAAACTGATTAACCATATCTACATTATCACAATGTAGTGATAACCTAGAGTTGTCCCAACAATTTATGCAAATTATTTTTCCTTCTTGATTTTTAATAACAGTCATATTCCCTTAGCGTTTATTTTCAAATACTTTTTATAAGCTCTTGCAAAAGTTATAACATTACATTTTTCTGCTGAATGAGACAAAATCTGTTCACGTTACTAACAGAAAATTCATTTATCTTCCCGTGGTTATCAATCAACAAGTGATCCCACAAGATAATAATGTAAAATACTTGGGCATGACACTGGACGCAAGACTCCGCTGGAAGGTACATGTGAAAAAAAAAAGTAATGAACTGAATCTGAAACTAAGGTAAATGCATTGGCTTCTTGGGCGACATTCTGAGTTGTCAGTGCACAATAAACTATTACTTTATAAACAAGTCCTAAAACCCATCTGGACATATGGTGTGCAGCTTTGTGGTTGGACGAAAAGAAGCAATATTAAAATTATTCAAACATTTCAAAATAAAGTACTGAGAGGCATTGTTAAATTACTGATAGGCATTGTACTATCATCATGTATAACATCATTTGGTACATACGCAATGATGATCTTCATAAGGATTTACAAATTGCTACAGTTAATGAAGAGGTTCGGCGATTTGCTAGAAAGCATCAAGTGAGACTGCATAAGCACCATAACATCGAGATGCTACAAGTTCTCGACAATTCGGTTCAAGTTCGGCGGTTGGACAGGATAAAACCGTTTGATTTGTACTAAGACAAGATTGATATAACTGTCACAAGATCAAGTGATTTTGGATTTTGGAGTGCGTCATAGGATGTGCAACCAACTAACGCTTTCATTTCATAGATATATTGATAGATGGACTAATGTTCAGTTTCAATTGTAATAAAATAAAAAAAAACATTTTTCTAACTCAGCCACGTATGAATAATTTTTAATATTATTTTGACTTTATGCTTTATTGTATATTTTGGTCTACAGTAACTATAAACTAAAAACGTGTCCTATTTTTTTAACTTACTATTAACAACAATGACGTAAGTCTATGTTGACAAAACAAACAATCTGCAATAGTACAGCTAAAGTTGAAAAAATATAATTTACTGAACGGACTGTGATACAGTTTAAAAACTGCAAAGGTGAATTAAACATTGTATCATATTTAAAAAAAATGAAATTACATATTACAATTATCGTATAATTTAAAACCAATTTGAGGACCAGCTTTTTTCTTCTTTTTTTTGCAAGTGTAGTTCGTTTTACGTTTCGTAGTAGCTGTAATTAAAAAAATAAATTTTAAATTAAATCTAAACAACGTAGTAAATGAAACAGCGGATGAAATTACATTTATTAATTTTATTTATTTAAAATTACATCTTTTTAACAATTTTAGCTTTTTGTTGGACAATATTGTAATACTTTTAATGAATTATTAAAGGAGAAAGTATTATTTATGAAAAGTTTTTAATTGTTTTTTCTAATGATTGTTATTTTTCATTTTAAAATATGTATAATATTATAATAAACACTTAAAAATAAACAAATTATTTCGTTTAAATTTATTTATGTAATTTTATGTCAATATTAAAAATTTTTTTAAATTGTTAGACTTAAAGAATTGCAGTAACACAGAAATATAGACTAATAAATCGAACGTAGGCATTAATGGTTATTATTATATAAATATTAATATATTTAAAAATTAAAAATATCAATTAACTGGTTTGTAATAGTAATAATTACTAAACCAGTTTAATTCACAAACACTGCACCCTATATTTCTATTGTTATTTTACCACTTGCTAGTTTCTAATAGTTCTGCTTCCCCTATTAAATAGATAGGGTTGTCTATGCATAGACCGTGGGAGTCAGGTAGAAACTAGACAGGTACAACCGGTATTTCTTCAACTATCTTTAAACCGTGCAACTACTTGTTGCACTCAGTTATACACTGCCTTCCGAATCATCACTACTTTTACCTAGGAATCCTATTTCACTAGTAAGTATATATTTCACATTAAGCTGTTATATTCTATAACGTCTGTTAAAGTTAATATTTAGTAAACATTTTTTTTTGTAAATCATTTATCTATTAATTTATTCTTTGTTTATTACATTATTATTATTATTATTAATACTTACTGTCAAAAATATTAATAGTGGAGTATTAAAAATCTATAATTAAAGACAAAAATCAACATCAAATATTCGGATGTTTATTGACAAAAAACTTGATTTCGTTGTTTGATTATTTTAATTTTTGTATTCTGAAATAAAAGTCATAATTTTTATTTTTCCAGTCAGTTAAACAAAAAATGTTTTAAAGACAACTTTTCGTTTTATTTATTTGATGAAATTAAAAACATTTAAAGAGTTTAAAAATTCCCGCCTTAACCTAACCACCTGATTGGCTACAATAACTTGACTTTAAACCAATAAAATTGGAAGTTGATTTCAGCAAATATTTTGTAGGTTGTTTGAGTCGTATACAAATAAAGGTTTGCAATTTACAGTAACAATATAAATTTAAACCTCAACATATTACAAATTATACATGATTCAGTATTATTCTTTCACGTGCAGAGTAATGTGCAATTAGGATTTGTGAATTATTAAAAATAATTATAAATTCAAAATAATTAAAATAATGATGCTAGTAAATTTAGAATCCACTTCTTAAACAGCCTGCAACAGAAATCAATAGATCGTGAGCAACAACAAAGGGCTGTAAGAGAGGGCAAACATAAAGGAGTAAAAGGGTATTAGTGAAGCCAATGTAAAGGAGCGAGAGAGAGAGAGAGAGAGAGAGAGAGCTTAATTCCTTGTCTTGTTAGGTGACATGCGCGAGGCTAGGTTACACTTTGCTCGTCTCTTCAAATAAATTATAACACAAAACCTAGGCAACATGCTTTAGTGGAATCAATACGTAGCTTCTCGGAATGAAAATAAATTCATTGACTGTAATTACGTTTTCTGTCTAATATAGGGAACGGAATTTATTTTCATCAATTACAAAAATGAAACTTAAACAATTGAAAATGATTTTAAAAGTGATAAACATATTTTTAAAAACAAAAAATGTAAAAAAAAACAATAATAGGTAAATTTAAATCAAAATTAACTTACTTTATTAAAATCTAATCTAATTTTTGTACAGTGTGTAATTGACCAATTTACAGGTCTATATTATAATTTATATGTTATAAAATTTGATATGAATATATTTTTTAAAATATGTAATATAAACCTAATTTAAATTTTTTTAAATAATTTTACAAAGAAAATACTATTAAAAATGAACGTAATTTACAAAAGAGACTAAGCTTTTCAAATGGAATACAAATAAAGAGCATTTTCAAAAACTGTACATCAAAAAGCTTTTTACCTGTTTCCAAAACCTTGAATACTAATTACAAATAACAAAAAAATAGAATCAATTTTAGGCCTATATGCAAAATAATACAGCATATAATAAAAGGTTTTAAGTTATCTTAAAATGTATAAAAAAATACAAACAATTTGAAGCCGTTGTTAAAAAAGAAGGAAGCACTCGTTAATCAATGCAAGTACAACGTAGAAAATCAATACCACGCTGCTCCAGCCCTAAGCTGGGCTTCAAAGGATGGTTTAATTTCCATTTTAATTCCCATCATGCATTCTGCAGGGCACGTTGTATGTGCAAATACATTCAAGGACTGCTAATTGTTAGAAAATGTTCATTACTGCAGTAGACATTTTTTATGGAAACTTTTTTCGAAACAATTTACAAAATACAAAATAGATGAAAGTAAAATGTGTGTATTGTCTGATAATTTTGTTTTCTTGAAGACTGATCAGAGGAGTTGAAAATATTTCCCTAATGAGCGGTATGCAGGGTACTTGTTAAAACAAAAAACTTTGTTGGCTTTATCCCTCCCTCGTTGCATGCTCACTCACCCCTCCCTCTTCAGAAAAAAAGATTGATGTGTTTTATATGGGTTTGCATTTCTTCATTCGAAATGCCTTGGTGGGAGGTGCCCAGTATTGAACGTTAGAAGAAGGGTGGTCCTACTCTGGAAAATGGGGCGCAACACGCACGCTCCGCCCAGTATGAAAAGTACAATGAAAAGTGGGGGAGTCTTTTATAGTTTTTATGGAGGTTTTTTAGTAACTAGGGGTGGCCTACGCCCTCACTTACCACCCTCTGGAAGAAATCCATGATGGCTGCCGTTTTCTGCATGCATAATTATTCGCATGCGCAGTTACTTTTCCACCCCTGTACTGTTTTTCGTTGTCGCGGAAAACCACACCCTAGAATCCGACACTTCACTCTATTTCTACGCGCGCTTTTTTCTCCCTTTAAAATCCAACGTGCTTTTTCCCTCCTTTTTTTTACAAATAACACGGAACGTTATCTCCCCTCCGTAAGGCAAAGTTAGACATTTTGAATAATACGTTTGTGCATGTTTCCCACTTGAGGGGGATGGTTTCTCCCTTAGAAACTAACGCGGGATGAGTTTAAAATGTAAATTGAAAAATTGCTCCCAGCTTAACGTGTACATGTCTATCTTTTTTTAAAATTTTTGTGCTGTATTTACTTTTTTTGGACCATTATATGTTTAATTTTTTATGATTTTTTTTTTTAAAAATATTATTTTCTTAATTTTTTTATTTTTATAAAATTTAAAAAAATATTTTTTTAATTAAAAAAAAATGTATTTTTTTTTAGTTTTACTCGATGAATGCACATTGAGATCCTCCCCCTCCCAACACAGCAACACAAGGTCATTATCCGTTTGTCATTAGCCTAACAGTCTGCCCTTAGCTTACCCACAACACACAGGCTGCACTGGCTTGGTCCACAATAGGACATACATGGTTTATTTGTTAATGCTTTCTTCTTAAAAAACACTAGTTTTTCCTTTTTAAGTATAATAACAATATAGCTTAAACTTAAGTTTTTATTTTACTTTGAAATTAATGTATACAACAAAAGCATTTAAAAGTGTACACTTTGTTTCACAAAAAAATAATGATATTTGTACTTTACTTTTTTTAGCTATTTAAAATTAAGCAAGCCTAATAGAAAAAAATTAAAGAGGGAACTAAGGAAATTTGTTTGTTAAGAAAAATAATCTCTGTTTCTTGCTAAAAACTTTAATTTGTTAAATATTGTTATAAGTCTTTGGCCTACATGTATAGTAAGTTAGTATGAACGTTTAAATGTTAGAAAAACGTCATGAAATATAAGCTTAATGTTAGTTTTTCAACATGAATCAATAATTCAGTAATTTAATATTTTGTACAGCAATCATCTAACAAATCTAATAGTGCTTTATTTAATAAATATGACTTTAAATACTTAAATGCAATTTAAGTTAAAATAGAAGTTTGTATGACACACATTTCCAAAGGTAATAAAAAATTAATTTACTTCTTCTCATAATTACAAAATAATACATATTTAGAGAAAAAAACAAATATTTTTTGAAGTTAAAAAAATATTAAAAATAACAGTAGATAATCACTGTTCATTTAAAAATATTAAATTGACAATGAAGAAATTACTTTTTGAAATTAAAATATATAAGTAGGACCAGTAAAATAAATAACATCTTTCCGCCTTTTTGAGTATTTTTTGTTGCCTTATTATATTAGCTATAATATAATATTATAATAGGTAGCTTTATACCTACTTGCACGTGTTCATATTTATTATATATATATATATATATATATATATATATATATATATATATATATATATATATATATATTTGTATTTGTGTTGTTAACTTTTATAATTTGTAGCTTATTAAATAAAAAACATTTGCAAATATACTAATGAAAAATACCTAAATCTTAAAAACAAATTAAATTATTTAAAACTGATAGTATTTTAACGGATTAATACTATAATAAATACTATTAATAATTTTATATTTATTTGTAAGAAAAAAATTAACGAAAAACCACTAAATGAATAAAAATCCTTTGTTATATTTCTGACGTTTTTTCTAGTAAAAATATCACTACTTTAAATAAATTATAACACTGAAGACACTAGAACCAATAGAAATGAAATAATATCTCTTTTAAAGTAAATTCTAATAAAATAAAAAAAACACTTCCTCCCAAAGTATTCTACAGTTTGGTTAAGTGGTATCAAACGAAAACGTGAAATCATGTTTCGGATTTAGGAAGTGAGCGGGGGCGGGGGCCCAGTTATCCGGCTTATTTGGCCGTGCCTACCCCCTTAACTTGAGGCTTGAGCCTAAGCCCGAGCCGCGGTAATTAAGGGGATTTCACCAGAAATTGTTCAATATTAACCCCTTCGCAATTCACCCCCAAACCTACCCCCGACACATTCGAAGTGTCTATTTTTTTTAGAATAATCTCGGAATAAAATCAAATGGTTCGAAAATCCTTGCTTTTTATTTTGGGTTTAAGTATAATATTTTTAAATTATTAATATTATTATTATATTTTATTATTATTATTATTATTATTATATTTTATTATTATTTTATGGGTTGTAATTGTGTCAAATAGAGGAAAATTATATACTTTAAAATTGCTATAATTAAATGACTTAAAACAAATAATAGTAGGCCCGGTATGGAATGTAGTAAGAGACTGCTTTCTTTTTTGTAAAATACGTGACACTAATATTATATTATATACAATTACAAACCAAACTAGTTTCAATTAAATCTTCACAAAACCTATTTAATTATTTAATAGGCCTTCATTCAGTAACATTAGCTGTTTACTAAAATAAATCTGTAATGGAAATGTAAACACAAATTTTTTTTTAACAAAATTATAGAAAGAAGTAAATAAAAATGTGTACAAAGTATTATAGACACAGTAATAAAGCAAAAAAAATATGTTTCAGTTCTAAAACTAGAATCGTACAAAAATATTTATTTGCTACTATAACAACTACTTACTTTATATTTGCCCTTTTAAACAAAAATCAGACTTACATAGTAAAATATTATAGATATATTAATAGTGAACTGGATTAATAAATGCGTGAGTTTCGTTAGACGCCAAATACAGGTCACGTGATTAGGTCAGTAGAAAAATCAGCTGTTTGAAATATGTATCGATTGCGAGTCCATAGGCCTACCTGAACACTGAACCAGCTTTTCCGGAACGTTTTTTATTAAATGTCACAGCTGGGTCTGGTGATTCTAGCAAAGCGGTTTTTTTTCTGAAAAAGTATCGTTTATTTATTTTTATTTATCAAATACGATAAGAAGTATCTACGAAATTTAAGATTAGGAATTTTCCGAATGAAGCGTGTATACGTAGTAACAAAAATAACGTATAGATGCTTACAAGAATATGTAATCAATGAACAGTATAATCATTTTTTCAGTTAGAAATTCTATTGTTTAGTATTATTTGTAACAGCGTGAACTTATATTTATTTACGTCTTATCGTCCAGACACAACACTTATTTCATAAAAACAATATCAGAAACAAATTTTAAAAGTTATTTACACTATACTAAACATATTTTAAAATTTACAGGTATATTGTTGTATTTTTGTTTACATTCCTTAAATAAAAAAAAAGTTATACACACTAATAAACGTGATGGCTTAAATTGTATCACGTTCACTAACTTATAATGAATATATTTTTTTAAATGTTTTTTTATATTCTTTATCAGCTCCTAGATTTGGTTTTCAGTTGATCAGGGTACTTTATTTGTATAAAAAACAACTTAGCAGTTTCTCTGGCATAATTTACGATTTTCTTGAAGTAATTCATCCGCCTTAAATGTTACAAAATATTTTAACTCTTTTCCTAAAAAATCTGATTTAACGCAAATAATAAAATGTAGAATCTGCATACATTTTCAATTAAATATTTCATACAAACGTCTACAAATTACAGTATTTATTTTTCCTAATTAGTTTAAGTTCCTATTCAATCTGAATAGAATTTTGAACATTAAAGAAATTTGCGCACAAACACTTTAAAGTTTATTCGTCAATGGATATTTGCTAAGGATTTATTCCAAAGTGATTGCCATAAATAAACATTAAAAAATAGTAAATCATCTTTACAAATGTTCTATGTTTTATATGATGTGAAATAATACTGTTTTTTTTGTTTTGGTATTATTAGTTGTTTTATATTTTTAGAAAAAAAATCACACATTCTATAATTAGATGTAAGACAAGTATGTAATACACTTGTAGGATCACTAATTGTCTGTTTCAATAAAACGTAAACTAAAACAACAATTTATTATTCTATTTCTTAAATGAACAGTTTTATTTGTTAAATTTTGTTTTAAAACACAGGTTACTGGTTTAGAATTTCAGAAATGCAGCCTAAATACTGATTTTCAAATTAGAATGTGTTTAAGGGATTATTTTATGACCAATATAGGCTATATTTTTTCCATTTAATATACACCGAAATGTTAGTTGTGATTACGTTTAGGACCTATGCATAATTCCACACTATCAAATCATTTGATTTTGGTTTAGGCTGACATTTAACGTATTATCACGCCAACAGGCCGACGTGATCTGACGCGGAAAATTAATTCACATTAACCTGATTACAAGGCAACCCGACTCGACAGATTTGCACAAATCTATGCATAACAAAATAAACCTAAAATATGTTTTTTGTCTTTAGAAAGTTGAGTGACGTTATTCAAACAAATTTTTGGAGCGATTAATTTTCTTTCATAAATTATATTTTGTGTTACATTTTGTAAAATACTATAATGCAATTTAAATTAATTTGAGTATATCTGCTTTTTTTGTTATTTATATTTGATAAGAAACAAAAAGAATACAACGCTGTAAAAGCTCAAACAATATATTTACGCTTTCAAGAATCAAAGGAAAATTATATTACACTAAACCTATTAAATAATAATTTACGTAATTAAATTTAGAAAACAAAAATTTAAAGTTGTTTTATAAAAAAACAATTACGTTAAACGATTGTAAATAAAATTACAAATATGATTCATGGATTTTAAAAATAAAGGCACTTACTGCGTTGAATGTTTTGACAGTAGAGAAACAAATGTTCATGGTTTGTTTCTTTGTTAGTATGTTTTAAAATGTTTGACGAAATAAACTTTTGAAAAATATAAATAAAGATATAATAATTGCAATTTATATTAAAATAAATATAATTCTTATAAAAAAAAGGTTTGGCATAATAATTAATTAGGCCAACGTTTATTTAGAAACAATGTAAATAAATTTTTGGTAGGAAATATTAACGATATTTAAAGTTATAAAATAAATTTTGTTATGTTTTAAACATAATTTCAATACAACGTTTTCTAATAATATTTACATTGTCTTTATGTTTAAACTTTAGTGCATTTATTTCTAATATTGAAAATAATTTATTAATAGTTACACATTAAACAATTAATTTAA
Organism: Callitettix versicolor; assembly: GCA_022606455.1. Taxonomy (NCBI): domain Eukaryota; kingdom Metazoa; phylum Arthropoda; class Insecta; order Hemiptera; family Cercopidae; genus Callitettix; species Callitettix versicolor. The sequence continues at coordinate 71,636,557 of CM040188.1, read as the reverse complement.
TAAATTACAAGTGCGAAAGAACATTTAAATTAGTGTGATAAACTAATTATTGTTAACAACAATCAGGTGACAAATCAACACTCTTTTAAAGAAATAACCGCGAAAAGAAAACATATTTATTTTATTTGTGTATACGAATAGGGGAAAATAAAAGTTTTAAAATAAAATTCATTCAACTTTAACTAAAATGCTTTGAAAGCGTTTAAAAAGTTGTGCAGTGTGTATTAGCCATTTATTGCCCCACAGTCGGGTTAACGCCCATCCATTGACTCACCTATAAACCAATTGATATGTAAACAAAGAATAAAAAGAACACATCTTTAAAGCAAATAAAAATATGAAACAATAAACCCGCGCCGGAATCACATGTGCGGCAAAAAAATGTTGAATGGAAAAGTGGGAAAAACGCGAGAAAACTGCGTTGCGTGCTAGGCGCCGCCCACTTTTATCCGTTATTTTTTGACAAAGGAGAACGATTCCCAGTGCGGGACGCGGCTCCGCACGGAGTACTTCGAAAAGAAAAACTCTCGACAGCTCTTAATTTTTTGAATTAAAAAAAGAATAATAAAGACGCGTTACGTTAAGAGTAAGGACCGGGTAGAAAAGGGGTTAAGTCCCTGGACGTAGCAAAGGGGTGGAAAAGGTTTCCTCAGTTTTGCAGCAGCGACTTCAGCTCGATCGATCTAGTCCTCGAAGTGGTCTGCAAGCCAGTATAAACACTTAGGGGAAGGAGAAGGCATTAACAATGAAGAAAAATAGTCCGTCTCACCCCTTAGCAACCTGTTTTTACTTTACAAGCAAGATTACTTTTAGGGAACATCTCCGCGTAATCGCCCAAGATAAATATTCATTTTCTCCGGAGGGAGACTTTTTCTCTCCGTACGTTATATTTCTTCTACCCCTCCCCCACGCTTCTCTACAATTAGATTCTTCTCCCGCATTGCTGCGATAAAAGGACTCCTTTTCGTGTTATAGCGGTCGTTCTCTTCGCCGCCCCTCACTTCACTCCGATGCCATTTTATAACGACTTCAGTAATTACGCTGCTGATGTATATTTCACACAATAAGTACTGCAAATGGTTTCCTTCCAGTTCTCCACTCTTATTAATTCCGAACAACTAATTGACAATATTTAGAGTGAAATGGTTTTCGTAAATTTTCGTGTAATTAATTAATTGTGTGAGTAGAGTCGATTGTGTTATATTTCAGAAGTAGGCCTATTGCAATAGTTCTGCTATACTTCATTTACCTGATGATAGGAATAACAAAAAGTTTATTATCATCCAAATATAACTTATTCTTTATTATGCATAAAATAATCACCTTCGTAATTGAAATACAACTTTATTGTAGATAATGGAATCTTTCATTAGTGAAATTTTATATGGAATCTTTCATTAGTGAAATTTTAACGTTAGAACATCAATCGTAATTATGTTTCACTTTTATGTAATGAAATACTGTTTCAAAAAGTTGTTATAAATATCATAAATTCAATACTAAAATATTAATAACTTTTAATTTTTACCAAAAAAACAAAAGCTTAGCGTTTCGTCACGAAGTATCGATTGTTTTAATTGTAAATGGAATGATTACGTTATTAATTTTACCAACTTAAAATTTAATAATTACATTGACGGACACAAAGTTCACCACCTTTGCAACGTAGTAATTAAAATACTTTTTTACGGTCAACTTCAATAGGCTTAATGAATGATTTTTTTAAAAAATATATCACAAATTTTTTTAAAGATTTTAGATTAGTTGAATGTAAATATAAAAGGAAAAAACAACTACGTAATTTTAGCTTCCGTTGTATGTTTTCCTCTAAAATTATAATATCTTATTTCAAACTGTATTTTGAAGTAAAAGGAACATTTTTTTTTCTTCTTTGCTGATATGTCGTATTCTGCGATCGAGAATTTCATAAAAATATATTTTACTTTAATGAGGTATTCTTCATGAATACTGTGAATAGCTATATATATATATTATTTGTATACAACTGCATATGATTAATAAACATCGTTCTAAGGTTATAAATAGTTATCTACTAATTTTCAACAACAAGGAAATGATTCAAAAATATTAGTCTACACAATTGGTCTACGATTTCATATGTCAGTGTAATAGAACAAATTTTTTCATGAAATACTATCTATCTATAATCATATATTAGTCAAGATATGATAAAAAAGTGAAACGAAAAATTAAGACGTCATAAATATTTTGCATTTAATCTAAAACAATAATTAATTTTAATTTGTTTCGGGAAATGTAGCCTATTACTATAAAGTTTAACTCTTTTTTTCAAGTTGTTATATATTGCTTTAACTTAAATAAGCCTATAGGTAGTAGTAAATTTTTAAAAAATTGCAACATTGAAAACAAAGACAAAAAACAAAACGCAATAATCTGTTAACACGTTTGTAATTAACAGTATTCCAAACATTTTTTTAATAAACCCTTGTATCAATCACATTTGTAATTTTTATTACGAAAAATATTTTTTTAACTGAATTATTTTAAAGTGTAATAGAATATTCCGCCTTCAAAATTCGAGAGTTTTAATGAATGCTATGATTTTACCTTCAAAAATTAGAAATAAAATAGTTTTTCAAACAGTAAGGGAGAAAGGGAAACTATAAAGCAATATCAGTCACGAAACACAATTTCACTGACAAACTACGATCATTTTTTTACTCATTACGAAATTAATTTGAGTCTAATTAAACAATATATTAGGCTTGCAATTTAAAAAATTAATTGTGTAATTTATAATAGTTATTATACAGATTTTTTCAAGTTATTAATATGTTATAAAAAGACAAATATTAATTCTTATAAGATTAACATATTACAATAGTTTATAAACAAAATTAATTTACATTTACCACTAATTACTCTTGTAAAATTGAATTTAATATTGTAATTAATTAAGGAAATATTAGTGTTAATATTTACACATTACACTTGAAACAACGTAATTATTAACACACTATTATCTCGCACATTATATACATGTTATTGTTATTATATTTAATGCGCTATCTCTGTGCACGAATCTGTATTAACACTTACTTTAAATTGCGTTTATATCGTTCGTAATTTTGAACTTAAAGATTAATTTGACCGACATTTACACTTTCATTTATAACAAACCTTACATAGTTTAAACAAAGTAAACAATTCTGTTTTGGTTATTTTCATTTTCTCTGTCCAAACAGAATTTTCTAGAATTCGGTTGCAAATTACATCGATCAACATTTTCTCGTATTTAGTTCATTTGCTTATCGAAAATTAAGGATCGTTTGCAATTTCGAAAAATCAAGTCACTAGAAACGTGTATATACTTTATCTAATGTTAGATTTTGCTCAAATTTAGATCATAGTGGAACAGTTATATCTTAGGCGAATGTCAAATTTAAATAAAATTAATTTAGAATAAGGTTTAGGAAAATAAAGTTAGTGAAAAACGCCTAGTTTTAAATAGAAAAAAAATATATCTTACGTTTTTGTATTCAATTTGTGTTATCAACAACACAACTGTTTATATTTCAAAAAGTGTGCACAGTAACGAAAGGAATTTATATAAAATGTATACTAGAAAAATAAATTAAAGTGAATTTTTTACCATAATGTACTTTAAAAAAAAGCAATACAATTGCTTAAAACTAACAATTATAAAAAAAGTTATGTATTACTAAAAGAAAATAATAATTTAACACTTTTTATTAAATGCATCAATCAATAATGATAAATGATATTAAATAAGTATTACAATATTTACTTTAACTAAAGCTAAATTGTAATTTTCAAAACAAAAAAATTACGTGTTGCATTTGAGGTAGTGCCGATATAAGTAAAAATTAGTTTAGGTCATATACGTTAAATAATTTAACTGCACAAATTTAGAAAATACGCATTTTAAAAATTAACAAGCACAATAAATATAACCTCAATTGAAATGATAATGAAGCAACAGCTGTTGTGTGAAATCAGCTGTTTAGTAATCACTTCTATTCTATATTCGCCTATATAAAAGAACAATTTTATATGCTGGGAGGTATGCGTTACGGAATCAAGCGTGACGTGAAAGCAAATGTTTATACCCTTGTTTTGACAACCGCGACCATAAAGGTTTTTGCTTCATAAGTATTAATTGAATGTAAAATTTTGCATTACATTACGGTTATTTATAAATTAAACATTTCCATTACTTAAGGGAAATATTCAAAAAATTTATGAATTATAAAAACTTTCCACTATTTTTAAATAATCGAAACTTTTATTAGTAACGAAATGTTCTGATTTAACTACAAAACCCAATACCACTAGTTTGGCTAGTACTTGCCGTATTGCGAAGGAATTAATAATGGAATATTGTCTGAAAGCCCATTTCAAATACCATTGTCTGAATGTAAATTCAACGGAATTCGAGGGTCCATTTATAGCATAGCTGTATGTAATATTATGTACGCCTTATACTTGTTCTTGCTACGCGGAGGAGATAGAGGGAGGATAAGGGAGTCCGTATTGATCAGGCCGTCTCTGGAGACCCCGGCCTCTATTAGTTTTCTAATTTCTTCCCCCATTGTTGGGAGTAGAGAGAGCTAGAGAGAGAAAGAGAGAGAGAGAGTTATGTGGCTTGTATGTAAATGACTTTCTTGGTCGGCTTGATGAGATTAGCCCGGGCGGGAACGCGGGCACGAGTGCCGCTTGAAAAAACGCGCTCTCCGAAGCTTCGAAAAAATCCCGAGTTGCGCTGTTGTTGAGTGTACAGTGCGCATGTGTCGACTTTATAACCTCTCCTCTTGCTAGGAGCCTGGCGGCTTCTTCCTTTTCAGGATGAATCTGAATCCGTGTTACGTTTAAGCGTATTTACATAGAAAAAATTGTAAAATTCTACATTTCTTTAGTATTGATTACAAAAGTGAATAAATAATATTCTAAACTGTTTTTTGTAAAATAATAAATCAAACCGGACAGATCACTTTCAATTGATAAATGAATTATAATTTTAAAACGTCAATATAAACAGTAGGCCTAATAAAATTTGTTAAGATAAAAAAATTGTTTCAAACATAATAAAATTTTTGTCACAAAATAATAAATGTTAACAAATTTGATCCTTACTTTTTACTGAAATGATTTACAAAGAAATAATAGTAATTTACTGTCAAAAAAGTTTTGAAATAATCGAAAAGTTAACGAAAAAAGTCAGTCTGTTAAATGTGTATGCAGTTAAATATTGGTTATTACGTAGCTAATTTCTACAAAAAAAATTATTGTAATAAAATATTATTACAATCTTTCAGATTTAATTATCTGAAAATATAATTAAACGTACGATATTAAACGCGAGTTTCAATGTTTCTAAACATTAAAAAACAATATTTTTATTGTAATTGAAAACAACTAGGAGGCATAACACAGTTTTATCGCAATCTTAATTATTGTTTTAACAATAGTCTAACATTATTTTTAATTTTAACTATTTTATAAATTAGAATAGAGTTTAATGACTTTATGAATTTCGTTAATATTCAGAAATTTTTACTTTCAATTCTTAAAATTATTCTGCAAATTTTTTTGTAATATATCAAATTGTACTTTACTATAGAGGTTGTTAGAACTAAATAAATAATGAAATGAATAATTAAAATTAGGGCTACATTTTTATGTGTTAGCTTTTTTAGAAAATAATAGCTACTAAATTAATATTTGTATAAAAAAAATTTAATTTGAAAATAAAATAAATTATATCTACTGGAATAATAACTAATTATTATGTTAAAAAAGTATCTTTTTAAATAAATGTAATTCCAATAGTATCTTTTAGTTCTATTTGTGTATAATTATTACAAACAAAAACATTTTTTGGTAAGATATTTTGTGCGATTAAAATTTTTTCTAAGAAATAACGCATAGAACTCGGGGAGTTATCGACAGAAGCAAAGCTTTTGTTAACGACTTCTTCGCTGAACATATAATTAGTTTGAAGATATGTTTAAAATATGTTGTTTATCTTTGTTTAAATAAATAAGTACGTGAACCTATCTTAGATATTATTTACTGCACTTATATTAAAAAATCAGTTAGGCCTACATTATTCGTTACGATCAGCTGATTTCATTGAACAGCTGATAGCCTATAATAAGTTTCAGTTTATGTTGTTAAAAACTAGCTTTTTTCAAAAGACGAAAAACACATTGAAGCTTTTATCGGCCCCTAAATGTAAGTGTTAGTGTAAAGTGTTAAAGTCGTAAGTGTAGCATTGTAAGTGTAAGTGTGTGTTAGACTCGGGTACCGCGAGGGACGTCTAAATCCTCTCAATAGGTGCAGCTAGTCTGCACCCCCTGCGGGGCAATAGTATCAACAATTATTATAAAAGTTTATTTCGAATGTATTATAAACGGTTACAAAGTACACGTGTTCTTCAACTAAGGAAAATACCGAAACCAAAGCAACACAACGTTTTCATATAATACGTTTTCGATAGTACTGTTATCGAAGAGAAGGAAGAAAAAAAGGGGACGGAAATAGAGAGACGAAATTCGTTTGCTCGTTAGTTTTATATTTCCGTTACATTCTTCCGTTTGGCAGACTTTTAACTAAATAACTAATAACTTTTAATCGATAAGTAACCTCTTCGTAAATCTTTTCATTATATATATATATATATATATATATATATATATATATATTTATTTATTTTGAAATTTCTATTACATAATTTCTATTATTGCTATTATCAGAACAAGAATTTTGAAATTAACACAACCAATTCAAAATCTTAAAAATTGTTTAACAATATTGTCGGAAATAGTACTTCAACATAGCAATAAGTGTTAAATACCTCATAAAATAGAAATAGCATTTTTTTTAGTTATAATTTTGACTAACGTGTTCGTTTATGCAAAGTAATTAAAGTTTTTTATCTATTTGTAAATTCTTTTTGATCACATCAACGAGACAGCTGCCTGTCGTACTTATCATAACGCAGCTGACGTAAGACACACCTTTAGAGCATTCATTTGTAAAGAGCAATTATTTTAATATTCACACGCTGTCTCGTCTGACTTACTTCATAACTAGAATTTAAAAGAACATTAGACGTCGCAGTATATACTTAATTAATTGTCAGGGCGCCATTTTAACACATAACGGTAACACGATATTTTTACAAACAATGTTACCGGAACACATTTATTGGAAATTGTATGATCTTTTTCCATGAAACGGTCAAAATTTCGATAAATCCTGAGGTTCAGCAAATGTTACAGAAAATAAGCTCCATCTACACTCCTAATTGTGAATCAGAACTAACCATCCTGAAACGGAAGTAAAGGGAAAAAAATGACACATACGTCTTTCGGATTTTATCGGTCATCTTCGTAACGAATCAAATAACAATCGTCTAATGCGATTGATTAAAACTGTGTATGCTCGTTATGGTTAAAAAAGTCCGCCATATTGAAACGGTATTATTTAGATAAAAATGATATATTAGTAATTTGAGTTATACACAAGTAATCTTCGTATCAAATTTAAAAACAATTGGTCAATGCGTTCGGCTGCGTACACTTGTTATTGTAAATCAGAGGCCGCCATCTTGAAACATTGGAAAAAATCTTACACGCATATCGCTCAGGCTTTATACACAAATATCGCTCCGTACCAAATTTCAAATTGTTCAATCCATTTGGCCAAAACTGCGTAATAAACAACAACAAAACGGTAGAGTTGAAAAACAGATCTGGTCAAAATGTAATATTGAAAATTTATTTTAAATCTTTGCATATATTCTTGCTTTTATTTCGAATAATTATATCAAAGTTGATAAGTTTCAACTTAATCTTTAATTTTAAAGAGATATTTCTTATTTCGTAAGTTTTTTTGATTTGTATTCTATGTTAGTTTGACTAATAAATAAACCAGGTTATTGACTAATGCAAGGAAAAACAGTCGGTTGTAACTAGACACGATCTTGTTCATAGATCAAATATTAGAATAAATTTGACAAATTGTTTTTAAAACTTTTAACAATTATTTTGTAATCAATTAAAACGTTTATTAGACGCTTTTTAATATTAAATAACTTATTTTGAAAATACACTATTTAATAAAAAAAAACATCAACTTGAATTAATTATTTTAATGAAAAGTGAGATTAAAATAAAAGCACGAACTTTTTACTAAAAATAAAGTACTTTTTGTAACCGAGAGCCTCCCTGAAGGATACACGACCAAGACGATGTCAGAAATATAAAAACAACACATGTATAATTCTATTACAAAGGTATATATTCATTTTGCAGTGGTACAACCGTACCGTTGGGAGCGCTTTCAAACCTAATAAACGTAAAGAAAGAAACTTTATGTTTTCTAAAAGTGTAGTACATTTTAAATTCAAACAGGAACTTCGAGGCGTGAACGTGTTTCAATGTTCCTGTGTTCGGTACTTTTGACTCGCCGTTCAGTCAATTCCTTTGCTTTAGTTATGAATAGAACCGTATCGGACGACAAAAAGGTTCCGAATTAGATTCATATAGAGTGTAATGAGCTCGCTAGCCCAATCAAAAGTCTGGCTGATTGGAGCCAGGCGAGCCGGAATACAAATTGAGCACCACAGGTGGTGTCTTCCCCCTCGTTCGCTAAGCTCAAATACAAATCAGAATAGCTCGCACGCCGGACACAATATCTCTGGATTTATTTTACACTGAATAAATTTACCTTGGTCGCGGGCGACTTTTAATTTTACAAAACCGAGCACGATGATTGAATAATGCAATTTGTTACGCGTGTATTTGTTTGTTGCAGTTTTATCGTGTTGTGCAAACGGAAAAATTCTAATCTGCAAACAATGAAATAATAAATAAACATTTTTTGAGCAAAACAAATATTCAACGACTAATTGTCGTTTAGTCAATTACGCGTGTGGAGAGTTGGTAAACCAAATCAATTTCAGCAAAATTATTTCTAACTTCATGAAAAAATGACAAATATTGGTTTTATTATTAAAAACATATACAAAATGAAAATATTGAACAATATCTATACAAAAGTTGCTGAATTAACTATAATTTGCTTTTTAATATGTGTGTCAGTTCTTGTGTTTTTATATTGTTTAATAATTAAATATGTGGTTAGCAATTCTGATTTGGTTAGGTAAAAAAAAATAATAATACGAGACTCAGTTTTGGTAATAGTTTTAAAAAGTTCTTTATTAAAATTAATATGTTCAACCGTTTCAAAATAACGGCCATTCAACGTATTAAAAAAATTCTTTAGGCATTATTTTTTCCTAATATGATTGTAACGATCTAGTTTATCGTTACAATATCCATAAATTAGCTCCTTTTCAAAATGTCAATAAACGAAATGGCGTTAGGGGTTCATTTTTATTTCATGTAATGATTATTGAGATAATAGTTTAAAAAAACTATTTTCTAGGTTTAAACAGTGATTATGAATAATAAATAACAGTGATTTTTTAAAATGTGTTTTAGCGCAACTTGTATATTAAAATGTTTGTCTATTTGATCGCATTAAATTGTTTTATTTATTGAAAAATGGTTTCCATCACGTCAGCGAGACACACCTTTTTAATTAATTCCGTTTAGGCTATTAAAAGAAATATTTTTTGGGACATTCATTTAAAAGAAGCATCTTTAATTAATCTTTTAGTATTACATCAGTGTGGAATTAATATTAATAAAACGTGAAGGAAGGAAATAGCGTTATTTTGTTCTAATTTTCCGAAAATATTAGAACATTACAATTGATTTTGCAACTTTCGACCAACATAAACAATGATGTTTACCTTGGCGGTATTTTAAGCTTTTATTTTCTAACATTATTAATAAACACACCTGTAACGCAGGATATAAAAATCCATAAATTCAATACTTTTATGAAAAATATTTATATGAGCATATAACAGGATATTAAAAATTAGATAATATACAAAAGCAGTTTTATATTGCCTACAGTTAGTAAACAATACTATTAAAAATAAAAAAAATGTTCTGTGTAATCACAATACTTTTTAAAGGATTAAATTTCTCTGTACTCCTATCCAGTAAAAATTATGTTATGATTCCTTAAAATAGTAAAATTGTATGCTCTTTCTCCATGAAACGATCAAAATTTCGATAGGTCCTCAGGTTCAGCCAATATTACAGAAAATGAGCTCCATCTACAAAGAGGTAAGAATCTTTAACAGGTGACTGCTTATATTCAGTGGACATTAATTTTTTTTTGTTTAAGTAATATAAGTTCTAGTTTTTAATGTTGTATTACAGAATATTGTATAGCCTTATTTTGTTTTGTTGTTGTTTTATGTAGGCTATACGTTTGGGGAATACCATTCGCCGTTTACAAGAACTCACTACTTAAATCATATAATCATATTTGTGGACAAATAATCTGCAATAACGTTCACAAAGGTTCGGTTTTAGGTTTTGCAAAGGGTGTTACGGTAAGAAGCTGGTTTTCCTGACAATCAGGTCTAACAGGTTTTTGTTCCCATCCACCCCGTGCCACAAGAAGTGGGTTTCTATGTAACTTAACATTCTATGTTAATAGGATTCTTCTGTCCGCGGTCAGAAATAAGGAATCTCTCTGTCTGGAAAGGTTTTCCTGTGAAAATTTAAATACGTTTGAAACTGGATAAGCTTCTCCACAACGCTCGTAGGGGTTCCGTGTGTGGTTGGAAGTTTAAATTGCATTTTCAGTACGGGGGACCTTAGAAGATTACCGAGCAGGGTGTGCGAGTTGCAAATGGCTCCTCTCCCGCCAAGGGTGGCGGGGCGGGGGTGCGGTATTTTTGCCTAAAACCACATCGCTAGCTGGGGGTAGCCATTACCGTCCCAGCGTTCAGTGCTATCCCCTCTACGAAAAGGCTATTGATCTGAAATCTTCAACCTACAACGAATACGCGACTTAAGGAGCTTCCGTTCTCCTTTATGTTCTCTTTCATATTTTTTTTTAAATGAACGGTGAAAAAGCGGGAAAAAGTTTAAAAGAAATAAAATGTTCGTTTTCTTCTTCACGAAGTTTTGTTAGTTGGTATTTTTAACACTGCAAAGCGCTGTATCCAACAACCAGGGGTTTATTTAATACAATTCTTTAAAGTTACATTGTTATTTTGTAGAAGTGTAACAATATGCAAACAACTTTTATGCATACATTTATTGAATCAATATATTTTCATTCATAACTGTTCGTATCTTATAAAAGTTTCTAATAAGTATTTACTGCTTGATATTTGACATAACATCAAAACTAGTTCATAAATAACTAACTACTTAATAAAAATAATTATTAATGAAAATATTATTAATTATTGTAGTTTATTAAAAAAGTCAAATTGTTTTTATAAATTTTAAAATGTAATTCTTAAAAACCATTTATTATTATTTTGTTTAAATAATTTCTTTTCATATTCATTACGAACAACATTGTTTATTCAAAATAAATAATGTGTAATATATTTTCTGATTTCTAATCCTGTTTTTTTTTTTAGTTTATGTACTTTATTTTTAGTGTTGTGTACTAATATCTATAGATTTATCCACCAACATATGCAGTAATAACTAATGGTTCCGCTTAACAATTAAATGTAAGCTATGCAAACAGATGTCAACTAAATATCGCGTATATCTTCGTTCAGCTTGGAATAACAGTTACGAGTTTTTTACTTTGTCTACTGAACATTTATACTACGGTTGAATTTAAATTATTATTATTATTTTCTTAGTATAGAAAATGATATTCTAAGAAGATAAATGTTGCTAAAATTTGAAAAAAATTATAATATTTTATATTTTAATTAACACTACCAAAAAACAGTTGTACAATTTCACTTAGCGAAACCGTGGTGAAAACATTTGCAACAATTGCAACAGCTGTTGACCGAGTTACCTAAATTGCAAAAAAGACTTATTTACTTTCTATTTCATGAAATGAACACCAAGGTCACTAATTATTAACAGCTGTAATGAAATATAAATTTGAATTATTAAACAATAATAAATAAAAACGTGTTCCAATAAACGTTTGGGGGGCGAGTAGACCTATATACGGTGGCCGGTGAACGACCTTTTTCACCGACCTACACAACAGTTTTTCCTCACTTTGCGCAAGGCAACGAATTGAACAGAAAACAAATCATTTTTTATTCATAGCTTCATTCATTAAGCCGCGATCATTCTGTAGGCCTGAACCGTCACGTTGGCGCGTTCTCACTAGACACTGCTTTTATAAAACTAAAAAAAAAATGTAAATACTGAACATTGTTTTCTGTTTACTATTAAAATTTTAATGTCTACTCCCTCAATTACATTTTGACAAATATATATATTTTTTATGTTCGTTTCGTTTACGAAAAACGTTTACGTGTTTACGAAAAACGTTTACGTGTTTACGAAAAACGTTTACGTGTTTACGAAAAACGTTTACGTGTTTACGAAAAACGTTTAATATCGCAATTTTAAAAATAAACTAATTTAATTTATTAAATAATATTGTCAAGGAAAAAATGAGAATAGGGCCTACTATTATATTTAGTTTATAAAATAATTAGGCTACTATCTACTTCTTAAGACTACCTACTCACATATAAGTATACTTATAGTTTTATATTTTAAAAAAGAAAACTATAATTACAAAGGCCTATGTTAAGCTCTATTCCTTTAATAAAAGTAGCATATAATTTAATTCTATAGATTTTTAACGTAGGCCTATGCTATTAAAATATGTATATTTTAAACTGGTATTTACCAATGTTTAAAATAACGTGAACAATCCTACCCTAATAATAAAATATAAACCTTTAATATTTTAGTTATTTACAATCCCATTATGTATTTTACGTGTACCTTCAAATAAGATACATTCATTACTTGAGATATAGCTTATTTGTAGTGATTAATTTTATAAAACTTAACTGATTTTTTGTTAAATAAATAATAAAAATAAGAAAAGCTATTTTATTTAATAGATCAAAATGTCTTTTAAAATATACAGAGAAAAATTTAACTGGAAAACAGAATAATGTGTATAGGCTAAACTCAAACGAATGCTTAACTGTTACCGCAAAACACGTGAAGCACATTTTATAATGTTTTAAAATCGAATATTTCTTTACAGTATTTGCACGTTAACAATAATTGTAAATGCGTCACATGTTAACGGTTAGCATGTCTGTAATTGGTTAAAATTTTAAGTCATTGAGTCAGTTTTATACCGTAAGGCGATTTGTTTTAAAACAAATTTAAACCCAAAGTTGTTAAAGCACATAGACCATCACGTTTTGTTTAATGGAAATCTGTTTTTCGCATTTTAAACAAATAAAAAGTAGACTTAAGCCTAAATGTATTTTTCTGTAGGAATGTATTGGAAACAAAGCAAGTATCTGTTGATACCAGTTTTAAGAATACATTTATTAACATATTAAATAATCTTATAGTAATAAATAAGAGTTAGGGCATTTAGCAAGTTATATATTTATTTTTAACAATCAATTATAAATACAAAAACCGATTTATTAAGCTACAATGTAACAACCATTTTCAATTCACGAATTTTGTATAACGTAAAAATTCGTTCTTATAGTTAACTCAATAATGACTAATTTTAAATTATCTTAGAATGGTTTAGAAATGTTTATACGCAAAAGCCTTTGTTAAAAATTACAACAATTTTGTTCACTAAACGTGCATGATTTACGTTATTTTTTATCGAAATTCATTTCAAAAAGTTCCAGAAAATACGGTATCCGTACGAACGTCATATTTCAAGTAAAACGTAATTAGAAACGGTCGAAGGTGACTAAATTATCACTGGGAACGATAAAGTCAACGTCCCTGACTGCAGCGCCTCCCCCCCGGCGGTGGCCATCCGATAAACTAATTCCGTAACAGGAAAATGTCAGGCTTATCTCTGCCGTGCCAATATCCCGCTTTAAGGAATCCTGTAACCCGTCGGAATTGTTTCCTCCTGCAGGATTTACAGGATTTGCATCATTTATCCCGAATAATTCGTCTCATTAGAATACGTGGGTTTTCCATCTATCTCTCTTTGATTTTCTAGGACGCTTTATGAACATTGAAATTTTAGGAAGTGAACGAAACGATGGTTTCTAAAAGTAGAGGGTGAGTGATGAGGGTGGTTTAGCCTACATGCTCGGGTCACGAGTGATATATTTATGTTATTTAGTAAGTCTTCGCGTACTTTTATAACTTAATATCAAACAATACTCTTTTAGTTATTCAAATATTTGTAGGATCAAGATAAAACATGTATTTTGATAGTTAAATTAATTTAATAATATACTAGCTCATATTTGAAATTGAAATTAGTATAAAATACGTTTATCTTCTACTATAAATACAAAACGAATAATAGGTAGGTTATTATTATTTTTAAGCAAAGATTTAGCTTTGGCGGGAGGAGTAAATAGAAAAAAAGTGTCCCGAACTCTTTTAATGAAACGGAAATATACGAACGAATTTCGCCTCTCTAATTATGTCTCTTTCTTTTTCTTCCTCTTTTTCAATAACAGGACACGCGTATTGTATGAAAACGTTGTGTTGCTTTGGTTTTGGTATTTTTCTTTAGTTGAAGAACACGTGCACGTTGTATATAATACATTCATTATACATTATAATACATTCTAAATTAATTTAAACGTTTATAATAACTGTTATAATAACACTGCTAGTTTTTTACAACACAACTTGAAACTTACCAGCTTTTCAATGAAATCAGCTGATCGTTACGAATTAATATAAAACAATTGATATTTTACTATAACTACAGTAAATAATATCTAAGCTAGGTTCACGTATTTATTTATTTAAACAAAACAAGATATTTCTAAACATATCTTCAAAATAATTACGTATTTATCAAATATATCATTAAAATAAGCTTCGCTTCTGTCGGTAACTCCCCGAGTTCCACACGTGTACTATTTTATTCTCTATTTCAATACATAATGAAAACCACGCTTGTCTAACAATATAGTTTCTTCTTCTTTTCGTTTCACCCTCTTTGGGGTACGCTGAATCAATCATTTCTTGCGCGCTGTACTTTTCTTTTGTTCCCAGTAGCTCTTCATTCACAATATAGTTTATAATATGTATTTACAATTAATTTAAAAAACGTTTAATGTTACTTTCGTGATATGCAATTAAACCACCAATTTACCAGAACTAACAGTTCTATCTAAAGTCATTTTTCAATTACATACACGTATAAATATAGTAAATCATATCGTATTGCTTGTGTAAAGTAACCATTAAAGGGGGGTGTATCCGAAATCGAAATCACTGTATTTTCTTTTAATAAAGATTTGAAGGGTAAAATTTGAGAAATATTTTAAATTAATCAAATGCGGATTCTGTACTTTTCGCTTATTACTTTTAAAAGTAATAATTAATTGTACAAAATGGCAGCTACTTTATAGGAAACAGGAAAATTAGTGATGACTGAATAATTATGTAGGGCTTTCAATATTGCATTTGAATAGGGCCTACTGTATTTGAAACTAACACCATATTAATACAAAATTATTTGAAAATATTTTAAAAATTTTACAATATTTAATTTTAAAACTAAGCAACATCTTTTACCGCTTTAAATAATATTAATAAAATATAATTAAATTTTGTGAAGCTTATTGTAATGAATAGAATTTAATGTGAAGTTTAAACCTTGGACTCCGTGTAAGTCAAACATATTGAAGTTTATAATATTACGTTACTCACTAATAATGTCATCCTTTACAGGCTTTAAACTAAGACATATGATAAAAATATTGATAATTAAAAATTGATATTAAAGTGATACTTAAACATCCCTCTCAGTGTGTTAAAACGAAATTAAAAACAGTATTTTTGCACAAATATTAGTATTAATTAAGAAACAGTAAACGTACAAATATGTTAATTTTATATATTCATGTAAGTAAAAATATATTTTCACAATACAAAAGAATACATTTGTAAAAATTGATTGATTAATAGCATAATAAATTTACAAAAAAGTATAAAAACTTCCATTGAAGTATTGTGGGCAAAGTATACAATAGTCTGATTTGACGTGTTTCTTCCCCACGCGCCTCTCATTAAAGTTTAGATTCTCCCTACGTCACAACCAAGACATTAGGGACGTTTCCTACACAGGACACCCTAAGGAAGACATCCCCTTCAAGGGGGTAAGTTGCCACGTGCCGTACAGCCCCTTTCAGGATATATTAGCTTTCACTTCCTTGTGTACCGGGTGTGTTAGGCTGACTAGTTCTTTCTGCATTGATTAATTATTGTAAAGGGGTAAATACAAAATGTCAGCTGAAGAATTGGGAGAGATATTTCATTGTAAAATTCTATATCTGCTTTTGTAATTGTTTGTTTTTTCTAAATAAAGTAACTGACATTTTTTGTTTTTTATTTACGAATAGCAGGCTTATTAATACAGATGTTTTGTTTATTTATTTAAATAATATACAATATTGTAAAGAATTTATGGAAATTTATATTTCTATTAACGGCGAAAAGGTTGTTCTTCGATTCCATTTAAAATGTATTGATTTAATAAATTTAATATATTATTTAAAATTAGTTTTTTAAATAGCCTAATATTGTTTTAGTAGTAAGATTCATTTAATTAATTTTAATGACGTCAATGTGTAAGAGGATGATTTTAAAAAAAAAACAAAATGAATTAAATTTTAAAATAAAACAGACTAGCATAAATTTAAAACTAAAATACATTTTTATAATTAATTTTGAAACATTATAAAATATGTTTCACTATACTGAATTATGAATTTGGTCAAAAATATCAATACATTTAGGTCAGAATAACATTAGGGAAAGCATAGATATTTGTGGAAATACTACTACGATGATTTAGTGCATCGTAATGTCTGATGTATAATTTAGCCAATGTTACATACACTCCTTTACACGCTGTATGTTATTTTTAATATTAGTAACTTTATTTCCGAAATAAAAAGCTGTATTTTTAAAAACATTAACGGTGCTTATGAAGTAGTAGCCTATCAATGCAAATTAAGCACGCCGATTCGTAGCACAGATTGAATAAGCGATGACCTCACCTGACATGCTGCAAATAGTTCCTTAATGTATTCCAACCCCTGCCTTAATCCTAGTGATGTTACCGTTAAGGGGTTACAGTTCTACAATTAATGAATTGAAACCCGAACAAGAGATAACCAGTGATCTAGACGTGGGAATATCGTTGGACCGGTTCTTCTGGTCCAGGCGTGAGAAAGAACCACAGGTTCAACTTGTCTTTCAGCATCCTTGCCGCATAATAGACCATCTTCTACACCGGCAATCTCTATTCAGAAGGAATTACTGTTATTGAAATTATAACCGTTGATGTAATATTTCGAATTGAGATATGGTAATTTTGAAAGTACGGTAAAATGTGTTATGCAAATTTTTAACAAGTTTTTATTTGATACTGTAAAAAAAAACTGGGGTTGAAATTTTAAGGTGTACTCAAATATGTCCTTTTAATTCTTTTTGTTGTGATATACAGCATTAACGTTTTGATCTATAAAGCGATATAGGCTATTTAAAGCAATCTTTGAGTAATAAAAAAAATTAATAAGTCTGTTTCACAATAATTTAAAACTGATATGTGTTTGTTTGCTGCTTTATAATTTATTTTGGGGAAGGGGTTTAGTATTAAACAAAAATTATAATGCATTAAAGTTTTGAATTGTAATTAAAATGTTACTGAAACATCAGTTAACAATTTTCAATGAAGCGTTGTAAAGGTAACATATTTTAAATTGTTCAAACAAACTAAATAATTCGTTAAAAATAAGGATTTTTTTCTTGTTTTATTTTGTGACCCGTTTTTTGACAAGCACTATTTTCAAAAAATACTACCAACGTACTACCTCGTAAATAATTGGCGTTTATATGGCGTTTAAAAATCTAAAACAATAATATGTGTTTTGTGAGAGTAAAAAGTGTCTTGTACACTTTTAAACCACGTATTTGTACTACAATTTTCAAATTAAAATATTCTTCAAACACAATGTTCAAAAAAAAATTTTTTTTAAATGATCTTTCAAAAACAATGTTATTACACATCAAACATTGAAGCTTCAATTTTTATTTCCTTAACTACCATTTAATCCTCGACCTTATTTATTAAACCAATCACTGTATATGAATATGTATAATAAGTGCAGTGCTATTTTTTAAAAAGCTAAATTTTTTAAGTCACTGGTAACCTTGAAGAATTGTGTCTGGTGGGGGAATAATCTCTTTTTTTAAAATTGCGATGCCAAATTCATTTTATTATATATAAAAAAACATTTGTTATATAAGAATTTTCGGAAAACTGTGTGCAGTTAAGGAATGTTTACTCTACTGGCGTAATTTAAAATTAAATTTTCTACTAAGAAGCCTGGTAAGCAAGGTACCTAATGTTATTCACTATTGTAAGGGTGGCACACAAATTACCTCCGGTATATTAAACCTCTTTTTTGTTCACACACGTGCTAAAGTAAACAGATAGGTCCTTATGCCCTTCTAGTTTCTCGACCGGGACCCTCCTACCGGTTCCAGCACGGGACCATTATGGTCATGACACGTGCTTCTACCCCTCTAAGAATTTTGACACGCTTCTTTTTAAAAAAAACTTCATTTAGAAGTAATTAACATAACAATACTTCACAACCCATTGTTACGCAGGTTAACTAAACAATTACGCCTCAGAACTTTAATTTTACTTACCTGTTATAAATAAAATAGCATTGCGTTAAGTATCTTGTTTGTTACCTAAATATTGTCTTCTAATATGTGAATTTTTGTCTATATTAAAAGTTACAAATAATCACTTCATAATAAGAAGATTTGAATTTAAAAATAAATTTTATAATTACAATAATTTTAAATATTTAGTATGAATGTATTTCATTATTATTATTTCAAGCTCTGTAGATCTCTACATGTTTCAATCTTATCATAGTTCCTACACCTTATATTTAAAAAAATCATAACGTTAATCAACACAATATTCCTTGTTTTGAGGCAATGTTAGAACCTAAAGATACTTCAATTCTACTCAAATAAATAATTTACATAACTCACAACATACTGAGTACACGTTAAATAAAACAACATTAAACTTATACATTGTTTTAGTCCGTGCTTTTTTTAGTCTTCTTCATATTATACTTTTAAATAAATTATTGCTGTTTAAATAATTACTTACTTACACTTCGACTACAATTAATTAATTATAAAACTAATTGTTGAAATACTCGATTTAGCACTTCACATTTATTGAAAAAATGCTCTTTGTTTTTTCGTTTTGAATTAGGTGTCGCTATCTAGTGAGTTTTAAGGAAAATATTTGGGTTAGCAGCGCCCCTAGTGTTGACAGCGATAACTGCTGACAATTATAAAATAAAGTTACAATTTTTGTTTTGTAAGTTTTTAATGTAAAAAAATAATTATTCCTTAACAGATTTATTTGTAGTACAATTTGGATATAACATGCCACTTATTGTTTAGTTATTAATAATCAATAGGTTTTATTCATACTCACACAAATAAAATTTCTGTTCACACAAATACAGTACAATATGTTTATAAAATGAAATAGGCCTAATATTAACATTTTATAGTTTATTAAATTATTTTAAATTCATGATGCAGTCAAAGTAGTGGTAAAATGATTTCGTAATTATTTTTACTATGTTTTTTTATCATTAGAAGTTTTTATTATTAAAAAAATGTATTTATTATTATTGTTTTTGAAAATTACAGCTGTAGATTGAAATTTTTAAATGGTTATTTGAATATCTTTGATATAAATTAATGACTTTAAACAAAGTTACACAATTTTGAGTTTAAAACTGGCTGAATACAAGAGCTCTTAACTTCAGTTAAGGTTATTCATTTAATTTTGTAAACTTATTTATTAAAACAACTTCTATTAAAAGTTAGCAAAATATATTTCTTAAAAACAAATTAGTCTAAACATGTTTTATTAATTACAAATTTAGGTTTGCCTACTGACATGAATAACAGAATAAGATTTAATACTATTTTAAAAATAGTTTATAATTTTTATTGATAAATTTTAACTAATAAATTGGATAAAGTTTTGATATAAAATCCCAAAATAAAAAGTGTGGAGTGTTCTGCAATTTTTCAGTAAAAACTATATTCAGCAAATTGTAAGCTTTATTTAGTTTATTTGGTTTGCTAAAATAATATGCACTTGAGCAATATTCCATAATTAAAACAAAATTTTTTTTCAATAATTCTTAACACGTTTTAAAAATAAAATAAAATATTTTTCAAGTTCAACTTTAGTATTTAAAAATGAAATAAATAAAGTTAGTATACAACAAAAAAGTTTATATCCTATTAATGATGCGTCAATAAATCAGTAAAAAGCAAATACTGCAAAATGGCCATTTTTAAAAATCAAATTGAGAGATAAAGTTCAAAATGTGGATGTATGTAGATATTTTCAAATTAAGTAATTGTATAAAAACTATTCAAAATAAAAGATTATAGAAACGAATGTATTGAACTATTTTTTTTAATGCAATTTTTTTTTTATATTTTTATATTTTAAAACATAACCAGCACTAAAATCTACGTATTTTATGATTTATACTATTAAATTACTTTGAAAAGACGAAAATGTACCCGACTGCCATCAAATTAACTTTCTTAATTTCAACGGATTTTGAAAATTCATAGCTCTAATTTATGCGGTTTGTAATGCTGATTACGATGATGAAATCGAATTTTCAAAAAAATATTTAAAACTAAAAAAATAGTTATTTATAATGATTTGAAATGCCGTCATTTTGAAAATTTTAACCAATTTTGCTGGTTAACGAACTTGTACAAGCTATTACGATATTCGGTTTTTTACCAAGTTTTAATGAAATCTGACCAAAATTGCGAACATGAGCATGATAAACCCCCCCCACATACACACACACACACACACACACTCTCTCTCTCTCTCTCTCTCTCTCTCTCTCTCTCTCTCTCTCTCTCATATATATATATGACCCCTTAAAAAGTGATTCAAAGATCAAGATCGGTGCTCATTTCACGGTCACAAGCCTGAATCTTGCCATGAGAGCTGATACAATAGTTTATTTTTCTAATGGAATTTCGCTAAAAATAAAAACATTGTTTATACTTCTATATGATATGGATAATTATCTATTTTCTTTACATAATTAACTCTTTTAATTGTTTATATCTTTGAGTGTCTATTACCTTTACATTAGCTACGTATAACATCCGTTTAGTAATAAGATCAGTAATATAATTGGGCAAATACAATGCAACAATCAACATTTGTAAATTCAATTTTCCAAGTTTTCATTTATGTCAGCCTGTCCTCGGACGCTACATTTTTTTTTTAATTCGAGAATCTGAAGAACGATATAACTAACAAAGAATCGATTTTCACGATAGCGTAAAAGTGGCGATAAAGTGGAAATCTTTATAACTAATTAAAAATTAAATTAAATTAACAAAAACGTTTTTCTTTGTTTTTATATTTGAATCCAGTGTTACCTTTTAACACTGGATTATTGAATCCCTGAACACTGTTTTAACTTCAACAAAGTCGCACTAGAAGTGCAGGATCTGCCTGGAGTGGTTGCTTGGCAACCGTATAAACACCCATACTCAATAAACAACTAAGCTGTCCAGATCAGAGATTTTATAAAAGAAAACGTTACATAAAAACAATAATATTATTAGCTGTCAATTTTTGTTTAAAAAAGTTTATATTTACTGTTATTTAAAAATATAGTTTTAAAATTTGTTTTTGTAAGAAGGATACTACTGTTAAAATATTAAATTAATTTGTTTAAAATATAAATATACATTTTTTGTAATACATTGATAATTTTGTTATCCAGTAAAATTCTTTCAATTGTTAAATTTTTTTTAACTGTTGAAATTCTGCACTGTACTCATCTGATTCCAATAATGCATTTTTTTTAACTGTTTACACTTTCTGCCAGTTTGATTAATGAGGACGGGGGTTTAGCGTAAGGGATAAGCAAAGCAATGCGTGTAACTGCGGCTAGAGTAAAAACCTTAAGATGCGCAGTTCAAAGACTGAATGGTGCTTTAGCCACATCGACCACCGAGTCCCCAATAACGCAATTAAAAATAGTGCCAGTTAAAAAAATTGTTAAATGATATTTACTTGAAATGCTTATGAACAATTTCAAGATTTCGTTCTTAAATTTTGTTTATTTTTTTGTAGAATGTTATAACAGTTCAAACTATCGAAAAAAGGGTAACTGTAAAACAATGTCCATTAGTGTACACTGCCGAGAGCGGCTATATTATATAACCATTAATATAAAGTAGCCAGTAATGCACACTAATGGACTGTAGTTTTGCTGGTGCAATTCGTTCGATAGTTTTAATAGTTACACCATTCGACAGGATATGTAACAAACTTCAAAAATTTACTAATATGTTTTAAAAAAATACTGTTTTTCAGTATTTTAAATTACCACAATTTTGGAACACGTTACTAGGACAACTTGATATATCTTTTGTAACCTATTTCTTTACATTGATATATACTGCACAACATTTAAACTAAATCGGTTGGCCGTTCTAGAGATATTGAAATAGTTTAAAAGAGAGTAATAAAATAGCCAGTAACTAGTAAAAGAACCATTTCCGGACATATAAGTTTATATACTTTTATAATTTTCACCTATATAACGACACCCTGAATTATAAGCTCGTATAAGCATATGACCGGAATCGTATCATTTTCCCACTAGACGTTATTCTGTTTTTAAAAAAATCTTTTATATCTCTAAAACGGTTGCAACAAAAACATTCAAACTTCGCACGTTTTTTAATCCAATACAATCATAATGAAAGAAAGATAATTAACTTCCCCCTAAACTAACCTGTTTTAAAATGGCAGACGATTGAACATTTTGAACCAAAATAAATCAACAATGATCAATTGTTTTGACAAAGTTCAAGATATCGTTTTTATAACATTTTAAATTTCCTATCGAGTGGTGTAATACTTATAACTATGGAGCAAGCACACACGCACGCGCACGCGCGCACACAACACGCACACCACACACGCACGCACGCAGCACACACGCACGGACACGCGCACACACACGCGCACGCACAAAACGCACAACTAGCACACACACACACACACACACACACACACACACACACACACACACACACACACACACACACACACACACACACACACACACACACACACACACACACAATCTTATCATAATAATTGAAACCAATAACACATCAACGATAAACTAACGCTCACTGTAATTTAAATACAATAGGAAGTTTATATGTGTAAAATAAAGTAAAAATAAATCACCTAGGATTTTCTTATCCTGGTGGGATAATTTGTACAGTTTTGTTGCCTTACTTGATCCATAGTTTTGAAAGTTACATAATCCGTTAAGGAAATACAAGTGCTGCTAAAAACAGTACCTTTGAAATTTGTCGCTAAAATGAAATGTTATAGGTTTATGACTTAAAAAAAATTATAACGCCAGCCATTTTAAAATGGGTCAATGTATCAGATAGGTTATTATTTCCAATTAGACCTGCATCGGGTTTAGAAGCATGGTAAATTTTGTTTTTATTGGTAGAATATTAAACTATTGTGTTAAAAAGAAACTTAACGGTAACTAGTTGAAAAAATAAGCGTTTTCTGACATATGTTCGCGTGAAAGTTGTTTTATTAGTTTTGATTTGTAAAGCAGAATCCATAATTTTTAAAATATTTTTTGCCATACTCTGTACATAATGTTAAATTTAAATTCAGTACTCAAAAGTAATTGTGACTTACAAATCTTTAATAAAAATCAATACTTTATACTAATATAGCCAACTTAAAAATACTTAGTGCAATGTAACGGCAAGGTTTCTAAAAACCCCTGCCGGTGTATCTAATTAATGTACATAAAATATCTTCTCATCAAAATCCGCTTCATGTTTCCAAGATGATAAGAATGATGTACGAGACACGGTCGTGACCTGATCGTTGTACGCACGCGCAATCGCAAGCAGCCTCATCAATCATCGCGTCACACGGTAATTAATAATTACTTTAATTAATTAAAAAATATGCTCTCGTTGTGTGTAACAGGCAGGGATGATTAAGAAGGGTGAAACAGATTTGTAGCCCTCTTGGTAGATACGCGACTAACAGATATTTGTAGAATACATTTTTTTAGAAGAATTAATAAATAATGAGTGATTGTATTGTTATACAAAAACTATTGTTTAAACTGTTATATTTTTATGTAATAGAAGAATAAAAAGTATCTAACTTGTGTAGCTAACTTATACCATTGGGTCGTGATTTTCCAGTTACAACTTTTAACTTTAAACTATGGTATTCGTGGACCCAAAATCTGAAGCAGGGTTAATTACGTATTTTTTATGAAATGGAAAAAACTTATCACCCTACGCCTATAATATATTTATTTTATTTATTAGTGGGTTTTATCGTCTGTTGGACATAAATTTTTACAAATAATAAATATTTTTCAGAGCTTTTTTCTACCACAAGGCAAGAAA
This sequence comes from Callitettix versicolor, assembly GCA_022606455.1. Classification (NCBI taxonomy): domain Eukaryota; kingdom Metazoa; phylum Arthropoda; class Insecta; order Hemiptera; family Cercopidae; genus Callitettix; species Callitettix versicolor. Next base: position 71,611,901 of record CM040188.1, on the reverse strand, counting down.
GGTCACCCCCCTTTCCCCTGCAGAATCCGAGCCAGGGAACCTTGGGCGCACTTGGACCCACTTTGGGGGGCCAGGATTGTACTAAGTGTGAAATTATACTGATTTATTACTAAATTCAGTTAGTAATATTTCATTTTTTTACCTTCTTATAATAAGAAGTAAGTAGGTTGTACTATAATTGTGAAAAAACGATCTTGGTATTTTTATGAATTTACCAGTGTGTTTTCATAATAGTAAAGTGTTGTGTTTTCCGGATGCAATCTCCATGAAATTTCATGGGCGGGAGGGTTTGAGGTGTGAAAACACCAGTTAGTCCGAACTTGCCACGTAGGATCGAGACTGAAATTACTGCTGTAACATTTTTCTGAATAAAGTGGTATAAAGTGTAGATGTTAGTGAGAAAATTATGAAATTTAAAAAGTGTGTGTTTACTTCATTGCAAAAGTTTTTAATAAGGAAATATTATCAAATATTTTTTTATTCAAAAACTTTTAACCATCATAACAAAGATCTGATTTTGTTAAAACAAATCTCAAACGTAGTCAACAATCTTAAATAGCCAAACAATTTTATAAATTGCATTGTGGGACCAATAGACAAAAGGCAAAACAATCAATTTAATTTGTCAAAACGTATTATCTGAGACTAAATTTTGTCTTATTATAACAAATTATAATGTAATTACAGTATTAATGTTACATTATACAACAACAACAACAACGTATCAATATGCATGGCTAAGGTGTTACAACGTATCAATATGCAGGGCTAAGGTGTTACAACTTCCCAATATGAAAGGCCAAAGTGTTAAAAAGTACCAATATGCATGGCTATGGTGTTACAACGTACCAATATGCAGGGCAAGGTGTTAAAACTTACCAATATGAAAGGCCAAAGTGTTAAAAAGTACCAATATGCATGGCTAAGGTGTTACAACTTCCCAATATGATTTCACTTTAATTTCACTTTAACTGATTTCGGTGAACTTATATAGATACAATTTGCCCAAATCTAAAGTAATGCTTTAATGTGTCAGAAATATTGTTTTCAATTTATTTATTTTAAAAATAATTCTTCAATGATTCACGAAAAATCCTTTTTTCGTGAACTTTTAAAAAAACTAAACTTTTTCCAAAATTTAATCGTTAATTATCCGTTTGGATTAACCATCAAAAAACACAAATAAAGTTCAAATTTATCAATATTATTTTAATCATTAATTATTAAAATTCATAGTTCTAGTCAATGTAGCAAATTTGGTGAAAAAACTGTTCGAAAGTAAATTAGAAAAACTATATTGAACCTTGATAGCTTTAGGATTTATTTTATATTTTTCGTTTTACTATATTCGTTTTTCTGTGATTCTTAAATAGTATCAACAGTTGAAACGATATCAATGAAACTTTTTAACAATGTTTTCTATTACCGTAAGTATATAATATGCACGATATTAAAGTGCTTTTAGTTGATTTAATTGTTGAAACATTTTGTAGTTTAAACTAATACTGTGCTGCAGACAATGTTGGACTGGACTAGGAATGAATGTGTGTGCACGCTCTGCCACTATCATTAATATCTGGTACAAAGTAAACAGCACATTCCAATAACTTTGTCCGGTTTTCAGGGAAGCCCGTGCAATAGTTGCTCTCAGATAGGCAAAGCCTATTTATTCGTGTTAAGCAAACATAGTTTACCCTTACTAATAAGTTCCCAATACCATCCCCAGCCATTGTTATATTATAACGCACGCGCATGGGTCGCGCATCAAATATATTTACATTATTAACGAACTTCCATTTGAAAATCAGCTTCAGAGCAACCGTTACGGTAAGACCCAGACTCGAGATTATGAAACATTTTTTTAACAATAGTACAGATTTGATACCCAGCAAAAATATCCTCATCCTTTTCGAAATTACGACAATTTAATTTTGTTTCAATTTACACTATTTTGTAAATATAATTTTACGGCAGTAATCTGCGTTAAAATATGTATCAATTAGAATTTTAAATGTTAAAGTTCTAATAATTAAAATTACAGTAAAATTATTGAAAATTTTAAATTCCATTTTAAGCAGTATTCCATTCCCTGATTCCGAATATGAAAATGGTATTTTGTAACTTATTTGGCATGACAAACAGCTTTGTTTTGCTAAAGCCATTCAAATATATATTTATACAATAAATAGATTAGATTTATTGTGCATCTGTATAAATAAAGATCTGCTCTAATGTTTCACGTGTGCTTGCATGCTTTGCCCATCCATCGTCAATGTAAAATGGTTGATTTTGATTTTTTTTAATGTTACTTACTGTGTGTGTGTGTGTGTGTGTGTGTGTGTGTGTGTGTGTGTGTGTGTGTGTGTGTGTGTGTGTGTGTGTGTGTGTGTGTGTGTGTGTGTGTGTAAATGATAAGTGGAACATGGAGTAGGATATATCCAACGTTTGTAAGCTACATTAAAGCACAATAATTTTATGATAGATTTTTAAACGAACTTTACTGGAAGCACATTACTTTATTCTCAAGACGCTTGTACATTCGTTATTGAATAAATATGGCACAAGTACCACATTTTGAGATTGTTAAATTCATTTTACACGTTTCTGAACTTATGTAATTGATTTATGTAACAAGTTTTGAACTAGGTGTAACGTATCAGTATGCAAGGCTAAGGTGTTACAATTTGACAATATGTAAGGATAAGGTGTTACAACGTATCAATATGCAAGGCTATGATGTTACAACGTACCACTATACAAGGATATGGTGTTACAACTTACAAGTATGTAAGGCTAAGGTGTCGTAAAGTACAATAAGCAAGGCTAATATATTAAAAAGTACCAGTACGTAAGACTAAGGTGTTACAAAGTACCAATATGCAAGGCTAAGGTGTTACAACTTACCAATATTGTAATAACAAAGAGCCAATATACAAGGCTAAGGTGTTACAAAGAGCCAGTGTGCAAGGCTAAGTTGTTACAAAGAGCCAATATGCAAGACTATGGTGTTACAACTTAACCAATATTCAAGGCTAAAGTGTTACAAAGTACCAATATGCAATGTTAAGATGTTACAACGTACCAATATTCAAGGCTAAGGCATTACAGCGTACCAGTAAGCAAGGCTAAGGTGTTACAAAGTATCAATATGCAAAACTAAGGTGTTACAAAGAGCCAATACGCAAGCCTAAAGTGTTACAACGTACCAATATTCAAGGCTAAGGTATTACAGCGTACCAGTAAGCAAGGCTAAGGTGTTACAAAGTATCAATATGCAAAACTAAGGTGTTACAAAGAGCCAATACGCAAGCCTAAAGTGTTACAACGTACCAATATTCAAGGCTAAGGTATTACAGCGTACCAGTAAGCAAGGCTAAGGTGTTACAAATTATCAATATGCAAAACTAAGGTGTTACAAAGAGCCAATACGCAAGCCTAAGGTGTTACAATGTACCAATATTCATGACTAAGGTATTACAGCGTACCAGTAAGCAAGGCTAAGGTGTGACAAAGTATCATTATGCAAAACTAAGGTGTTACAAAGAGCCAATATACAAGGCTATGGTGTTACAACTTTACCAATATGAAAGGCTAAAGTGTTACAAAGTACCAATATGCAAGGCTAAGGTGTTACAAAGAGCCAGTATGCAAGGCTAAGTTGTTACAAAGAGCTAATATGCTAGACCATGGTGTTACAACTTAACCAATATGAAAGGCTAAAGTGTTACAAAGTACCAATATGCAATGTTAAGATGTTACAACGTACCAATATTCAAGGCTAAGGTATTACAGCGTACTAGTAAGCAAGGCTAAGGTGTTACAAAGTATCAATATGCAAAACTAAGGTGTTACAAAGAGCCAATACGCAAGCCTAAGGTGTTACAACGTACCAATATTCAAGGCTAAGGTATTACAGCGTACCAGTAAGCAAGGCTAAGGTGTTACAAAGTACCAATATGCAAGGCTAAGGTGTTACAAAGAGCCAGTATGCAAGGCTAAGTTGTTACAAAGAGCCAATATGCTAGACTATGGTGTTACAACTTAACCAATATGAAAGGCTAAAGTGTTACAAAGTACCAATATGCAATGTTAAGATGTTACAACGAACCAATATTCAAGGCTAAGGTATACAGCGTACCAGTAAGCAAGGCTAAGGTGTTACAAAGTATCAATATGCAAAACTAAGGTGTTACAAAGAGCCAATACGCAAGCCTAAGGTGTTACAACGTACCAATATTCAAGGCTAAGGTATTACAACGTACCAGTAAGCAAGGCTAAGGTGTGACAAATTATCAATATGCATGCCTAAAGTGTTACAAAGAGCCAATATACAAGGCTAAGGTGTTACCACGTACCAATATGGAAGGGTAATGTGTTATAACATATAACATACCAATGGTAACATTTAAAGTATCAATATGCAATTCTAAGGTGTACCAACGTGACGTTATGCAAGACTAAGGTGTTGCAATGTGTCAGTATAAAAGGATAAGGTGTTGCAACGTTCCATTATGCATTCTATTCTAACGTGTGGCAACGTGTCAGTATGAAATACTAAGATGTTGCAACGTGCCTTAGTGCACGGCAAAGGTGTTGCAACGTGCTAATGCTTAACGTTAATGCAACGTTAACGTGCTAATGGAACGTTAAAATCTCGTCTATACTTAACAAATTTCGTAACTGAAGTTATGCCTTATAAAATTGTACATTGTTTTGACAATTTAAAGCAATTATATGTTTTCTTTTTAAAATGTTCAATTAAGGTAACCACATTTTTCTTTTCTTTTAACAGGAAGACATTTACGCTGGCCGACTCGTAGAAAAGACGACTTTCCTGTTTCGCACCAATATGTCAATCACTTCTTGTCTGCAAGATCTACAAAATTTAAACAGGTAAGACTGTTAGAACTTAAAGTGAAGTAACTATTGTTATTAAAATTTATTAATTAATTGAACAATCAATTTAAAATTAAATTTGTCTATTCCATATCGTAAAATATTTAGGTTTTGTGTTAATCGTTTTAATGATTGATGTTTTATGATGTTCCATTGGAATTTTTAAATTACGAATCTATGATATAGTTATATTTTATATTGACGATGATTATTGTTATTAAAATGATACGTAGCTACTTTCCTTTTCTCAAACAAAACGCATATTTAGCCCTATTATATTTTCATTGATAATTTACCTTTTTTATGGTAATGAGAATTTGACCAATTAAAAATGTAGTCTATTGCCATTAGGCAAAAAATGATTTTCGATCAAAAAACTTTAATTTGTAAGTTCTATTACTTATTATATTACAATAAGAATATTGATAAATGTTAATTAAAACACGTTATTGGTTGGCAGTGGTTATTCGAATAGGCCCTATATCAATTTAAACGTAAAAACCATAATATTTTTACACAAGTTAAATGGAAGTGTCCATAGAACAACATATCACGTGAGTTATGTCATTTAAAAAAAAAAATATTTTTGAACATTCTCTGCAAGATCATTGTAGGTTCTCTAAGTAATATCCAACATGCCAGTGTGCACTTACGTTGTTTATTGCCAGAAATATTTATAAAAATGAAAATGAGCTGAAGAGCTTTTTTACAGTAAAATATTGCAGTCGTAATACTGACCTTGAGATAAAGAGAAAACACGTAAAAACTCGCGTGTCTGATGATGATTGCGCATTGGTAAATACATGAATGTACGTGTTGAATACACACTCTAACGATGCATAATTGGTACAAATAATTTTATGTACAAATTCATTGCAAAGTTTATTGAAATTATTTCGAACACAATAATCAAAGTGTGCAACTATTTCAATAAGGTTATAGATGGCTTTAGTATAAACATAATTCGTTACAAGAAATGTAACACTTTTCCTAGGAAGTACTGAAGTAAAATGTTTATTACGCGGCGAAAATTGTAATAATTAAAACTGAACTGTGACACTCTCGGTCACATTGTACTTACAAGCACAGTAGTGACAATTGTGAAATATTTTTTATATTTACTTCGTCATAACTTGGTGTCAAAGTTTTATCGTGCGAATATTACAGATTTTTTTTTTAAATAAAAGGATTTACGTTTGTTTTGTTTCGACCTGATAAGTCGACCCATTGTAAGGGACGACTTGGGGTGAATTTTCTGGGCTACAGTTTAATGTTATCTTGCTTACAATAGGAGAGAAAGCTTTAATTGCGATTCCTGGGTGCATATATTCCAACATGGACGGTAATGTATGGCCGCCCTTCGCCCCTCATTTCCTACCCTTTGTTTTTATCCCGGGTCCGGGGTGATTTTATTTTTTGCTCCACCTCCGATCGCAGCGGCCATTGCTGAGGCTTTAGAAAACATGCGCCAGTCGCTCCACGCCCTCTGATGAAAAATTCAGTAAAAAGCTGATTTGGAAGTTTTTAAGCCCCACCTACTGTTCCGCATAATGTAGTAGAGGTGGAGTTAGTGACTTTTAAAATTAAGTTCTGAGCCCGTGGAAGCATAATACATTCCATAGATTTTGTTGTGCCCATGAAATAATGCATCTGACCAACCTCGTGACTGAATTCTTTGCAAAACATCAATTTCACATTTTCTATAGAGAATTATCAATCACGAATAGTCTTAAACCACCCTGTTATACGTAATTACTTGGGTCAATTCAAATTGAAATAAATTATTTTTCAAAACAATTATAAGCCCCTAAATTAACCCTAAATTAACCCTAAACTTTAACCTAAGAAATACTTAATACGTTTATTGTTTTCTTTCCTAATCCACGAATTTCAATTGCATTAGGTTTTATTATTGTATTTTACTTAACAATTCAAATATTTACATAAATAATTTATTTTTTAAAAATTATGTTGCTAAAAAATAACATGTTACTTGTACAAATCTATTTTAAAATACACTAATTTTACAATTAAACACATAATCAATTACTGTAATAAATTACAACGTAAACAATTACATAATTTTAAATTGGGAACAGATATTAAAAAGAAGGCATGTTAACAGCCTACAGTTATTCCTCATATAACACTCTACATCAATATTAAAGCATTTCGACAAATAAAATCAGGAAAATATATTAATTTCTTGAATAACTTAGGTAGACTTTCTACAGCAAACTTATCTTTGAAACTTTCAGTAAAAACAATAAAGAATTACTATTTATTTTGAAAAAGAGTATGTTCTTTTGCTTTTCTTTTAATGCTTACTGGATTTTTTTAAAATTAAGAAATGTTTGTACTACTGCTATCAAACTTTTTTGAACGAAAAAAAGCAGAAAAAGTCTTAATAAAATAAATTTAAAAAATCACTTAGAAGTAAATTTAGGATTCTACAAAATTTAAGATTTCTTGAGACGTGATTCGGAGGAATCAATCTTTTTTAGTTAGTGTTAAACATAATTTAATGTAAAATGTAAATTACTTTAATACTTAAGACCACCAACAAAATTAATTGATATTGTGTTAAAGTGTGAATAGATATTTTTTGTAGTACGTGTGGATAATTAAGTGGTAATACAGATTTATTATTGTTTTAATTTGATATACATATATACATTGTATAGCCTACTTTTGTTTTAAAAATTCGTTCAGGGTAAATTTTACTCGTTTTATTTTTAAAAAATGTTTTATTTTATAAAATAAAAATATAAACTATTATTTATTATTTTCTTTATAATTTCATGTTGTATTTATATTATTTCTTTCCAATTGTGCTTCAATCATATGTAAAGTTGTCGTTTGCTTTGGGTTTCAGCCTTTTCGCCCAACGTTGATGTGCATAGTCTTAACCTCACCGCTTCTTAATGCAGTTGACATAGAATGCTTTGGATTCCTGCTTCCTTATGTAGTGATAATTGCTTTTAGTGCTTTTTAAAATATGTTTTTGTGCTTGTAAAATCGCTTCATTGCTTAACACTGTAGAAAATCCCAATTGCCATGTGTTATACGTAGTCTAATAGTAGATGATTTTATTTTGTGTAATATTTAAATATAAATTATTCGTGTTTACTGAACAATGCATAGAACCAAGCTTTATATGAATCGTGGAGAAAATGTAGATTGTTTTGTGTAGTTAAGATACGATGTCAACAAACACACGTGGCTTTATTGAGATGCGATTGGCTAGAATGGGGGAGGGAATCGGCGGTTTCACCAATAGGAAGAGAGCGAGGGATATTTTCAAAGAGATTGATGGTTTAAAAAAGTTACATTGGTAGATCTTTAATATTGCAAAACATTTAAAATAGTAAGTTATTTTAATGACATTAAAAGTAGCATATTAGTGAAAATAAAGTTAAAAAATTATTAATACGACTAATTAAATGATGAAGAAAATACGGGTAATTTCGGAAAACAGAAAAAAATTAATGTTTTGCCTTTTTGCTACTTTAAGAACATTAGGCTATTGGAAGTTACGTCCGATTTATTTTATTTTAAACACATAAAATAATTGTTCCTACGTAAACTGACCAATTTGACCATATTTTGTTAAAACCATTTCCCCCCCTCAAACGTTATTCACCTGCTTGTAGAAAATGTGTAATAAATAACCAAAAGCTTTAAAGTGCCTGAAAACCAATCCTGTTGTATCTCAGCTTACTGTGCTTTTGTTCGTATACTTTTCTGCTTTTAGTATACGTATATTAAGTAAATAAAGCTTTAGACAACCAGAAAACTAAACATAGCTTATTTGTGACAGTGTTTGTGTTATATTTGACTGATTTATTTGCTTATAGAAAATGCTTGATAAGTGAGTTAGGCCTTAGACTAACCATGAACTTACTAAAAGCTTTTCTCTGCTTAAGACCTTTTGTATCCATTTGTCTGAATTATATTATTTTATAAAATGCTTGTAAAGTAAGTAAAGCTTTAGGCTAAGGAGGAAATTAGTGATAGCTTATCTGTGCTAACGTTGCTTTTATTGCTTACCTTCGTTTGAATTAGACATTTCTTTTTAAGCATGATAAGATTTAAACTAACCACGAAATTAATTTAAGCTTATCCCGAACAACGGTGATTTTTATTTATTATTTTTCTAAAAACTATCGTCTTGTAGAGAGTGCTTGGAAAGTAAAGTTAGGTTTTGTAATAACCAGGTTTGTAATGGTAGCTTTTATCTGCTTAAACTGATTTTTCTTTTGTTAGAATCATCTTCTTGTAGAAGCTACAAGCAAATTACTCTTAAGATTAACCATGGTAGCTTATCTGTATCTGCAATGCTTTCATTACCTTTGTTTTAGTTAACTGCTTGTAGAAATTTTTCAAATTATGATAAGCTTCAGATTCCCAGTCTATAGCGATTTTTATCACTTATCCGAATTATCTACTTGTAGGCAGCGCTTGATAAGTAAATTATGCTTTGTACTAACCAGGAAACTAATTATTGCTTTTCTTTGATTTAACTGTTTTCTCTTCTGTCTGAATTATCTGCTTGTAGAAGATTCATGTAAATTAATTAGTTTATAAACTAACAAGGAATATAATGCTTAACACTAACCATGCATAAGATACTTTGGTTCTTTTGTCTGCATTAACTTCTTGTAGAAGAAGCATTGTTCAATGTTTGGTTTTAGGCTAACCATGATAATAATAGCTTATCTTTATTTAAAGTGTTTTGCTTGAATTAAATTCTTGTAGAAGATGCACTGTTTTCAGTAAGTTAGACTTTGGGCTGACCAGGTACCTGATTTAAGCTTATCCCTGCCTCAGTGCTTTTGTCACCTTCGCCTGACTTGTTTGCATGTTAAGCAAGTTGGAATTTAGATTATACAGAAAACTAACAATTGAAACCCTGCTTACAGTGCTTTTGTCACCTTCGCCTGACTTGTTTGCATGTTAAGCAAGTTGGAATTTAGATTATACAGAAAACTAACAATTGCAACCCTGCTTACAGTGCTTTTGTTATTTTCGCCTGACTTGTTTGCATGTTAAGCAAGTTGGAATTTAGATTATACAGAAAAATAACAATTGCAACCCTGCTTACAGTGATTTTGTTACCTTTGCCTGACTTGTTTGCATGTTAAGCAAGTTGGAATTTAGATTATACAGAAAACTAACAATTGCAACCCTGCTTACAGTGCTTTTGTTACATTCGTCTGACTTGTTTGCATGTTAAGCAAGTTGGAATTTAGATTATAGGTACAGAAAACTAACAATTGCAACCCTGCTTACAGTGCTTTTGTAACTTTTGCCTGAATTATAAGCTTACAGAAATTGCTTCTTGAGTAAGTTAGGCTTTAGACTAACCAGGAAAATAATAATAGATTTGCTTTGGCCTATACTGCTTTTGTCGTCTTTTGTCGTAATGCTTGTTAAGTATATTAGGCCTTATCCAATTCAAAAAAAGTAATTATAGTTTATCTCTAGCTACAGTGTTTTTTAAATTTTTGTCTGAATTATGTGCTTGCAAAAAGTGCTTTTTAAGATAAATAAAAACACTATCTAGAATAATAAGGGTAGTGTCTCTGTTGTTTTCGTCTAAACTGCCTTCTTGTAGAATATTAATGTCAGGATAAAAATTAATTAGATTGCAGACTAACCATAGAATTAGTAGTGTTCTGTGTATAATGTATTTTTGATAACTTCAGTTTGATCTGTACGATTGTAGCTAATACTTGCACTGCAACTTAGGCTTCAAACTTACCAGGAAGTTAAGTTTAACTTCTATCTGCTCAATTGTTGTTTTTTTTATATTCGTTTGCTCTATCTGCTTGTGAGTGAATACCCTTTTATTTTATCTGCTTACAGAAAATTCTTGTAAAATAAATTAAGTTTTTGGAATACTCAAGAAAATAATTACTTCTTATCTTCGTTTGATTTATTATCTTATAGAAGAACGTTGTACAGTAAATTAGACTTTTAACTAGCCGGAGAAGTAATTATATCTTCTCTCTGGTGTTTTTATTATATTCATTTGGTTTATCTACTTTTAAAAAATCCTCTTAAGGCACGTCAAACTTTCAATTAATCAAGAAAGCTTCAAACTGTACCAATCGAAGAAGTAGTGCTAAATTTACTTTTCTGTCAAATTTACTTTTTTTATTAGCTTCATGTGATGTGTTTGATTTGACGAGACGCTTGCAAAATGAATTTATTTTCAGGTTGTGCAAACGAAAAAGTAAATTAAAGCTTTTTCTACGTAATACACTTATAGAATAAAGTAAACAAATATTTTTATTTTTTTACACAAATTGAGACAGTAATGAAAGTGATTTATCTGCTTATTTTTAATTTTTGATCACTGTGAGAGATAGATCTGCTTGTAGGATTTGTGTGTGCTATTAATTAAATTAGTTTCATAGCAGTTAGAACAAAGATACTTAATGTTAAATGTGTCTTATGTGTTTCTATTCCTATTTGTTAAGTAATGTGATGAATCTGCTTATATAAGATCTTGCAAAGTAGTAAGGAAGGTAGTTACAATGATTTGGGGCCTATATTAGCCCTTTTTGGCTTTTGTTAGCTATTGTTTGTATCTGCGTATAGGAGAGCTTCAATACTAAATTTGGAGTTACGTTTCACTAAAAAAAAGTAACCACAATGCTTTCTTTTTCTTTTCCTATTTTGTTAACTTCATATAAACTTGTAGAGGAAGCTTAGAAACTGTAAATAATTTTTTTAATTGACCTTAATAACAAAGTAATAAGAGCTTCGTTGTGACAACTTCCTGTTACCAACAAAGCTGTTACGATATATATAATGTATGCTTTTAGAGAAAGCATAAGAATAACGTTTTTTTTAGCAACAAAGTAAAAAAACTCCACCAGGTTTACTTTGATAACTAGCTGTTATATCTGCTTTTAGAGAAAGCTTAGAAGTAATGTAGGCTTTAGTAACAAAGTATTCCGTAGGCTTTAGTAACCTGTAAGTTCCGTTTTGTTAACAAGCTTTTTGCTTCTAGAGGAAGCTTAAAAGTAATCTAGGCTTTAGTAACAAAGTAACAGCAGTTTTCTATCTATTTCTCCGTTTAGATTTGTTAATTTCCTGTTATATATCTGCTTGTAGAGAAAGTTTGAAAAGTAAATTGGCCATACAATGTTAAATTGTAATAACAGCTTCATATCCGCTTTGTTTTGTTAAATTACTGGTATATATTTGCATGTAGAGAAAGCTTAACAGTATATTGGTCTTAGTTGCAATGTAAATAAGAGCGTTTTATTTGCTTCGTTTTGTAAACATCCTGTTACATAACTGCTTGTTGAGGAAGTTTAAACATAACGTAAGATTTAGTAAGAAAGTAACAAAAGCTTCTTATCCCCTATGTTGTGTTCACTTGCTCTTATTTATCTGCTTTTAAAGGAAGCATGAATAGTAAATTTGCTTTAGTTACAAAGTAATGACAGCTTCATACCCGCTTTGTTTCGTTTAATTACTGATATTTACCTGCTTGTAGAGTAAGCTTAACAGCACGTTGGTCTTAGTAAGTAATAAGAGCTTCATAACTGCTTTATTTAGTAAACATTCTGTTACATATCAGCTTGTAGAGGAAGCTTAAACACAATGCAAGATTTAGTATAAAAGTAACAAACGTTTTTCATCTTCTTTGTTTTAGTAACTTGCTGTTATTTATCTGCTTGTAAAGGAAGCTTAAATAGTAAAGCAACAAAGTAATAAACGCTTTTTATCCCCTTTGATTTTAACTTCCTGTTGTATACCTGCTTGTAGAGGAAGCTTAAAAAAAGTAAGATTTAGTAAAAAAGCCCTTTAACTGCTTCGTTTTGTTAACTTTCCCTTATATAACTGCTTCTAAGGGAAGCATAAAAAGTAAATTGGCCTTAGTTGCAAAGTATTATTCGGTTTTTATCTGCTTGATTTTGATAATTTTCTTTTATACATCTGCTTTAGGGAAAGTTTAAAAAATAAATTGGCTTTAGCTTCAAAGTAATAAGAGCTTATTATCCGCTTCATTTTGTTAATTTCCTGTTATATATCTGCTTGTATATGAAGCTTAAATAGTAAGCTTTATTAGGTGAGTTGATAGACCACTGACGGGGAGAATAGGTATATAATCCTAATAATTAAAAAGTAAATTGGCCTTAGTAACAAAGTAATAACAGCTTGTTATCCGCTTGGTCTTTTTAACTTCCTTTTATATATCTGCTTGTAGGGGAAGCTTAAAAAGTAAATTGGACTTAGTCACAAAGTAATAAGTGCTTGTTATCCGTTTCGTTCTGTTAACTTCTTTTTATATATCTGCTTGTAGATGAAGCTTAGAAGGTAAATTGGCCTTGGTTACAAAGTAATAAGAGCTTGTTATCCGTTTTGTTCTGTTATCTTCCTTTTATATATCTGCTTGTAGATGAAGCTTAAAAAGTAAATTGGCCTTAGTTACAAAGCAGTAAATGCTTGTTATCCGTTTCGTTCTGTTAACTTCCTTTTATATATCTGCTTGTAGAGGAAGCATAAAAAGTAAATTGGCCTTAGTTACAAAATAATAAGAGCTTGTTATCCGCTTCGTTATGTTATCTTCCTTTTATATATCTGCTTGTAGAGAAAGCTTAAAAAGTAAATTGGCCTTAGTTACAATGTAATAAGTGCATCTTATCCGTTTCGTTCTGTTATCTTCCTTTTATATATCTGCTTGTAGAGGAAGCTTAAAAGGTAAATTGGCCTTGGTTACAAAGTAATAAGAGCTTGTTATCCGCTTCGTTCTGTTAACTTCTTTTTATACATCTGCTTATAGAGGAAGCTTAAAAAATAAATTGGCCTTAGTCACAAAGTAATAAGTGTTTGTTATCCATTTCGTTCTGTTAACTTCTTTTTATATATCTCCTTGTAGAGGAAGCTTAAGAAGTAAATTGGCCTTAGTTACAAAGTAATAAGAGCTTGTTATTCGTTTCGTTCTGTTAACTTCCTTTTATATAACTGCTTGTAGAGAAAGCTTAAAAAGGTAAATTGGCCTTGGTTACAAAGTAATAAGAGCTTGTTATCCGCTTCGTTCTGTTAACTTCTTTTTATACATCTGCTTGTAGAGGAAGCTTAAAAAGGTAAATTGGCCTTGGTTACAAAGTAATAAGAGCTTGTTATCCGCTTCGTTCTGTTAACTTCTTTTTATATATCTCCTTGTAGAGGAAGCTTAAGAAGTAAATTGGCCTTAGTTACAAAGTAATAAGAGCTTGTTATTCGTTTCGTTCTGTTATCTTCCTTTTATATATCTGCTTGTAGAGAAAGCTTAAAAAGTAAATTGGCCTTAGTTACAAAATAATAAGAGCTTGTTATCAGTTTCGTTCTGTTAACTTCCTTTTATATATCTGCTTGTAGAGAAAGCTTAAAAAGTAAATTGGCGTTAGATACAAAGTAATAAGAGCTTGTTATCCGCTTCGTTTAGTTATCTTCCTTTTATATATCTGCTTGTAGAGAAAGCTTAAAAAATAAATTGGCCTTAGTTACAATGTAATAAGTGCATCTTATCCGTTTCGTTCTGTTATCTTTCTTTTATATATCTGCTTGTAGAGAAAGCTTAAAAAGTAAATTGGCGTTAAATACGAAGTAATAAGAGCTTGTTACCCGCTTCGTTATGTTATCTTCCTTTTATATATCTGCTTGTAGAGAAAGCTTAAAATGTAAATTGGCCTTAGTTACAAAGTAATAAGAGCTTGTTATCCACTTCGTTCTGTTAACTTCCTTTTATATATCTGCTTGTAGAGGAAGCTTAAAAGGTAAATTGGCCTTAGTTACAATGTAATAAGTGCATCTTATCCGTTTCGTTCTGTTATCTTCCTTTTATATATCTGCTTGTAGAGAAAGCTTAAAAAATAAATTGGCCTTAGTTACAATGTAATAAGTGCATCTTATCCGTTTCGTTCTGTTATCTTTCTTTTATATATCTGCTTGTAGAGAAAGCTTAAAAAGTAAATTGGCGTTAAATACGAAGTAATAAGAGCTTGTTACCCGCTTCGTTATGTTATCTTCCTTTTATATATCTGCTTGTAGAGAAAGCTTAAAATGTAAATTGGCCTTAGTTACAAAGTAATAAGAGCTTGTTATCCACTTCGTTCTGTTAACTTCCTTTTATATATCTGCTTGTAGAGGAAGCTTAAAAGGTAAATTGGACTTGGTTACAAAGTAATAAGAGCTTGTTATCCGCTTCGTTCTGTTAACTTCTTTTTATACATCTGCTTGTAGAGGAAGCTTAAAAAATATATTGGCCTTAGTCACAAAGTAATAAGAGCTTGTTATCCATTTCGTTCTGTTAACTTCTTTTTATATATCTCCTTGTAGAGGAAGCTTAAGAAGTAAATTGGCCTTGGTTACAAAGTAATAAGAGCTTGTTATCCGTTTTGTTCTGTTAACTTCCTTTTATATAACTGCTTGTAGAGAAAGCTTAAAAAGTAAATTGGCCTTAGTTACAATGTAATAAGTGCATCTTATCCGTTTCGTTCTGTTATCTTCCTTTTATATATCTGCTTGTAGAGAAAGCTTAAAATGTAAATTGGCCTTAGTTACAATGTAATAAGTGCATCTTATCCGTTTCGTTCTGTTAACTTCTTTTTATATATCTGCTTGTAGAGAAAGCTTAAAATGTAAATTGGCCTTAGTTACAATGTAATAAGTGCATCTTATCCGTTTCGTTCTGTTATCTTCCTTTTATATATCTGCTTGTAGAGAAAGCTTAAAATGTAAATTGGCCTTAGTTACAATGTAATAAGTGCATCTTATCCGTTTCGTTCTGTTAACTTCTTTTTATATATCTGCTTGTAGAGAAAGCTTAAAATGTAAATTGGCCTTAGTTACAATGTAATAAGTGCATCTTATCCGTTTCGTTCTGTTATCTTCCTTTTATATATCTGCTTGTAGAGAAAGCTTAAAATGTAAATTGGCCTTAGTTACAATGTAATAAGTGCATCTTATCCGTTTCGTTCTGTTATCTTCCTTTTATATATCTGCTTGTAGAGAAAGCTTAAAATGTAAATTGGCCTTAGTTACAATGTAATAAGTGCATCTTATCCGTTTCGTTCTGTTATCTTTCTTTTATATATCTGCTTGTAGAGAAAGCTTAAAAAGTAAATTGGCCTTGGTTACAAAATAATAAGAGCTTGTTATTCGTTTCGTTCTGTTATCTTCCTTTTATATATCTGCTTGTAGAGAAAGCTTAAAAAGTAAATTGGCGTTGGATACAAAGTAATAAGAGCTTGTTATCCGCTTCGTTATGTTATCTTCCTTTTATATATCTGCTTGTAGAGAAAGCTTAAAAAGTAAATTGGCGTTGGATACAAAGTAATAAGAGCTTGTTATCCGCTTCGTTATGTTATCTTCCTTTTATATATCTGCTTGTAGAGAAAGCTTAAAAAGTAAATTGGCCTTAGTTACAAAATAATAAGAGTTTGTTATCCGTTTCGTTCTGTAATCTTCCTTTTATATATCTGCTTGTAGAGAAAACTTAAAAAGTAAATTGGCCTTAGTTACAAAATAATAAGAGCTTGTTATCCGTTTCGTTCTGTAATCTTCCTTTTATATATCTGCTTGTAGAGAAAGCTTAAAAAGTAAATTGGCCTTAGTTACAAAATAATAAGAGCTTGTTATCCGCTTCGTTATGTTATCTTCCTTTTATATATCTGCTTGTAGAGAAAGCTTAAAAAGTAAATTGGCCTTAGTTACAAAATAATAAGAGCTTGTTATCCGTTTCGTTCTGTTATCTTCCTTTTATATATCTGCTTGTAGAGGAAGCTTAAGAAGTAAATTGGCCTTAGTTACAAAATAATAAGAGTTTGTTATCCGCTTCGTTATGTTATCTTCCTTTTATATATCTGTTTGTAGAGAAAGCTTAAAAAGTAAATTGGCGTTGGATACAAAGTAATAAGAGCTTGTTATCCGCTTCGTTATGTTATCTTCCTTTTATATATCTGCTTGTAGAGAAAGCTTAAAAAGTAAATTGGCGTTGGATACAAAGTAATAAGAGCTTGTTATCCGCTTCGTTATGTTATCTTCCTTTTATATATCTGCTTGTAGAGAAAGCTTAAAAAGTAAATTGGCGTTGGATACAAAGTAATAAGAGCTTGTTATCCGCTTCGTTATGTTATCTTCCTTTTATATATCTGTTTGTAGAGAAAGCTTAAAAAGTAAATTGGCGTTGGATACAAAGTAATAAGAGCTTGTTATCCGCTTCGTTATGTTATCTTCCTTTTATATATCTGCTTGTAGAGAAAGCTTAAAATGTAAATTGGCGTTAGATACAAAGTAATAAGAGCTTGTTATCCGCTACGTCCTGTTAACTTCCTTTTATATATCTGCTTGTAGAGGAAGCATAAAAAGTAAATTAGCCTTATTTTCAAAGTAATAAGAGCTTGTTATCCGCTTAGTTTTGTTATCTTCCTTTTATATATCTCCTTGTAGAGGAAGCTTAATAAGTAAATTTTGTCTGAGTTTTAAAGTAACTTAAGCTTTTTATCCGCTTCGATTTGTTAATCTTCCGTTATATAGGTTACTGACATGTAAAGGAAACTTAAAAATAATGTAAGCTTAGATTTAAGTTAAAGAAGAAACCAAAGTTTCTTATTCTCTTTGTTTAGTTAACTTGCAGTTACTTATCAACTAATGCATGCTTTAATAACAATGTAACATGTATTTATTTTCTTTTTTTTAAACTTTGTTTTATATATTTCCTTGAAAATGAACATTAAAGTATAATGTAGGCTTTAGTAAGAAATAAACCCACTCTTTTGAATTCTTCTTTTTGTTAACTTTTTTTATGTATCTGCTTGTAGAATAAAATTAAAAATTAAATTAGGCATTTTGATTTTTCTTTACTTAATCTGCTGTGATGTTTTTGTTTGCAAAAGACTCTAGTTATTCTTGTATTCCACACTAACTTGGAAATTAATAATTATTCCATTCAAATTCACCTTTGCTGCTTGTTAATTTAATATGATGAATATTTTTTCAGATGAAATTTTAAAGTAAATTATTTTTAACAAGAATAGTAATGCTACTACTTTGCCCTTTTTACTGGTGTTTTCTTAAATAATGCACTTGTTGTGCAGCATAGAAAAGAAACCCTAACTTCTTACAATTCTTACAACTCTAGCAATTCAGGTTTTCGTTGTAAATTACTAAACATTACAGTCATACGAAACTGACCATGTCTATCATTCTTGATCATTTATGTTCTCGTGGAATGTTTAAATTGTTTTATTAAATTAAAGTTACGACGTTTTCAAAGTAATTCAAGATTATGGATGCAGTAAATACTATTAAGACAAGTATTGTAAAACGTTTTCAAACTTTAAATCTATTAATATTCGTAAACATAACTTTAAACAAATTACCGGTAACCTTTCGTTTTAGTTTTCAGCGAATAAAGTAATTACTTTAAAGTTTAAAGAAGTTTGTTTAAGAAACTTTAAAGTATTTTTCTTAAATAAAAAAACTGGTTTAAGTCATAGTTGGTTTTGAAGAATTCATGGCTTTTTACAGTAAATATATAATTTCAAATTTGTTGTAAATAAAATATTTGTTTTCTGCTATTCATTTATGTTTTCTTATTATTTCTTTATAACTGTAAAATAACTTACAAGCCTTTTTTTTAACAGCTTGTTTATATTAATGTGTGTCCTTACTATATGGTGATTGAGCTGTCTTATACCTGCTTTCCTATTTTACTACAACTAAGGTCTTTACATTGCTAGTAATATTGTTATCATACAGAAACACAGGATAAACATTTGAAATATAGTGGCAATCCATCTATTACGTAGGTTATTATTAAAATATAAATCTGTATAGTTTTTATCAAGGAAAACCCCTTTTGCATATATTATTATTGTGCTAGTTAAGCAATGAAGCGAAATAAAAATTAATTAGGCCTATGTATTATTTTATAATTTGTTAATTAAGATATTAAGTGTAATTCATTAATTATAAATTTTAAATATAAAACAGTAACTATTTATATTAAATTGTAAATTTAATTTATTAGTATTATTTTTAGTACATTACTATATATATATATATATATATATAGTAAAAAGGGCATTACTAGATATATAGTTTTAAACTTTAGATTTAGTTAAATTCATTACAATAGGACTTGTTTAATTGAATGCACTTGAACATTTTGTAAGTAAATGATTGATTTAAAGTAAATATTTCTTTTAACATGAAGCAATTCCGTATATAAGTTTAAATATAATTTGAAAGCTTGATTTTCTAATTACACACACTTCGGTGTTACGATAATGAAATGTAAATTCATTTTGTAAAATATTTGAATTGAATTAATTTTGCAGCGCTGTACAACAGAATTAGATTTATTTAAATACAGTCGATGCGTCTAGAAATAAAAATTACCGAAACAAGCTAAGACTTCGGAACAAAATTTTCTAACGGAATCTCAACAAATTGAGCACGTGCTTTCGATGGGCGTTCCGCTGCTAATTTTCATTTCACGTTTGACCAATGACCAATTGGATCTTGATGTTTTTCCCAACTTTGCAAAAAAACAGTACGCCAAAGCAATGGTAAATTGTACCGGCACGGTGTGCGAGAGCAGAAAAGGGCGTGGTTTAAATTTCATAGAGAGGAAAAAACAGAGAACGAATGGGAGGATTTTTAACGGAAAAAGAAAGAGATGGAAAGTGGTATGCCAGGGGGGTGGGGCGGAGGGGCACTGAGCGTACAGCGTAAGCCTAATTATAAAACACACACGGGTAATTATTCACATCTGACTTATACATAGGCGCTTTCCTTCCTCTGAAAAACATTATTTTTCTGTTTCCACCAAAAGTAAATACAAATACTAATTATTTGGCCACTGCGGTCGTTGTGGCGAATTGTTCGTGCCAAAGAAAAGAATTAATTGCAAATACTTGTTAGTGATTTAATTTTATGAAAGAGAAAAACAAAACAA
Organism: Callitettix versicolor; assembly: GCA_022606455.1. Taxonomy (NCBI): domain Eukaryota; kingdom Metazoa; phylum Arthropoda; class Insecta; order Hemiptera; family Cercopidae; genus Callitettix; species Callitettix versicolor. The sequence continues at coordinate 71,592,040 of CM040188.1, read as the reverse complement.
AAAGTCAAAAACAGAAATTTAACCATTAATCAAGTCGGATGAATTCTTTGTTTCAATTCGTCTCTTGAACCTGTGCGCTTATTAGGCGTGGAGACAGGAACTTCTGAAATAATTTATTAATTTTTTTATAAAATGTGTAAATTTTATAAATTAATTTGCGCATTGTAAAACTAAACAATCCATAAATGTATAAATAATAGCAATTAAAATTATCATACAGACTCTATAAAATCTTTATAACAATTATTTGTTTGTAATATATAAAGATTACTATGGATTATTACATAGAGGTTATCCATTAATTATTTAAAAATAATCCATTTCTTTTCTATTTATATTTATACAATTTCATGAAGACAGTATGAATGTTAGTTTTTGTAAAACTTTGCACTTTTAAACAAAAAGAGGAGTCTTACGTCCATTGCTTTTTCCCTAAAAAAAGACTAAGAACCAAAAGCGATTCTCTTTCTTCAGACCATCATAAAAATACTGACATTATTTAGAGTAATTGAAGTACTTTAATAAAGTTAAAAATTGAACATTTGAAAAAAATAAATTCCAGAGTGAACTAGTATAAATTAATACATTAAAATTACGTAAATGATGTTTTTTCACCTAAGACAATTAAAAACAAATAAATCTTAGTTGATTAGGTATTTAAAAATTATTTTATTACATAATTGCTTAAAATTCAATGCTAACAATGAAACTATGTTAACTAAATTTTATTGTTGCGTAATAATAAAAAAATTAACCATTATAAAAGTATTAAATAACTGAAAAATAAATTTAACTAAACTAAACAATAAGAATATGAAAACATTTGTTTAGTATTAATTATTCTTAAAAATATTTTGTTGCGTAAAAATGTTATTATTTATTTCAACTTTCGTAACTGTTTGATACATTTTGATAATTTTTATAAAATATTTGCCAACATTTTTAATAAGGGGAACATTATTTTAAATTTGTGAATAAAGTAATTATTTAATAATATATGATTAGGGCTTATATACCGAAAATAATTCCCCTTGATGCTCGTTTATCAAAATTAAACAAAAACATTGAACAAGCAAAGTCTTTTGCTATTGGAGGCAGAAGAAAATGGGAAATCTGGTGAGCTGAGGGAGGGTAAATAATACGTTTTTTTGTAATAATCTCTTTAGGGAAGGTGGTGATGCATCGACCAATTCTCGGTCTTTTTTTACAAGGGTGCGAATTTTCTCATTGTGTATCACAAAGGGGTGAACTGAAGAATGGGGTCCATGTTTTTATCCTTACGGGGAAAGGTCACAACGACTCGATTTTCATTTCTAGACAAAAAATGCTCTTTTTAAATGTCAAAAACATTACGAGTGCAAAAGACGGATTACAACCGTATTTCATAAACTTCAACTTCAAATCTATCATTTACATTGCATTTGACTTGTTTGTAATGTCTTTGTATTTCAATTGAGCTTTATTTGATATATTTTTTTAAAATATTTATCCTGCAGCAAAGAACCATTTTTAAATGTTAAATAAATTATAGTAAATTGTGAACATAGGAAGAGTGTATCTAGAGAAAATCTTTAGTTACAGATTTTATTAAAATTTTATTTAAAGTTAAAATTAATTGTTCAAATTTTAATGGGTTTTAAAAATATTTAAACAATATTTTACTTAGAAAAATATATAAGAACTATTACTAAAAACAAAAACATTTGTAAGAAGTAACAAAGCATGATTTATGAATAAGATATTTTTAATATGTAAAATAATATAATATAATCTATTATTTAAATTATGTGTAGTAAATATTATTTACCTAATATATTTAACTCTATCATCTGCAAAAGATTTTGGGGCATTTGGACAGTACTAATAATATTACTATTTTAAGTCATTATAGTTTATGAATAATATTTATGAATAAATAATAGATCTAGAAACTTAAAATTTGTTAAAGTTTTAAGAAACAGCAACAAATTTATTTATATAATATATTTAGACATAAAATGGTTACAACTAGTTTGTAATGGGCATTATTAGTTATAAGTTAGACTTTAATTTTTCTCCTTCAAATACATGTTTAATTTGTATTAATATTTGGAGACAATTTAAACTTTGGCCACTAAAAAACGATTAAATATTGTAGATATTAAAAGTATATTTTTGGTTAGTATAAGTTTAAAGTTAGTTCTTAATTTGTCTCCTTACAAATGTTTAGTTTTGTATTAAAGGTTAAAAGTAAATTAAGTTTCGCCATTATTGAAATGAATAATTATTTAACACAATATATTAAAGTTTGCTGAAAGGGTATTATTAGTTTTAAGTTATATATTCTATGTTCTAATATATGAATTGTTTAATTATAAGTAAATAAATAAAATTTAAAAAATAATATTACCTAATAATAAACAAATGGAGAGTTAAACTGACTTAAACATAAGTTAATTTAATTAAAATTTACTTTATTTAGCTGATTTGGTATGAATAATTTATACAAATTAAAGATATTTTCTAAGTTACACATACTTAAAAAGAGTACTAAAAGATAAATTGTTATTAGCTTAGTTAGTTGTAGTACATTACTGGACTTAATAACAATTTAAGGTAAGAAGTATAACAGATATGTTGTAAAAATACTTAAAATAATTAAATGTGTTTAATGTCATTATAAAATTGAAAATTTTGTAATAATTATTTTATAATACACTATTAATTTTTAAAACATTAAAGGTATAGTTGGATTTTTTGTACGATTTATGTATTAAATAAAATTTTAATTTTTCGTATCTTTAAGTTACAATTTTTACTTTATTTTATTCACTTTAATTAATTTTTAGAATATTAAGTTAAGTAGTATTTAACAAAGTAATAATTATAATTTATTTGTGTACTGATTTTGTTTTAATTAAGTTATTTATTTTCACTTACAAAACTAAAGAAAAAAATTAAAACATTTGTTTCTGTTAGTTTGCAAAAAAAATGTTTCAATATAGGTTAGCTTATGTAATCTCTGTTTACATTTATTTGGTACAAGTTAATATTAATTTTAATTTTTATAATGTAATCTTGTAGCTTAATTCATTTTTAACTTTTTTATTATTATCTTCATAGTAATGACATGTTTTCTTCATGTTTACTGTTACTTTTGTACATAATTTTATTATTTTTCATTTTTGTAAATAAAATGTTTTAATCTCTTTCTTGCTTAATTATTATTATAATAAATTTTAAAAGTGTGTAAGAGACAAGTTTTTGTTTATTTATCCTGAACACAATTAGAAAATAAGTTACCGTTTGATATCCCATACTGCATGATAATTGTAAACTTACTTTTTCAGAAAATAAGAAACGTTATTTAAAAAAAAAATAAAAGCAAAAGTTTTTGAAGTTGATTACACGTCCTAAAACCTGTACACTTTAACTGTAAAGAATAATAATTTCATAAAACCATAAATATTTATTCAAAAGAAGTAGCATTGTTTACCTGTATAAAAAAAGTGTTTCATATAATTATTAAAATTATAAAGAAATAAGAACAAACATTTTAGTAAAATAACTTCCTTACGTATGTTACTAAAAATTATTAATTAAAGTAATAATATTTTAGAATATACTAATGAATTAGAAATATTCCATTTATTTGGTGAATGTTCTTTAAGAATCGTAGTCATTAAAGTGTCAATGTCGAGTTTTGAAGAGTCTCTTTCTTTATATTTTTTCAAATTTCCTGAATTAAAAAAAAAGGAATTCTACTTGTATGTATTTTTACCCTTCTTATGTGACGTGGCAAGTGACCGACATAGGCCTTAATATTACACCTGAACTATAGATGTAGTTTTGCCTTTTTTGTAGTGTAATTCATTTTATTTTTTAAAAGTAATCGTTTAAATTTTGTTCCCATAAAAACTCCTTGATATTAAGGAAATATGATTTTTATCATAATAGATTTTATCATAATTATTTGATTTTCATCATAATAACTCTTTTAGTGACTTTTTCGAAAGTAAGCTTTAATTACTCAAAAAAATCTATGCTTTAAGACATTTGAGCCGTGTCTCTAAAATTCGGGTCACTCTACGATATCAAGAAGTTATAGAAGTATTCATAGGTTCAACATTAGTTACATTAACTTTCTCTGTGAATTATATACCTTATCTTCAGAAGTAATTAGTTAGTTACTACCGTTTATTAGTGTAACTAGCATACAAAATCGTTAGACACGACGTATTAGTTATCGAAAACCACAAAATCCTTGTAAGTTTTATAACCTATGAAATAATTACAGGTTTTAACCTTTTCATGATAATTTATTCATGTTTTGTTCAAATTTGAACAAAAAATTAAAAACAGTGTAGGTATACGTTAAATTAAAAACAAACAAAATTGCCAATCGGTAGTAAATCATAAAAAACTTTGATCTGTGTGTTTTGTATATAGTCCGAGGATGACTTTCTAAATTTGTACTCATGCAATCATACAAGAATGAAGTTCTTTTTTTTAAGTTAGGCTGATTTTTTATTGTTTTTAAAAATTTAACATTATGTATGTTATATTAATTTGAATGAAAACAGGTACTTTATTAAAAATATTTTTTTAATGTTGTTTTCGATTTTTCTAATATGTCATGTTATTATTGGTTATTTTTGAAAATTAAGGTTGAGACAAACAAAGAAATTTTATATATTACAATAGTATGATTGTAATATATAATTGTAATACATAATTGTAATAATTACAATCATATATTACAATAGTATGATTGACTAAATAAACGAGTATATCTTATTTAAGAAATTATTTGTTTATGGCACACTTTAACTTTTGGAAAACATTCAAGTTACTTTATTTTTTCAAAAATGTATTAAAAATTAATCACTAATAGTTCAAATTACATCTTCATTAATGAAAAAAAATATATAATGCTAAACGATTTCTTACGACTGATGTCGACACTAATTACTTTGATTTTATATCGAAATATATCTGTATTAAGACTAAACCAGTAAACAAGATAGACGATTATAAGCTACAAAAAACTATAAGATAGTGTTCATTAAAACAAACACGAGAGTGTAGTTTATAATTAAATCTTGATTAATTATTTATATTTTACATTCCTTACTACTTTTATAATCTGTAATGTAATAAGGCAGATCCACAAATATCACTCGTGTATTTGTAAATAAATAGTATTAGAAAAACATTTGAAGGTAAATCCATAATTATCCTATTTAAAGAGCATTGAAAGAAAAAATAAACATTAATTAATTATACTGCTATATAACACACAATTTATATTTCGAACACGCATATTAAAGATTTCCGGCTCAACTAAAATCATGAATTATTGGACAATGCATAGGAAGATATAAAGAACAGTGTGGTGTTCTATTACTTGACAATAGAATAAAACCCAATAACATCAAAACTAACATCACGTTAAATACAATACACTTTTTAATTTCTTATTTTGTTAACATATTCGTGAAACATGCTTATATTTTGAAGTCAAAATATTTTTTTGGAAATTCTACACTCAAATTTAATATAGTTTTCTCAACATCTAAACTGGTAGAAATATGTAGTTACAACCAATTTTATTATTTGTTTAGATAATAATTTGATTTTTATACATATTAAAATTTTTAACTAGTTGCACAAATTCCACTAATAAGAATTAGGCACACTATTTTCACGTTAATACCTAAGAAAATAAAACATTTCAAGTTTGAAGAAGTAGCGTATAACTTAGTTTTAAATTAGTTTATTATTATTAATTAACATTTTTTTAAAGATTTATGATGTAATATATTTGAGGGAAACAATAAAATACAAATATTACAATAATATTTTTTAAATTACAATAATAACCAAGCAATAGCAAAGCTCAGATTAAAGTTAACTTACTTATTGTAACAACTTAAAAAAATAATTATTTTAACTCTAATACGCACTAAAATCACTGACAAAATAATATGGTTTTACTGTGTATCAAATAAATATATACTTAATAAAAAGCAGTGATTTCTTTTCAAAATACTGTATACGTAAACAGCTTTAACAACGGTATATTTTTTAAAAAAGATGTTAAGTTGGAAAAAAGTAATAAAAGGACAGTAAAATTAAATATAATATTTAACAAAACAATTAAAGGAAATAATTTGCATTATTGATACACCTGAACAAAACTTCCATTTTGTTATAAGAAACAATACGTATGTTATCTTATTATTGAAAAATCTAACACATTTTCTCAGTACGGTACTAAAATATTTACAATTTTATGGGAAATAATTTTTATTATAACCATTGATGTAATTATAAATTTGTTTTAGTTATTACACTGTCATGTACTTACAATTTTAAAAATAAAATATTCTCTTTCTCTTATATTTTTATTTTATATCAGCTTCTTGAAATACCGACTTTAACACGATGGTTTCTTTTAATACACTTAAGTTTATTTTTAATTTATACACTACTCGCTGCAATCACTCTTAAATCTCGGGTTGTTCGTTCCAGACACATTTATATTCATATAAATAATATTTTATAAATAAAATAAAATATTGGATACAGTTCTTTTACAATTAATCTGAAATATGTTAATTTTTAATTTAAAAATGTTCTCTGGAAAAGTTCTTTTCACTCAAACTCACTTGAAAATGTATGGTTCATATTACCTTCTATTGCAGGTCAGCCTACTTTAGCTTACTTTAAATTTACCATTTACTGATAAACTTGAATTAAAATTTCATTTCAAACATATTCAGCTCAAATCTTTTTTATTCAAATACTACATTTCTTGGTTTTATTAGATAAAATTCGTTTAAATTTTTGTATAACTCTTGTCATTCGTTTTGTAGCCCATTTCAAATTTAACTCAATTACTATTAATTTTAAAAATACTTATTTTTTTATTGTAATCCTACATCTGCCTTCTGTATTCATTTCTCTTTATAGCAATCACAGTTTCACTAGTTTATCTATGACCTTTACTTAACCTATATCTTCTAATATTTTACTTTTTAAATAGAGCAAAGAACTTGCATTCAATAATTATAAATATTAATCTTTTAACAAGGTTCGTTTTAAAAAAATTTCCAAATGAAATAAAATCTAACACAGAATATATTGAACAATGTTAGTACGTTTTCTAAAAATTTTCTCACTAATTCGTATTACAATTTTTAATTTATAATACTATTAATAATAGTATTTAATGTAACATCCATTTCGAAAAATCAAAATAACGTATTATTTAGTACACATATTGAGAAAGAAAACAGTAAAAGAAGATTTTATTGTATATAAAGATACAAGAAGTCAAAAGGACATTGAACAAGGCTCGCGCTAAAGTTTAAAAATACCTTTGTTAATCTCAAATAAAATAATAATTTACAAATTTCAAATAAATAACATTAAAATAGCTCTAAACTGTCTAAACAATATGTTGTATAGTATTTACTGCCATTTCCAGAGCAGGTCTGCATTTTAAACCAAACAAAACGTCATTATTTTTTTGAACAATCAAGAGCAGTCCGTGGACTTAAAACTTTTATTTACTTATATCCTAAAAGAGATATAGCCTAACTGGAACAGTAAATAGCCGTAAGTGTACCAGCCATTATAGATATACATTAAGATTTATCAAAATTGTGTTATTTGTGTTAAAAAATTAATATTTATATTTATAATATTTTTTGGGAAGTTTTTACTTTCATAAACTTATATTAAATCTAAAATTTTAGCCTTATTTTAGCTTAAAAATGTCCAAGAATTTGATATCATTGTAACTTATTTTAGTATCTTATGTACAAATTTCAATTTTAATATTTTTATTCGAAGTTAAAAGTAATACTTTTAAAGAAACACTATTGATTAATACAATGATTAAACGTTAAAAAAATTTGTTTGTACTTTCAAAGTTATTGCAGTTACAGTAAAATGTTAACTGTCATTATATCTGAGGAACTTAAATTTAACAGATTTGAGTAATATTTTAACAAACTTTTCACACGAACAATAAACTGAATCACGTTTTCAGATTATGTTGTAAAGAACTGACAAATCGTTCTTCTTAATTTAACAAACATACTTTGAAATTCTGATTATTTATTTGTTGATTATCGTTTTAAAAAATTTTAATAAAAAAATACCTACTTATTAGTAATATCTATTAGGCGCAAAACGGTTCTGATTATTAAATAGTTCAACATTAATACGTAATTTAAAATATAAGAATTTAAAAATTGAAAAGTGCATATTATGTTATAATTCTATAATTTAAATATAGCCATTACCTAATCACGCCTCGTAATCAAATTTTACATAAATAGTTGATTTTATTATAATAATGTCTTATGTAAATTTTAATACCACTAATTTATTTTTTGAAACACTAAATGCAATTAAACAAAGTACAGTTTTGATAAAATATTTTAATCGTAAATTATAATTTCACTAAACCATATTGTAACTGAAATAAAAGTTATAAATGATTGTAGGCTACATTTTTTACATTTACTTTATGTTTACTTATTGGAAAACTGGTTCCATTGGCTTGTATACTAAATACAAATACTATTAATTAATTTTGTTCTAAACTAAGTTTAGTTTTATTTAAATGTTTATTGTGCGATTTAAAATATATTAATTTTTTTAAAAATTATTTAGTTATAATAATATCATTTTAATTGAATTAATAAAGTATTGTTTTCAAATTGTTGTGGCTTTTCGTAAGTTGAATAGTAAAGTTAAAAAATCTTTGCGCTTAACCTCAAAAACCCGTAATTCAACTGTAAAATGTTCAAATTTTATTTGTGAAAAAAACTAATTTAAACTTTTATGGTTTTTGATTACAGTTGACGCAAAAAATGGAAGGCAGTGATTTCGAATCAAAATGTAGTAAAAGAATGAATTACAACTACCAATCTCAAGTATGTTATAAGATTTATAATTTTCTACACACACACACACACACACACACACACACACACACACACACACACACACACACACACACACACACAATTTAGACTTAATTTTGCTAGACTAAATCTGATAATTTGGGTACATATTTTGCATCATTTGTTTTGTGATAACTGTTATATTATAAAATTTATGTGGTAAACATCAGAATAAATTATAATTTTTAGAAAGTAGACTCTTATATCAGATTTGTTTAGTCAGTTTCAAAACTTAGTTTGGGGATGGATGGAAATGTTCGTGCAATATAATGGTATATTTATAAGCTAACACTTTTAACTGCTCTATTACAAGTAATAAATTTTAAAATATTATAAATTAGTTAAATATTTTATAAAACAAATTTACAATAGTCTGGTAATTTATTAAAAAAGTATTTTTATAAAAATTTACAACATTGTAAATTCCTGTAATATTTACTAATTTAATTGTTTCAATAATAATTTAAACTTACTTATATATTCAACGATAAATAGGTGATTGCTGAAAATTGAAGCTTGTTTACTTTTTTCATCATTCGCCTTCCTCTCATTCCAAAGTCCAAAAACAAATTTAAATAGCACTCTGAATATCATAAACCAAAAAATTACTTGATATCGTAACAATCATGTAGTATCACAATCATATGATAGTGTCAGCAATCACATTGTAGTTTTTTGCCATATTTGTATCCTTACTCCCAAGCCTTTTGACCGATTAGGTTAAAATATACTTGTAATTATTGCTACTATTGACAGAAAAAATTATATAAATTTCATAAGACATTTTTTGATAGATTGAGAAGATATACGCATTCGCAAAATTCATTTCATACGGACACAGAAGTTCTCTGAGTCTTAAGACAAATTGTGGTACAGGAAATTTAGAAAATTGTTTTTAAAAATTGAAAATTACCACTAAATCTCAATTACTTATTGGTAATAACAAACAATAACATAATTAACAACAAACAATAAAACACGTTATAATAAATCATGAAACTAAAGTCTTTCCTTTTAAAGTTTTACACACTTAGTTACTGCCATAAAACTTTTTAAAATTAATAATAACTATACCATCAAAACTAAACGTATTTTATAAATATTATTAGAGGAAGCGTCAAATTGTTTTACATGACTATTTTTTATAATTAATGATAGAAATAAATAACTGAATAAATATTATTAATAGTGAATAACAACAGAATAAGTTAAACTGGTGTTCTTATTTAAATTTAAATTCATAAAATTGAGTTTATAATTTTAAACATCGACGTGCTTCAATAGAATAGAACACAGAGCTTTGCAATTAATATTATTTCCAGAATGAATATTCATTCTGCACGCCGTTCCTTCTTCAAATAGCTTCTATAGACATTTCCATGTAAAATCTGAATTTTAAATCATCTACCAATCACATTTTATCCAACACACTCTGCGGTAATCATAGCTAGGCTCAACCATATTGGTACGTGACATTTTAAACGTTATTAGGAAAATAAATTGCGGATATTTTAATGTTTGTTATTCACTATGTATATATATATATATATATATATATATATATATATATATATATATATATATATATATATATATATATATATATATATATATATATATATATATATATATATATATATATTAAAATCGAGGAACAGTTACCAAGCAGGTAACTTTTAACTTTACACTTTTGTGATTTCGTCTATTTAAATTTAAAATTATTGTGAATTAGTTTATTGACATTTACACTTATTACGAGTTAACTTATTTAAATTGGGACTTACTGTGTTAATTTAAATTTACACTTACATTGAATTAATTTGTTAAACTTTATATTTAGTGTGAAGCAGTTTATTTTCACTTTACACTTATTGTGAATCAGTGAATCATCTTAACTTTACACTTATTCTCCGTTTATTAATTTACTTTTACACTTTTGTGTGGTAGTTTATTTAACATCACACTTATTGTAAGTTGTTTATTTAAATTTTACTTATGATTGAATAGCTTAACATTAATAAAAACGAAATACACTATTTTATTTTTTAAGCATCGTAGAAATACACTACCAAAATTATGTCATAAACATTACCTCACAGCATTTTTGTAGAATTTGTAATTATAGTAATAAATTGCTAAATGTAATAATAATGCTCTATGGCTATCTCTACCAAATAAATAAGATTATTAATTAAATTATCTTCCTAAATAAAAAGTTAATTTTTATATATTAATGTATAATTACATTATTCCTTTACAGATTCCGAAAGTATAATGGGCTTTGTAAGACTTTTATTGTATCTTAACGTAATTTAGTATCACATTATTTGGGCTGAAACCACTTTTATAATTTTCTTGGATTTACCATAGACAGGAATTCTCATTTTATTTAATTTTTTGTAATTTTTGTGTGTTTAACGTCCGACTATTGTGCACACTTGGGTTAATGCAGACGATGGAATGATTTATAGAGTATGAAAATGTCAAGCCCTGACCGGGAATCGAACCCGGGTCCTCCGGGTGAAAGCCCAGTACGCTATCAACTAGGCCACCGAGGCGGCTTTTTTTGTAAAAATTCAAAGACATTTTTTTACATTATACATACTTTACATTATACATTGTAAAGTTATACATATCAGGTTTTTCCTCTTCTAAAATGGATTAAATTAGATCAAATCAGTTTCAGAAATTTTGTGAAATCATGTCGTTTATATTTCTCAAACATACTTAGCATTCGATTTTATTACGGACATATTAGGCCTATTTATACTTTTTATTTTTATGTATAGTGTTCCTCGCATTATTCGGTCAATCACTGTGAAGGCAACGAGTGCCATGTTGAGTAGATTTTTTTCAGCAGTGAAATAAAATGGTATATCTGGATAAATCAAATTCAATAAAAATGTGTTCATAAAACCGTATATTTTCCATCTGCCTGATAGCTGGATTCCTTACTGCTCTTTAAACTTATACGAAAAGTTAAATAATTTCATTTCGATATTTAAATATTAGGTCTAAGTTTATAAATGATATTTCTGTCCTTAACACAAAACCACTAACTCACTAACTGTAGAAGCAAAGGGCATTAAAAAATGTTTAACAGAAAAAAACATTAATTCATTTTTTGTTACTTTTTTACATAATTGTTACATAATTTTTTTTAAATACATTTTTAATACCTTGGAATAATGTGATGTTATTAAACTATGAATATTTTACCACTTTTAAAACACTAAGATTGACACTTTTACTGTTTAATATTTATGCAAAATCGTGGAACACATTTATTTCAAAGTGTATAAATTGGGATTGCAACTCAATTTTAATTTTTAAATGCAAAAGGAAAAAACTAGTTTTTGTTTACTCTGTGTAATTAAGAGCAAAAACAAAGCAGTAAATTAGGTACAAATGCTTACTGGAGTAAATATCTTAACCAATAAACACGAAATCATTATACACAAGTTTATAGAATGTTCAAAATACTAACATTTATTGCTTTGTAACAATAAAGTACAATTTTATAAAATTATTATTAAGTGTAATGAAATAAAGGCTGTACAAAGTGTGGAAAGATTATATTTACAATATCTAAATATTATAATTAAAGTGTTTTTATTAATGAGGTTTGTATTGTCACTATTACGTTATTCAACATGCAAGTTTTTTTTTATTTTGTTATTTTAAAGTGAAAAGCACATTGAGGCTATTATCGCGTCCATAAATGTAAAGTGTGAGTGTAGAGTGTTAAAGTCGTAAGTGTAATGTTGTAAGTGTAAGTGTGTGTTAGACTCGGGCATCGCGAGGGATGTCTAAATCCTCTCAATAGGTGCAGCTAGTGTGCACCCCTGCAGAGTCAACATGAAATTATTAACCAACTACTAATGTAAAGCAATCTTAAATAGATTAGGATATTTTCAAATTTATTAGAAATGTTTAAATTTGCTAAATTACGGTGATAGTTAATTTGCCGGAAATATGTTTAAAAAAATATATTAAAGAAAAATTTTACATCCAATTTAAATTGTTTCACAAACGTAGCATCCGTCCAACAAAGAGATTGCAGAATAGAGGATTAATCTGTACACTGTCACAGATCGGACGGTAAAAAAGAAACTTTTATACCTTTATAAAGTTCTACAAGTTTGTTACATGAAAAGTGAACCACATTTGTTACGAAGGAAGAGAAGCAAATAACAAAGAATTTCTAGAATATCTATGGTACATAAAGCAATCTATGGAATACGTAAGACCAAAATTGTTTAATAAACTCCTTATGAAATTAATTTTTTTTCGTATTAGAAAATTGTGTTACATTAAAATTATGGATTTTAACTACATCTTACTTAGCATTCTTAAATAAATCATGTTAAGAATTAATGTAAATTTTAGTTATTTTTCCGTTAATTCAGTAAAATTAATTCAAAATTTAGTACAATAATAATATTTTATAGGTTCACTTAGTTATTTACAAAAGAGTATATATATATATATATATATATATATATATATATATATATATATATATATATATAAAGCTGGTGCAAGAAATGTTTAATTCAGTTTTATTTTGTTAGACCGGATTAAAATTTTTATTTTCTGTAAGAATAGTTATTTTTATCACCAAGCGAGTACTGGATAGAGAACAGTAACATTCCAAAGTTTTTGTGTTAATGAGTTTTTTTGTGGTATGTTTCTGTTGCAAATAAATTCACATTTTAGTCTTTCTTCTTACCAACAGATCTAGTCTTAACAAATGTGTTTCTGAGAATTACTTAAATTGCTTAATAATTTATGAAACACACAAACACACACACACACACACACACACACACACACACACACACACACACACACACACACACACACACACACACACACACACACACACACACACACACACACACACACACACACACACACACACACACACACACACACACACACACACACACACACACACACACACACACACACACACACACACTTGAACACTTTAAATAAATTTACGTGTAAATTATTCAAAACACCAGATTAAAGATAAGTTTCTTAGTCACCTTTAACATTCATACTCGAACGATTCCTTCAATATACCTGACAAAAGTATAAATAGGCTCTATTTTCTAGAAATCAGTTATGCACATTTAATTACAATTTCAGTCGTATAATTATAACTTTAACCGATGTTCGAATTAAAATGTAGCGATGTTCGTAAATATATCGACACAAAATACATACTGGCTGCCTGGCAGAATGGCTTTGCTTGATTTTGAATAGTATAATTTGTTATTAATTTTAAGTATCTGAACACATTTCAGGTATTTATTACCTTTTTATAGCCGTTACCCAAATGTAACAAATTGGTTGGCTAGGTACGAGTAGGTTATTAAAATTCAGTGCAAGGAATGCTCTTGTCACGAGATAAAAAAAAACATCCCTCGTAGGGTCCTGTATCTACCACGTGTCTGGCACGTGAGGAACCTGTCCTTTCCGAACCAGGACGTTGCTGGAAGTGTGACGATTAACATAAAAGGTACCTGGTGAATAGCTCTTACCATATATGACATGTAAATAAATCTTCTTATACTCACGTTTTTTATCAGGTATTTCTAGTCGAACTCTTCTTCCGTACTTCTAGTCGAACGGAACGATGATGAACGGCAACCGGAAGTGGAGTTTAGTCAGTTTAAAGAACGCGTTTTATGTTTTAAATCAAAATATTTAGACCTATTGTATCGAAAACTAATATATTTTAAAAACTGTAACCTAGGTTATGAGAAATAATAAGTTCGTGGTCAGCGTGGTAGGGGAATCGATGTCAGCTCCAAAACCGAAAATAGACAGATTCGTAGCTACGCGACACCGCTTGTCTACACTCAACTCCGGAATGCTTTCAGTGGACGCACCTATATTAAAACAATAAATTCAGTTTTTAATGCGTAGTCCGCTCCGTTCAGCGAAAATCCGCATTAACCATCGTTTTTGGAATTATACTTCTTACAATATTTCGTACTACTTTTAATACTAAATTTTGAACTCTATTTATTGATTTTATCTTTATATTACACAAGCTAAAAGTTTGGTAATCTTTGAAAAACTGATCTTTGTTATTTAACTTACGAAGATTAATAGACCTACTTTAATACTTAGAAGTATTAAGATTAACATTAATACTTTAAAGCTTTAGTCTGTTTGAATTTTAACGAGCCTATGAAAGTAGTTTTTACTTCGATGTTTGTCCGTAGCGTATCGCTAGAGATTAAATTAATCGATCAATTTTCACAGCCACTTAGATAACTGTTGACCAAAAGTAGTTTATAGGTCGCCAAACAAAACTTATAAGTTGTTATTTCCCTGAAAATATCAATTTGGGATCTATCAAAGAAAAATTGGAAATTGTTATTATTTAAAAAACAACAAACAGAGTTTATTCGTTTTGATTCTATACAAAAACTTACAACGCAGTCATTATAACAAACAAAAGAATCTTACTAATAAGAAAACCACAAAAATAAACTATATTCAATATTTTTATTCTTATTGTGCTATTAATTTTGGTATATTAAAAAGTACCAAGAGCTTTTTAAAACTCATTCTGAAGTAGGTATTTGAAAGTTATTTAACATTTTCTTAGACCAAATATTAGTTATAATTAATGGAGTTATTACACACACAAGAATTAACATACACTCTTTTTCTGTTTTCCAGTGTGTTATAGTATGCGGGCCGGCAATTGTTCTGAATTTAAATTGGATGCAGGTACCACTGGGAAATACGAATATAAAAGAAACTGCATAAAACCTTTAACAACAGAGTTTTGGCTCTTCTATTTACCTTATTATGCACAAGAATATTTAGGTAACTGAATAATGTTTAATTGGTTGTATTATATTCTGTTGGGCTGTCATTGTTTGGCTATGGACATGTAGGCCTAGTTGTAACTAATGTAATGTTTACGATTTTATTAAATTTTCGTAAACATCTTTAAATAAAAATTACAATTGGGTCAATTGTTTTACGTTTTTTGTCGGTTGAATGTTCTTTAAAAAGTTTTTTAATTTTATTTCGACAAATCAAAGTATATCCGAGTCAATAGTATTTGCGTTAAAATAGTGTTTTTAAATTTTGAGTAAGCAAATTAAGACACATCATGTTTTTAAGTATATGTGTACAAAAGAAAAGACAACAAAAGTATTTTTAAAAATTAATCGGGACAACTCACCCATAGTTAGGCAAAGTTATGGGACAAATATGATGAGGATTGAGCGAAAATCTCGTCTCTGAGGCAAACAAGAGACGGAAGATGTTGAATGAGCCTCTGGTTTTAAAGAATACAATTTTTAAAAGTGAGTAAACAAAAAGTTTAACTTTGTTCTAAAAGAATTAAGTGTTATTGGAATTCTACAGACAGTCTATTTATTGCCAAAATGAAAAAACCCTAATTTGGCAACAAGGGGTAAATTATTTATATTTTGATGCCCAGTAATAAAGAAATATATTTCCTGTAAGTGAACACATTGTTTCCTTGACTGCCTCGACGAAACATTTTTAAAGTAATACAAACACAATTTTGAAAATAGTAATTTCTCCACAAAAAGCTTGCACTTATATAGCACATTTACCAATTCAAAACACGAGAAATATTCATAGTTTTATTGAAAATGACAAAAACTAAAAACAGTATGACGCAATAAATCATACTATTTGTAACAAAATTTAAACTGTAATGAAAATTTCTCAAGAGCCGGAACATGCGTTTTTTGGAACACTTATTACAATAAACTACTAATAAGTGTTTAAGTTTTCATAACAACCGGAAAATTAACATTCATTATAATGGGATAAGTAACCCAGATCATTTATAACAATCGTATAAGTAACACCTAACATTCATAACAATCGGAAAATTAACATTAATTACAATCTGATAAGTAACCCTGATCATTCATTGCAATCTGATAAGTAACCCAGATCATTCATAACAATCGTATAAGTAACACGTAACATTCATAACAATCGGAAAATTAACATTCATTACAGTCGGATAAGTAACCCTGATCATTCATTGCAATCTGCTAAGTAACCCAGATCATTCATAACAATCGTATAAGTAACACGTAACATTCATAACAATCGGAAAATTAACATTCATTATAATCGGATAAGTAACCCTGATCATTCATTGCAATCTGATAAGTAACCCAGATCATTCATAACAATCGTATAAGTAACACGTAACATTCATAACAATCGGAAAATTAACATTCATTACAATCGGATAAGTAACCCTGATCATTCATTTCAATCTGATAAGTAACCCAGATCATTCATAACAATCGTATAAGTAACACGTAACATTCATAACAATCGGAAAATTAACATTCATTACAGTCGGATAAGTAACCCTGATCATTCATTGCAATCTGATAAGTAACCCAGATCATTCATAACAATCGTATAAGTAACACGTAACATTCATAACAATCGGAAAATTAACATTCATTACAATCGGATAAGTAACCCTGATCATTCATTGCAATCTGATAAGTAACCCAGATCATTCATAACAATCGTATAAGTAACACGTAACATTCATAACAATCGAAAAATTAACATTCATTACAATCGGATAAATAACCCAGATCATTCTAAACAATCGTATCAGTAACACGTAACATTCATAACAATCGGAAAATTAACATTAATTACAATGGGATAAGTAACCCAGATCATTCTAAACAATCGTATAAGTAACACGTAACATTCATAACAATCGGAAAATTAACTTTAATTACTATCGGATAAGTAACCCAGATCATTCTAAACAATCGTATAAGTAACACGTAACATTCATAACAATCGGAAAATTAACTTTAATTACTATCGGATAAGTAACCCAGATCATTCTAAACAATCGTATAAGTAACACGTAACATTCATAACAATCGGAAAATTAACATTAATTACAATGGGATAAGTAGCCAGATCATTCTAAACAATCGTATAAGTAACACGTAACATTCATAACAATCGGAAAATTAACTTTAATTACTATCGGATAAGTAATCCAGATCATTCTAAACAATCGTATAAGTAACACGTAACATTCATAACAATCGGAAAATTAACATTAATTACAATGGGATAAGTAACCCTGAACATTCATTGCAATCTGATAAGTAACCCAGATCATTCATAACAATCGTATAAGTAAAACGTAATATTCATTATAATATGATAAGTATTATAACGATCATTCATAACAATCGTATAAGTAACACGTAACATTCATAACAATCGGAAAATTAACATTCATTACAATCGGATAAGTAACACGTATCATTCATAATTCCTAAATGCGTTCAGGGTTCATTTACTTATTTCCAGTGCATTTTGGAAATTGAAAATATATGCAGATTTTAATGTACATTATGAAAGTGAAATAGTAATTTCAAAAAGGGAAAGATAGGGGAAAATACTTTTGGAATTTCGTTCCAATCACGTTAGTAACGGAAATATCTAGATTTGAACATTCCTAAATATATAAGCACTGAACTAAAATAGCACTAACCCACAACTACTTCACTGTCAATAAAAAAAAACGATGTATGTATTGGAAAATTCATTATTCGATAACAAATTAAACAAATAAAACAAAAAATCATCTAGTACTTATAAAAATATTAATTAGAATGTAGTAAAGGTTTTTTCAATGTGCAAATAAATAAATATTTACCGACTAGCCTATTAAAGGTAGAATAAATAAACTCGTTAACTGGAACGAGTAACAGGTTATAGTTTCTGTAAATATATACATTTATATTAGAGACGTAGTTATAGAACATTTATTTTACAATTTAAAATTAATATTTTACAATATTCAAATTTGAAAGCTTCATATACAAAGTATGTAGCTTATAAAGTACACAAACTCTTTCAAAATTGTGCAAATAATCAATTTAGATGTATATTTCTTTGCAGTTATCAAATTCAGTAAATTCGTATACGTCCATTTTTTTGGTAAACAAATTTTAAGGTATTGCTCTTGAATCAGATATGTAGGAGAATAGCAACTCCATATATTTTATTTTTAGTTAGTAACTGCTTTTAAAATTTTCTTAATAATATACATCCCTCCGCATAGGGTGCAGACTAGCTGCACATATTGAGAGGATTTAGACGTCCCTCACGGTACTCGAGTCTAACACACACTTACACTTACAACACTACACTTACGACTTTTAACACTTTACACTCACACTTACATTTAGGAAGGTGATAATAGTCTCAATGTGCTTTTCGCTTTAAGATAATAATAATAACAATAATATACATTCAAATTTAAAAAAAACATTAAGTGTTTTAAGCAATTTTATTCATTTTGTTTCAATAAAATACACCGTTTACGCCCATCAGTTTAAATTTCACAGAAACGCCCAAATCATTCAAGACAAAGTGAATCAAACAGCCAATGCCTGTTAAAGTAAATTCGCAAGTAACCTGCTAAAGGTTAGATTTATCGAAACGATACACCAATCAAAGTTCGTTCACAGCCATTAATATTGCGAGTTAAATTTTAATCTGCCTACATGATCCCCGGCAATATAACACTACGGCCTCTAACTAGATGTATCGATGTAATCAAAGATTCGGTAAAATTCAGTTGACATTGTTAATTGATAAGTCCGATGGTTCTCTCGTGCAGCTAACGGGCGCCATTATTCATGTTATAAAACCCTTTTAAATTTTAAGAGATTTGTTCAGGATCATTTTTCAGCAATAAATAACGCACAATTTGTCAGACCTGGCGATTATGTATGCAGTGGTATTCAGATCTGTCATGTGTATTTCTATGCCAAAAAAGGTTAAGGATGATGTGGAAGAAGAATATTATATATCATTGTACATTTTTATTACTCAGGGTAGCACAATAAAATTAAACACACCTATTTACTAATGTTTTGCCTAGTATTTTCAAAAATTGTTGGCAGTAAATTTTCTAGTAAAGTATTAATTGCTTTTATAATTTGAATATTCCGTTTTTTTTAATTTTAAATATAATATTTATAATAATATGCAATATTTATAATATAATATTTATAATATTATACAATTTAAAGAAGATATTTATAATTTAAAAATTTAAATTACATGGAAACGTAATTTATATTGTAGCCTATATATTTAATATTATATTTTTTACAACGGTGATTTTAATTCTTGAAATGTCAACCCATATATATATATATATATATATATATATATATATATATATATATATATATATATATATATATATATATATACATAATTTATTTTTAATGTAATGAGCTAAACATTAATAAAATTACGTATAATGATTTTATATACATAAAATTAACATTCATTACAATCGAATAAGTAACCCAGATCATTCATAACAATCGTATAAGTAACACGTATCATTCATAATCATTCATATATATGTGTAATTTATATATGTAATAAATTATACATATTGTTTATAACATGTTTAACCTAAACACTCCAGCATTAATTCAGTGAAATTATGTATTAGAAATCTGTGTTGCTAAGCGTTTCTCAAAGAATTTTTTTAAAATTGCGTTTTTCCCCTTTTTCTTGGGTTTCCTTTAAACCAAAATGTATAAAACCGATAGCTTCTTTAGAAGTTTTAAACTACTTCATCATTAACAAGTATTGTAAAATCATCCTGAAGTCCTTCTAATAAAAGACTTCCATAGTAAAGTTCCAGAAATATTTACAGGGTATGAAAAATGATTTCTCTTATGTTGAATCTGTACCGCTTTTTTAAATGATAATTTTTATAGTAAGATATTGATTCAAAGATATATTAACACCATTTTGACAACATTTTCATTTTAATTATTGATATTATTTTTACATAATTGATATTGTATTGTCCCAATAAAACGTACATATTATATGGACTATAAATAAATAATAATAAGAAGTCCACTGTTTTAAATGAGATTGTAGAGTGTTAACCATTCACAAAAACAAACAACATTAACATAAACTGTATAAATATTTAATTTCGTAAATATGTTTTTAAAAAGTGGCAATAGTTTGGCCTAAGATGGTTGAAATTAAAACAATGATGTGTTGCTTTCTCAAACTGTGATAATACTTGTTAAACAAATATATTTTCTCCTTTGTACTTTTCTGGTATTTGAATCATTATTAACAGTTTTTTTCTTTTATTGTAAATCGTTGTTATTTAAAATGTTTATTTATTAAGAATTTAAAAATGAAGTAATATTTAACTTAATAATTAATATACATATGAAAAAGATTATAGCAAAGAAAATTATACTTTTTCTAAACAAAGAATTATTTTTTTAACTAACAAAGTTGTAATTAAAACACATCAACATTATTTTTAATCACTATGCAACAAATAAAAGCAATTAGTTTCAAAGTAAAGTAAACATTTAAATTATTTATTATCATTATATATATATATATATATATATATATATATATAACAAATTACTACATTGTAATTTATTGTTATAAAATATTTGGTACTAATATTTTAAATAATAATTTTAGTTTTTTTAGTTTTTAATGTAACTGCCCAACAAGTTTTCTAGTAATACAAAGCATCCTTATGCTTTGTATTAAAATATTTAAACTTTACTTTCCTGTATAATAGTAGATGTTGTACAATAAACAAATTTATTAAAGTATGTAAAATGTTGTGACTGCGGTTTACAATATAAATATTTAATTTTAATTTAAAAGCATTTTGTAAACTTAAAAATAATTATCGTCTGCATTAGCCCGTGTGCACAATAGGCGAACGTTAAACAAAATAAAAATAATTAATTATAAACAGAAATGATTAGTTTGAATACCCTTTGAAATATTAGGCATTAAATTTATTTTTATTGCTACAATTATAAGTAGTAAACTATACATTATCCTCAGCTTTTTAGATATCATAATTTTATAATTATACTCTTAATACACTATTAACGATAAGAAATCTGTAAACATATTTGTGTATGTATATACACAAATATTTAACTATATTTATCTAATTTGATATTGATTTGATATTAGATATTTAATTTGATATTAGATACTTAACTAATTTTTACGTTTTTCTTGTTTTAGATATACCAACATGATAGAGTCTATGGGCGTTATAAGACGATTTATTAAAGAAAAACTCCTTTCAATTTTGTAAGTTTTAACTAAAAGTAAAACTCGTTTCATAAATTGTTATTATAAGTATAAATCAGCTGTAATTCGGGAACGTTTTCCCGTGCTTCCATTATAAAACATTACTGTGAGTAAAATTTTCGTTTTTATTAATTATTATTAGTGTCCAATTTAACGCGCCAATTATTTAAAATTGTCAATTTAAATTATTGAATATTATTTTTTAAATAGTACGTTGTTTCAGCGAGCTGCTAATGTTAGGCTTAACGAGAGGAGTGAATAAAAGAAAAAGTCTGCCGAACGGAAGAATGCAACGGAAATATGGAACGAAAGAACAAACGAATTTTGTCTCTACTTCACTCTTTCTTTTTCTTTCCCAATCCTGAAAACAGTACACGTGTATTATTTGAAAACGTCATGTTACTTTATTTTCGTTATTTTTCCTTATTGCACATTGTATCCGTTCATAATACATTCGAATTTAAACATTTATATAGATTGTCTATAAACGTTTATATTATACCGATGTTAATATTTCTAGTATTTAACAACATAACCTGAAACTTGTTATAGCCTATCAGCTGTTCAATGAAATCAGCTGATCCGTACGTACTAGCATAAAACAACTGATCTTTTACTATAACTGCAATAAATATTATCTAGGTTTACGTATTTGTTTATTTAAACAAAACAAGGTATTTGTAAACATATCTTCAAACTAATTATATATTCATCAAATATAGCTTCGCCTCGAGTTTCACACGTGCACTTTTTATATTATTATTTGAAATCCTAAAATATATAAAATTATAATTTTTTCAGTTATTATTACAATTTAGTATATTGCTCGCAATTTTGCATATTTCTATCTTTTATACGATTATTTCAGCAGAGATATACATGATAAATCCAAATAAACGTATTGACATTACCAATTACTTTCATTATCGGCTTAAAGCAAAGTATGCATTATCACTGCGTAGTAATAGTGAATTAACTCCATAACTGTCTATTTAAACAAAATTAAACAACGCTAACTTTTAACAGTGATTTTTGAACAGATTTGTAAAAAGTTATTTTTAACAGGCCTCTAAACTTATGTTCTAGTTGTTATTTTTATATTTTTGGTTAGAAACTTGAGAACAAGGTTGATTCACTCTCTGAAAGGTTGTATTCTTTCTATATACACTAATGTCTGAAAAAACAATAATAATGATACAAAAAATATTCCATCATTTATTAACCAATTTAAAAGTAAAATTTTCAATTTCCATATGAAATTGTACAATTATTTTTCACATCTTTTTAAGATTTAAATACAAAACATGCGATATAATAAGTATAGAGCTCAGCAATATCACGCGAATACGCCAAGATTTATTAAGTCCTGCAAGGGATGCCGGGCAAATAAATTTTATACTTAGGTCACCCTTGTAAGGATATTATTTATGAGGTAATTTCAGCTAGGTTTTATAATTCCCTTGCAGGATATGTTTTAAATGCAAAGATAAGCAGAGCAAACATGGACGGGGCAGTTAAGCCCGGGCATGAGCTGCCCTTCTTTTATTTTTGCAAGAAATGTAATTCCCAGAGAGAGCTGCGGTTTGTTTGTTCTTGGCCGGCCCACGTTCTCTTCTATACGTGCCCCGCTCTAATTAACTTGTATCTCATTTACTTTGCAACAAAATGTTTTATTTTATTCTGTACAATAATTTTTAAGCTTGCTCGCTAGAATTTAAAAAAAAGTACAAAGGGAGAACGAGCAGAAATAAAACTCATTACTTTATTGTACATCATTCATGAACGTAATTCTTATTGTGCAAACTTATGCATTCGTGGAGAATCACTGGTTCTATGAAATTTTTAAACTACTGTGTTTCATTTGGAGCGAAAAAACGTTCGTAGATACAATAAATTATATTAATTAAAATGTGAATAATATCACGGTACTATTGCAAGCCAGAAGAGTTTAGCGTACAATGAATAAAGTACTGTATTTGCATTCGTTCGGAACGTTAACTAGACAGTTGTGTGATTTTAAAGAAAGCACATACTGGAATAAAATATGTTGCTATTTTATTAAGATGTAATCTTAGCATATTATAATATCACCATGGTATTGTATAATATACTAATCATTTTTAATTAAAAAAGTCACTTTTTCCCATATTAGTACCATTTGTATTATAATACCATGTATTTACATATATGATTATACATTAAGCTAAATCTGGCGTGTGTCTTCATAAGTGAAAGAATATAAGCAAAATTTGATTAATTTAGTTTTATATATAAATTCTGGCGACATTCCCCGATTTTTGCTTATATATATATTTTTATTATTATTTATGGAGCACATTTGAGAAAAATTGCATCAAATATTTGTTAAAGCTTATTTAAAAAAAGAAACACTTTATTAAAGTTGTACTGTTATTACAAATTTTGGATTAATTAGTTTGTTTATTAGTTGGGTTTAACAATTTTTACATTAACACTATAAATGGTACAAACCGAAACATTGTATAGGCTTTCTTTTGTATTATATTAATTCCTTAAGAGTGCGATTCGGAAGGGATGACAGAAAATGAACCAAATTTATAACAAATTGTTTCATTAAAGTTAATAAATGAACTAAATTAATCAAATTTTAAATAAAAGATACTAATATTTTAAAAATAAAAAGGCACAGTAGCAGTTTCAGTTTATTTTTTTCCATTAAAATATATTTTTTTCATTTAAAATTTTGTATTTACATATATGATTATACATTAAGCTAAATCTAGCGTGTGTCTTCATAAGTGAAAGAATATAAGCAAAATTTGATTAATTTAGTTTTATATATAAATTCTGGCGATATTCCCCGATTTTTGCTTATATATATATATATATATTTATTATTATTATTATTTATAGAGCACATTTGAGAAAAATTTATCAAATATTTTTGAAAGCTTATTTAAAAAAGAAACACCTTATATTTAAAAGTGTTTTGGAAAAAATATATTTTTTGAAAGTATAACAACAGTTTACGAATGCCAAGTTTGATGGAAATCGGTAAATTGTTTTAACATCCAGCAATGACTTGAAAACAAATAAATTTTAAAATATATTTATAATAATTCTTTACATATACATTTATAGTAGGATAGTCAAATTTATAAAATCTTTTTATACTTTAAGTTATGAAATGTATAAATAAAGTAAATAGAATAATTTCCAAAGTGTCAAGGTAAAATTTAAAACATTTGCTAACTTGGAAAGTAGTAATATGAATATTATATTGTTAAACCATTCATTAAGTGTTCTTACATGTTTCTGGAATGTTAGATATTTATAATTATGTCTAACTCGCCTATCTAACCGTTTAAAAGAAATTCAAACAATTTCAAAAGAAAACAATTACCAAATATAATTTATTGAATGGGTCAAACATACAAATATGCAATTTTATAAAATATGATTTCTTAAAACATATTTTATATCGTAAGAAATGTCTACTGGATTGTAAATGTATATTTTAAAGTTATTATAATTTTATTAAATATTATTATTTGAAATGAGTTTTACACAGGGTAATATTGCATATTGATTATTTAAAATACTGTGTAAAAATTTATAGTTTAAATTTTGCGGTTTGTCTTACATACGTTGTGTAAATCTAAGGTTTACCTCGATAAAAATACAGAAATTATCAAAACTAAGCGTATATTAAATTTACAACTAGAAATTTATCAATTGCAATAAAAACATTAAAACTATATTTTCCTACTAATACAAACTATCTAATAGCAATGTTTATTACTTTCAGAGCCGCGGCATTAATGTTTCTCTTCATGACGCCATTAGACTTGGGAATGAAGCCGGCAGACATAATAACGGGAACGGCAGTGAAAAACCTAAGCGACACCGCGACCCAGTAAGCTATGCATGCAATAAAAGTAGCACGTTCCATTGTGTCTGTCTCTTTATAAAAATTCCGAAACAGCACTTAGACTGCAGCAATTAGCTATTTTAAGCTTTAAATGTGTTCTGCGTTAACCCATTTTAACGTTATGCACTTTATTTTGTTTTAAAGGTTATTATAAATTCATTGTTTTTATAGATAAAAAGTACATATATTTTGCCATAATTATTAATTATAATATTCTATTACAAAGGAATAAAACGATTTTTATTCAATTTCTTAATAAGTTTGTTCAACTTTTTAATAAAAAAATTTGCGCCTTGTTATAACTATTTGAATTTATACGTTATATTGCACTAATCTACACAAACACACACACACACACACACACACACACACACACACACACACACACACACACACACACACACACACACACACACACACACACACACACACACACACACACACACACACACACACACACACACACACACACACACACACACACACACATATATATATATATATATATATATATATATATATATATATATATATATATTTTTTTTTTTTTTTTTTTTTTTTTTTTAACGTCCGACTATTGTGCACACTTGGGCTAATGCAGACGACGGGCTGATTTATAGCGTATGAAAATGCCAAGCCCTGGCCGGGAATCGAACCCGGATCCTCGGGGTGAAAGCCTAGTACGCTAAAACTGAGCCACCGATGCGGCAAATCTACATATAAACAATTTCGTACTTATAGAATACTTATAAACTTAATTCGTTGTTTATTTTATAGACGTTCGTAAAACATTGTAACGGCGTTATTAACTTTAAATTATAAAACGAGTTTGGATATTTAAAGTTTTCCACGAAAAGGAAAGGAAACGAGAGAGAAATTTATAAAATCTACCAATAAATTTAGAAAGTTGAATAAGGTAATGTTACGAGATACACGTTAACGGCTAAAATCTAATTAAATCACTTTACTTACTAACGTAAAATATATTTTAGAAAACTGTCTGTAAGTTACGTTATTACACGCATTATTGTTAAAAAACGTAAAATAATAAACAAATATAATTACTATGTTCAGTATAATAATCTGCCTTCCCTAGCTTCGTCAATTCTACTTTCGTTGACGCGTTTCGGAGAACTTCCATCTTCAAAAACTATTTCTATCACTATATCTATCAGATAGATATAGTTCTGAAGATGGAGGTTCTCCGAAACGCGTCAACGAAAGTAGAATTGACGATGCTAGGGAAGGCAGATTATTATACTGAATATAGTGACAATAATCCTAGCAGAAAAGAAGAAGAATATAAAAAGAATTTCAACAAACCTAATATTAAAATACGACAATATTACGATGTGCATTAAACAAATATTATTAAATTATTTTGAAAAAAATTAATCTTAAAACAAAAGTTGTGTGAAACAATTAATTATGTATATTAAAATATTAAATTTAAAAGCAATTTAATTATGTTGAGATTTATTATAAAATTACAAGAAGAGTAAATACTTTAAAAATTAATCGCTTTATATTATATACAAGAAAAGTAATTGTTATTTTTAATTTGAAATTATTTGTGTAGCCTAAATGGTTTCCCTAATTTTACCTACTTCCTATTGTTTAGTATCTATTAATAACAATTTTACACACACACAACACACACACACACACACACACACACACACACACACACATATATATATATATATATATATATATATATATATATATATATATATTACAATAATTCAAATTCATAAGCACCAACATGATCCAATTTTAATAATTAAGTTCCTAGCAAATATAGAAATAACAATAACAACACGTCTGTGTTTAAACTATTAACGATTTATTACAAAATTATTTTGCAAGTGTTAGGGCAATTTTTACTGTTTTAAACACAACGTAAAATCTAATCAAAATAACAAATATAACCAACACTTTAATCATATATCTTATTTTGTTTATTTAAATGTATTGAACAAAATAACCTTTACCACAAGTGCAAAGGTTATAAATAGATCATTTGGAATAAAAAACTTTCGTAACACAAAATTTCAAAATAATATATATATATATATATATATATATATATATATTATTTCTATATATATATATATATATATATATATATATATATATATATATATATATATATATTAACATGTATTACAGTCGTTCTTAGCTTTGTCATTTATGATGATGGCGTGAACTAGAAATATTAACACGATTTAAAGTGAAAAAAGAAAAGAATAAAAGCAATTATTTCCATAAAAAAAGTGACACAACTATGAAGTTTTCCAATATATTTAATAAATATTTACAATAATGGAATCGCTGTAAACTTGTTTTTATATCTACTTCTTGGTATTCAATAAGAAAAATAATTAAGTGACGTACCTCTTGATAATTAAATTCTAATTCTTAGCAATGAATAACATGAATAATTAACTGACATTTACCTTTTTGCAACTGAATTCTAATTCTTAGTAATAAATAAGAAATATACTTAAATGACGTTTACGTCTTGATAACTAAATTCTAATTCTTAGCAATTAATAAAGGAAAAATTAACTGACACTTACATCTTGACAGTTATATTCAACTTCTTGGCATTAAATAAGAACAATTAACTGACGTTTATCTCTTGACCACTAAATCGTATTACTTCATAAAATTACTCGATGACTCCATGAAAATTAATTTCCAACTAAAAAAGTATTTATTACGCATAAACTAACATTTCAAAAATCATTTAACCTCATTTAGTACGATAAGAAACACTAACCGCCGTTCTTATAATTCTCTTCAGTCAAATTTGAATATTAAAGTTCTAATTTATGCAGACTTTAATTCTGCTTTCAAACGTAAAATGAGATTCTGTATATATGTGAAATATAGTGAAATAAAATAAGCGCGGTACGCTGCTATTGCGCTAACGAGATAGAAGCGAATTTCTAAAATCATTCCATTTTTATACATTTTAAAATTTTGATATCACCATTAGATGTTTTTAAAGGTGACTGCGATGTTTGAATCAGATTTTTAAAGATATTCAAAGCAAAAAAAGCTATGAATAATTTTCGAAGATTTGAAAAGGCAGCTATTTTGAAACGAACGAATTTTGCTGGTTAACGTACTTGTTCGGACCAAAATTGTGAACTTCAGCGTGCTAAAACACACACACACACACACACACACGCACATATATATATATATATATATATATATATATATATATATATATATATATATATAATTCTAAATATTCATCAAAAAGTGATTAACAGTACTCATTTCAAGGTATTCATACTGGGTCTTCCCGAGATGGTTCAATAGCTTATTTTTCCATTAGAAATTCATTAAATGTTATGATTTTAAGATTTTCCAATTAATGCTTTTTGAAACGAATTTTGCTAATCCACGTACATACCGCGAAGCAAATACCAAAATACAGTTTTGTGTTAAACCTGACCAGCTTCGTTCATGACCTGCGCTTAAATCCATAGACCTCATTTCGTCATTCATTTTTCAATCGAAATTATTTAAAAATGCGGTAATACTAACACGGGCTACATTTTGAGTGCACTTATATTGGCATCGTCTAAAGCGAGGAATTATTTACTCCTTGATATTTAATTTAATTTAGTCAAATCAACATCCCACAGCTAAATTCTACACCTTAGTAAAAAAACTTACGTGAATTGCCGAAATTTAAAATTATTTCAATCTGAACACCAATTTTAATTGTTCTAAATGGAACAGCTTTACCCAAGAGGTAATCCTATCACTTTTTGTTTTTAATTAATTTTTAACAATTATTTTTTGTATTGGTCTTTATTTAATCATATATGATTACACAGTATGTAACAAAACGTGATGATAATTCTAATCTTGTTATGGAAGTCATGGATCGATCTTAATTTAATGGTTCCAAGCTTGGACTTAATGTGATGACCTCTCCAATAGTTCATTTTAAAATTGATATTATCTAATAACTTAATAGTACAGAAAAGCGTTAATATTTAAAATAAAATATCGTTATATTTTTTTAATAAAAACAATTTTCTTATTACTTGTAATATCGTCAATTAATTGGACAAATTTTTGTTCAAATTTGGGGTGCATTTAACGCTGTTTTGCAACGTTAGCATTTAACGTAATAAATGTTGTTTCAACATTACTCTTCTGGCTGTGAGGCCACGTAAATAAATATAAGCTTACTTTTTTAAAAGGGCGGATTTTAGGAAGAGTGCATAAATTAGAATTTTAAAAAATAATCCCCTAATATAACACGAGATTCGCTTAATACCCCTAGGCAGTCATTAGGGTGGTCGCGAATTCACAATAAATCCCAGTTTCTGAAAAGGGAAGTCGTACCCTGCCCGAAGTTTCAGGATGTTACCTAGAGTATATTCGTTCTTTAGGGGAATCGGATCTTGTTTTATTTTTATTTATTGAAAACATTGTTTCACTTACAATGTTTGTTTGAAATGTCTGTTGTTAAGTTTTACAAACAATATGCAAATTGTACGTCGTACCATTAGCAAAATTTCAGTTACTAATGCTAAATTAATCAAAGATGTTCATAATTATCGACGCATATTTACAATTGTTATGATCCTAAAGATGTCTCAAAAACAAAAAGAAATGTGTAAAATATGCAATTAAATTTCTTTTTATATTAAAAATATTTAATTGCCTATGATACAACTGTTTGTTATAAAAAGGTAATTATCAGTTTTACATTGTTAGCAAATTCACAATAAAAACAAGCTTGTCCCATCTGTACTGCGGTAATGATTCAGATTCACTAAGTCAATAAAATAAGTACAAATCCTATTTAAAATTTTAAACGTAAACATGGCCGTTATTATAACACAAACAAATTATTTCTCTAGGAACATATTACACTAGCAAAGATATTTCTGAAATATTTGATGAAATTTTCACCGTATGTCATGTTCAAATATTTGTCAAAGTTGTATCAAAGAAGAAATATTACATTCGTCAAATTTCTTTGATCAGCTAACTACATATATTTTGGAGTTATCTATAGGCAAGTGCAGTAGTTGTAATGGATCGAATAATGTTTATTTGTTATACCGCGGCATTAATCGCTTATGTTATTGTTATGGTGCTACTAAAGTAAAAGAGAGGAAAACGAAAAAACTAGTTTGAGTCCGACTATGGGTACAAAGAAAAAGATACCAGGTGTAAATGCCAATATTATTAAAGAATTGCATTTGGAAGATCGTGATGCAAGTAGATTAATTTTAAGTATGAGTGTTTTAAATCTCGGATTTTTATTTTTGTATCAGTGAATATCACAGCCACTCTTCTTTTTTATATCGTATAATTAATAGACTGCTTCAAAAGTCTATGACGATTTCACCATAGTTTTAAAGTGTATGTAACGAATGGAACGGAAGAAATTGTAACGTGATATTTGGCGCTACTAATATTTTTGAAACGAATTTCGTCACTTATATATACTGCTTTATTTAAAAATTAAAATGAATTCCCTATACAGAAGTGGTAAAATTTTAAAAAATCGGATTTATTTATTTTTTAAAACATTTTAACGATTTTAAAATAATAATATTTTAGTTAAATAGCAGGTTTAATTGAAATATTTAAAGCAGAAGAATTTCCTATTCACTATTTATGTGTAATAAATAAACTTTTATAATACAATTTAAAAATGAAAAGAATTACAACTGAACACTTTGAAACATTATAATATGTTTAGAATTTGATGCAAAGAAGTGAAAACCATCAGGACGTATAACTGTGACTTTTTTATAATAAACTCTATAGTTTTATTTATAAAGTTAATATATTTCTAGATAAAAAAAATGATCAATGAAATTTAACGTTTCTGTGATAGTGTATTATGCCCCTTAGCAAATAAATTACTACACATAACTATTTTGAATTTCCGTCATTATAAACGAAATTTGTTTGTTCCAGTACTTTGGATAACGGCTTGATGTAGTTGTTACTTTAATAATATTTTATGTCGTTTGAATTTTGTACGTAAATATTCGTTTATTGTGATATTACTTAATGTTTTGGAAATGAACATACATGGCACAAACAAAACATTTGCGTGCTGTGAATATATTTTGTGTTTAACTTTTAATAAATAAAAAATACACAAGTGTATGATAAACATATATTCAATGCTTTTTAAAACCAGTAAAATCGTTTTTGTTTGTTTCAACGTATAAACAATTTTTGTTTAACTAATTACATAATTTTTACTATTATCAACACATTATTAGTAAATACATACTATTCAGTATTAATAATAAAACTAATTGGTTGTGTTGTATTGAAAAAAAATTACCATTTGTTAACTTTTGAAAAAAAATATAGCCTGAATACCACCAATAAAGAAGTGATCATTTCCATTGAATTAATATTTCCCCTAATTAATATTGAATAAACCGACTCGCTCTGTATAGAATATCCGTTGTAAAAACGCAATTTCCAAATGAAAATATAACGAAGCTGGCGCGACGCCTCTTGGATTGCACAGTTTTAATTATATCAGGTCCGCACAGAATCAAAGTGCCAGAAAGGTGGATCGGCAACGGAGCAGGAAATTAATGTTGGAAGCAACGCACGGTCGAGTGGTCTTGGCAGGAAATTGCCTCTGCCAAAAGAAATAAATATGGCAAGAAATGTGTCCAGAGACAGTGTCCAGGAGCGAGGAATAAATTAACGAACCCTTTGAGCGGATAAATTAATGTATTTTAAGCTCTCTGATTTTTACCCCGACCCGATGCGCCATTTTAGAAGAAATTCCAGTTATATTACAACGTTTGGGTGTTGATGTTACAATGGATGAAGGCACAGAGTACTTTTATAGTATCTTCGTACGCTAATTTTAAACCGTTAACAATGTGTTAAAGCTAAGCTAAATCAATGAAAATATTATTATTTCTGTAAACTTTAGTCAATACAATTTTTACCTAGATTAAGAAGTGGCGTATTAAACTGAATGAAACAAAGCTGTATTACTTTCTAAAATAAAAAAAAACATTTTATCTCCTGATATTTTCCTAAACGAGCAAGGTGACTTGAGCCAAATATGTTTGTATGACCTTAGATTTGTAACTATAGTGGAAGGAACATGTTAAGAAGAAACGAAGGTGAAATATTGAAATTGAGGCGTGTGTTTCAGATATGAAATCTAATCTGGACTTATTTCACGCAAATTTGCAACAACAAAAACAATGCAATACTTAAGTGAAGTGAGGCTAATGCTCTGTGGGAAATAAGGCATGCTTACCTGCATCGTGATCTTCACATCAACTGGTTGCTGAAGAAATTATCAGATATTTAAAGAAGTATTTTCTTCTTTCACGAAAATGTCAAGGTTCATGAAAATTCTGAGGTTGAGGAATTTGCAATAGAGTCGACGATAGACTAAAGTAAAAAACCTGTGGCAATAAAATTTAAGGTCTAGTTTAAGAGTCTACTAAAGACTTTATTTAGTAATGATGTCCTTTATCTATGAGTCTATAATTAAAGGATATTCACTAGTCGGTCTTGTCACGAATAAAATTCGTATAAACAAACAAAATTTAAATTCTTTTTATGTTCTTCTTCTTTTCTGCTAGAATTATTGTCACTATGTTCAGTATAATGATCTACCTTCCCTAGCTTCTTCAATTCTACTTTCGTTGACGCATTTCGGAGAACCTCCATCTTCAAAAACTATATCTACAATCAATACTATATATCTTGAGTATAGATATAGTTTTTGAAGATGGAGGTTCTCCGAAACGCGTCAACGAAAGTAGAATTGACGAAGCTAGGGAAGGCAAATCATTATACTGAACGTAGAAACAAAATTTAATGAGAGTAAAATGTGTAACGTTATCATTTCTTGAAAGTATGTGTAGTGTAATTTTTTGATTAGATTATTTGTTGATTGTAAATGTGTCTTCATTTTTATTTATTTTTTTAATAAATCAAGACATCACATAAACTGTCAATATTGGCATATTAAGTGGTTAAAAATGTTCTCTGGCCTACACTCGTTATTCATACTGACTGCCTATTTTGAATATTTGTTTTGCAATGATAATTTTCTGTAGGCCTAAATATATTTTCGATCAAAACTTTAAATTTTCCTAGTTGAAACAATGAAATGAACACCGATAAATGGTCTTTTCAGGTGTGAACAATCATGAAAATATGATTTAACGAAATTCCAGTGCATGTTAATTTCATTTAAACTTAACCGAAACTGGATATTCTCTTATAGCTATAAACATGTCTTAATTAAAAATACGTACATCTTATTATTTACACCATTCATTTATAGGCCATAAATACATTAATTTAGATATTAGTAAGTAATTACAACTTAATATCTATTTAAAGAAATAAAGACAAAGATTTAACAATTTAAAACGTTCATAATTTTCACTTTATCACATTTAAAATTACAAAAAATATGGCGCTTGTAATGCCAATCCATTTTCAGACATCCTCATTAAAAAATAGTCTGTACTTATAAGCACACAAACCGTATATAGGGGACAGAAAATTCGCAACAGTAATTCTATTTTAACAGCAATTAAAAAAGAATTAAAATAAGGCCTAATTTTTATGAAGGTTATTAAAGTGTACGTATGCATATCGTAACTTACATGTACATAAATGTAGTTCTTGTAGAAAATTTGAAAAAAATGTAGTTTATTGTTCGGGAGCAAAAAAAACAAGATTTTACAATGGCAGATTTGTCTTATTTATCTGCCAAAGTTAAACTAAAACCTACTGAACCTATTTTGAAAATTTTTCCATGTAGTTTCGAAACTAGATTTTGTTTGGTAAATAATTATTGAATGTAATATATATTACGTGAAGTGTTCGATAATTGTTTTGTAATTTGAATACAAATTTAAATTACAAAATAATTGTTGAGTAATTACTTTATAATTTATAAAAGTATAACATATAAGAAAAACGTACAACGCAGAATAAACGCTATTCCTAAATTATTTTCTTAGTTTAATTACTTTAAATTTTTCATAATGTTTGCAAAGGGTATTTTAATATATGCATTACGTTTTATAAAAAAGCCTTAAATGAAATAACGTACACAAAAAGGGTTATTAAAATTTTGCAAATATCTCTCCCCAGGCCGTGTCGAATGCACCCAGTTATTACTTTTGAAAATGAGACGTACCGCCTCGTACAAGAAATTTCAATAATTGAGTTAATTTGTGGCTCAGGGAATGCCGGAATGATTTGATGAAAACGAAATTGCATATTCATGGAAAAAAATGAAGTGTAGAGTTAATAGGCAGATCGACGAGTTCGTGTAAACCCAACATGAAGGTACACTTCTCTGATACGTGAAAACATAGACTAATTAATATTTTTTTAATAAAGCTAAACACATTCGATAAAACATAGTTTTGATATTTTACTGTATTGTTTAGAACGATAAATACACATTAAAAACCTGCTTTATTTAAAAATTAAAATGAATTCCCTATACAGAATTGGTAAAATTAAAAAAAAATCGGATTTATTTATTTTTTTAAACATTTTAACGATATTAAAATAATAATATTTCAGTTAAATAGTAGGATTAATTGAAATATTTAAAGCAGAACAATACTCTATTCATTATTTATTTGTAATAAATAAACTTCTACAAAACAATTTAAAAATGAAAAGAATTACAACTGAACACTTTGAAACATTATTGTATGTTTAGAATTTGATGCAAAGACGTGTCAACAATCAGGACATACAACTGTGACTTTTGTATAATAAACTTTATAGTTTTATTAATAAAGTTACACATGTGTGAGAAATAACTAATGTATGTACCACAAATAAATTCGTTTAACATAACGAATACGTATTTAACACATATACGTATAACATTTACGTCAAACAAATATTATCATGACAAAGATGATTAATTTCTTTCTCAAAGTTGGTACACCTGATTAACTGACGCTATTTCTGCAACAACACAAAATATCGAAAATTAAAATAAATTACATATTTTATTTAGTTTTCCCGACTGATAGAGAATTCATAATGCCCGTTCATATTTGTACAGTAACGGTCGGTGTTATAGGCAATTTTGTAAAAAAAAATTCCTTAGAATACGGTAGAACAAATTTACATCATCATAAACCAGTAAGTTTATTGAGTAAATTTTTATGTATTAAGTAAAAAATAGAAATAGTTAATGATGGTTAAAAACAATAGCATTTCCAGTATTAATAGCAACAATAAATAAAATGATTTCAACTTATTAATACCTCAGTTTTTCTGAAAAATTAATTACCATGATTTTAAATTACAAAATCTTTTATTTTTACTCTGCTCTTGTTTGCACTGTAGACGTCCTGAAACAAAGTGTTTAATATTTATTTTGTAAATACAATTGTAAATTAGAATTTAAATTGTTTTATTAATATTTTTTAAACATTTTAATCATTTATGTTCAAATGTTTCATTACGTTTTAAAATGTACGTTTCATATTTTTCTTAGAGTTGTTTTTAATTTTAAATTGCAAATGAAATTTATACATTACCTTTTGAACTATTTACAAACACTATATTTATCATAATTATATTTATTTATTTTACTCATACAAAAAAACTTTCATTGTAGCTTAAAATGACGAACACATTAGAAAAAAGTTATTTTCACAAATTAAAATACAGAGATTTTTTATTAGGAAGTAAATAGCTTTCTGAAACAATTAGATGAACTTAATTAAACAAATGTAATTGTTTTGTTTGTGAAGCTTTAGAAAAAATGTAATGCAGTTAATTAGATTTGGTGGGCTACTTTTCATTAATTATGTATTAATTTTCAAAAAATCTTGTCATTAAAAAAACAAAGACTAGAAATAGTCTTTGCAAATTTGTTAGAACATGAAGAATTTTTAATTAGCCTACATGAAAACTAACAACTACCATAATTATACTTGTTTACAAATTTATTTGTTATAAAATAAATAGCCTACATTTTATTTAACAAAATAAATAGCCTTACAAGTTTATTTATAAGTACATACACAAATTTATTTTTTATAAAATAAATAAATGTTATGTAACAAAAGAAAGAGTCTTATATTTATAAATATATTACAAAATTGGGTATTGCTGATTTTCGGGACTTCTAAAAAAAATAATGCTTTAACATTTTTTTGGTTTTATTATGTTATTTCGTTGAGAAATATTAACCAGCAAAAGGTTAAATTAATTATGACAAATTATGATTTTGTACCATTTATTACGGAACTATATCTGACAAAGCAGTGGCTGCTTTATATCTCTCTTAATAATAATAAATTTTGTAGCTTTTACAGAATACTATTTATGTAAACAACAACCAAGTGAAGTTCTGAAGTTCTTTTTTTAAAAGTTTAAAGATTGTAATGGAAAAAATAATCTTTTCATTATTAATAACACGCATTTCATTAATCATTTTCGCGATGAAAAACACGTAACCTACAGAATTAAACAACCAACATCCGAGTCGAAATAGTTGCTGAAGTATGTTTACTTAATATCCTAGTCGAGTTAGGTTTGAAGTTCTATTTATGTTCTTTTCATTATTAATAATATGCAAAATTAATCTTTTACGCGATGAAAACACTTCTATTTTCGCGAGGTAGTCATTTTTAGGTTATGTTTTTTACTTCTATTTTCATTTTTTTTTGTAACTTCCCGTTATTTTTGCACTTTTATATTTTCGAATATTAATATTGGGCATGCAATAAAGCGATTCGTTACAAAATTACCAACATTGAGAAAAGTCCCCAAAACTCAGTTTTACAAATAATTGTATAACTTTATATTTGTGCAACAAAAATATAACATTTCTAATTCATAAAAATGTAAACAAAAAATATTTTAAAAGACAAAAACATGCTGTATACACTCCAAGTACTCATTTCGGGAGGATTGTAAAGGCACGGTGAATAACATTATCGCAAATATTGCAAGTTGTGAATCGCACCCTGCCAAAAGCTCTACTCCCATTGGTCGAGAGCTGGGGAGGAAAAAAACCGACGCGTTACTTGCAACGCATCGCTGCCATATGTAGACGCCTTCCTAAATAAGGTGGAAGATTATCTTCCGTACGGCGCTATTCATCAAATATGGTTTTTGAATTGTTTAAAATTGTCTTGATTCAGTTCTCAAAAGGACATGCTGCAACTGAAGTGTTGACCTATGAATTCGAATTTTGTTTTTCATAACTTCATTCAAATTAAATTTAGACTATCTTTATTATTCTTTATTAGCTCATTTCCATTGGGAAAATGAGCTATTGGCGTAGCATCAATTGAAGACTTCGAACCGGGATCTGAAATTACCACTTATCCTGACCTCTAGGTTAATTTTTGATGAGATTTTATATATATATATATATATATATATATATATATATATATATATATATATATATATATTATGTATAGTAGTTTTAATATCATAATTACAAATTTCTAGAAGTATTACAAATTATTATTTTTTTGATTAACAACTAAATACATTATACCAGTTTTAGAACAAAATGTATTTTTAAACTTCTGCGTAACGTCTGTTGAAAATCAGCTGGTTTTCTACGCGGTGAGAGCTAAATTTTGGAGCTCCCCGCCCATTTCGGAATTCTTCGCAAATATATTTGTATAGGCCTACCTTAACAGAAACTGTCAAAGTTTTGCTTTCCAAATGTTTTTCCTAAGTCGCTGAAATATCTTGTATTTGTTTTTTTTATATTCTATTTGAAGTGCAAAACTAAATTTTGAGTGACAATGAACACTCACTTTTCACTTACTCTTCTGAGTCTTGATATATCTGTATGCATTTTTTCTCTTTTCGCCCTTACTTTACGTATATATTTCCGTTGTTAAGGTTACCAAAATGTATTAAAATTAGCGCCAAATAGAAGTTCATAATTTTACACCCATTAAAATCTGCTTTCTTGCTCAAAATATTTTCCTATATGTTATATGACAGCGAATATAGAATGTAGAAAGGCTTACGTAATATTACACAATTTCACATGAACCTGAAAAACTATCTTTATTTTATTTAAAAAATCCTATCATATTCTGAAAAATTATTTATTATTATTTATGGTATCATTAGACATTATGGTTTAAAAATATTTTAACATTGATTTTAAAATACATTGAACCAATGATAATCGTTTTTTTGCCATAAAATTAAAAAACATGTATAAAAGTATTAATTATTTAAAACATACTACATTTTTTATTAATAATATATGTACTATATACTTTACAATCTACTTTTTATCTATGAATGCAAATTAGATACAATTCACATGTTATACATTCGTCGTCTTCAATGTTATACTTTTATTTCATGGTGTACAATCACACATTTACAACATTTCAAATTTGTAACAAATTTTACTGTTTTCCAACCTCTATTTTCTTTACTTTTTAAATATATATTTTATTATTTCCTTGTTAGCACTTTATATAACAAATAAAAAGGTTTATAACACTTAAAAAGCTGTTTGTGCTAGATATCTCTCTATCGCCCACTTTGTATTTTAATCTACGAAATACAATTATCTAATGACATTTATTCAAAAAACACAATTTTACTTTGTACTTTTATCGTTTTATATATAGATATACGCGAGGGAAATACATTTAAATTCACTCGAGTTTTAATTCTATTTAATAAAATACATTGTGTACTTTAGAATAACCTTTCACACGTTTAAACAATAACCCAATTATTTCATTATAACAAGTACTTTTCAGTCAGTTATTTCTGGATCAATTCGAAAAGTAAAAACAACGAGCCCACATCTGACACTGCGGCAGTATTTGTCCAAGCGCTCTAGTGGGCGCTGTGGGCTATTTTTTATTTGCAAGTAAAATATTTTCCAGCGGAACGTATAATGCGTCCGGCGTTTCGATCATACTTGAACCGAACAAAATGGCCGAGTCCTAATTACTGATAGACGAGTGCCACTTATTGAATCGCCGCCCCTTCCCGTATGATAATCATAAAATGCTGATTTCCGCCCCGCCTACTACCCCCCGGCTGTCACAGTTCGATGGTAAATCATGATCAGGTGTTGCCCGCAAGACATCATCTTCATAACGGGCTTCATTAGTATTCGAAATCTGTGAAACAGGGCAAGTAAGCTTTACGCACCAAATAATGATTCTAATAAGCAGATGAGTGGATTCTTCAGCTGGGACCGCGGTATTAATTAATTTCAACTCTTCAACCCTTGCTTTAATTAATTTTAACTTTGGAAATTTGAACTCATGGAAATTTTACAAGAGTATGTAATATTGGCAAAGAATTTAATATTGGAGCATTTTAATAAGTACCGGTTTAATTTTGTTAAAACGTGCAGAATATATTTTCCCTTACACGAAGCAAATTGAAATGCATGCCTTGGACGTTTCTTATTTGAAAATTGCCAATCAATTATGCTATGCTTTGCTACACTCATAAGGAATTTTGTTGTTCCTTTTACTTTAACACTGGTCTATGCATAAGAAAAAGTCTAAGATCGTAAAGAAAAATATATTTTAAATTTTATTTATTCGATATAGTTTCTGGTTACCCGAGAACCACTCGCGTCTGTTTATCTGTTTACATTGCTGGAGAATGAACTAATTGATACAATTAATGAAATTTGTTATGTGGTTTTAGTTTGCGCATATGTAAGTAAAATGTTTACAAGAAAATAGATTCTTTATGGACATTGTTGGCCACAAAAATTTTAAAATATGAATTTCTCGAAATTGGTCCAAAAGATTGATTTTCAAATTCGCCAAGTTGTAGTCCGTACGTACTCAAGCAACGTACTAAACGTACGATCATGATTCAATTGTAGCAAAAAAAGTAAAAAAACTGATCTAGTTTCTCAAAACCTGTTGATGATATTTTCGATATATTTGCAGACACGTCTAGTGAGTGTACCACATTGAAACGTTCACAGTTCGGAACTAAATTGAAAGAACATTTACAATAATATTATGCGCAGTTAATTTCTTTTATGATGTGAGCCTTAAATACGACCAATTTTGGAGCAAAATACGATGAACCGATTTCGAGTAAAGGAATTTAGTTTTTCTTTTCTTTTCTTTGTATCTTTTGAACAAGACTTTATTGCAGTAATATTTCAATATTAATTTGATTTTTTACAGAAAATAAAGAGCCCAATTTGGTTAATTGGTTAGTTGATTAACCAAGTTTGTAGAAAATTATTTAAACGCGTTAGAAAATCTTTCTGAAAACAATCGTAAGTATGAAAAGATTGAACGCGGAAGAACAGCTTTAATAAATTGCTTTAATTGAATAACAATAAATTAACTTGTGTAACGATGCAAGTACGAAATTCTTTTTTAATAAATTGTGTTAAACAATGCTCATTCTAATATTCTCAAATTCGGAAACAATTTAAAATTAATTTGTTTCCAACAAAAAATGTGTAACTAGTGATGTGCCATTTAAAAAAAAACATTGATCTTTTTCTATCACAATAAAAATTAATTTTAAAAAGAACTAATCCTTAAAATTGCGATTGCTCTGAATTTTTAATAAAAGAAAATGTACAAAGTTTGTGAAAAGTTTGTCAACTCTTATATTTTATTTGAGCAGCCCCATATTACAGTTTTCAAAACTTTTAAAAATTATTTTAATTGTTCTTAAAAAGTTAGTTTTAAAATATATCATTTCCTTACAACAAAATATTTTACACAAAACGTATTTTTTTTTTTTTTTATTGAACTAGCTTGGGAAATTAAATTAGATCAAAAATT
This sequence comes from Callitettix versicolor, assembly GCA_022606455.1. NCBI lineage: Eukaryota > Metazoa > Arthropoda > Insecta > Hemiptera > Cercopidae > Callitettix > Callitettix versicolor. The sequence goes on along the minus strand of CM040188.1, from coordinate 71,550,143 downwards.
TAGTATATGAAGAATCTCTACTTTAATAGAAATTGCTTGAAATTAAAAACATACACTAGGCTACACTTTTTTTAAAATATTCAACAATTCATTAAATTAAAAGAATTTCTAACGCGAAAAATATTAAAATTTAAAATCTACATAAAGAAGAAAATGAAATAACATTGTCCGCCTTGTGTATGTACAAGCTTTGTTAATTTATAGCGAAGTGTACACAACATTAACTAATGTTTGTGTGAACGTTGACTGTGTACAATGTTTTAATGAAATTTGCTCAGGAAAAAAGGAAGGAAAACGAAAAAACACAATGGAACAATGTGACCTGCTAACACAACAATGGGAAAATTTATGCCGCTAAGAATGTTCTACTAATTCTTGGCTTTTGTGAAATATTACTTTCAGAAACACTGCAGAAGAGGGTGGAAACAAACACACAAAATGGCCGCGTACTATTTCATTATAAAAACAAACGTTATAAAAGTTTTATTTTCCCGGAAAGTCATTTATTTAATTAAACAGCAAAAACCACGGTTTCAGTGTTATTTTTAGAAATTCGTCTGCAAAGATTTCTGTTCTGTTTTTTGTTACAGAATTTTAAAGGATATTATTACATTTAATTAATTTTCGTGGAAAGAAGTTCTTAATACATAATCTTAAAGAAAATATCTGGAAATAATAACAATATAGAATATCTTGCAAATATAAACAAACGTAGCAATGCGTTCTTTTACATTTGCCATCATTTATGTCAAATCAATAAACAAAATTTTGAAAAGCTTCCGCTCTCAAGTGTGTAACAAAACAAGAACATAAACCTGTTAAAATTCTAAAAACAGAGAACAAATGCTGAAGGCAGATACGTAAGTAACTTATATTCGATCAAAAATCTACTTAACAGTTGGATAAGTACAATATTAAATCAGGAATGTATGCAGGTTAAACGTAAACAATTTTCTGTCGTGTTCTTCTTTTCGGTTTAAAACGTTCTCCGACGTTCCGATTCCTAGCTTCCATTTTTCTCTGTCGCTCCACAGATCTTTTATCCAATCTGCTCTCTCTCTCTCTCTCTCTCTCTCTCTCTCTCTCTCTCTCTTCCTCTCTCTCTCTCTCAATCTTCCTGTCCTTTTTTTCTAATTCAGTCTTATGATTATGTGGTTTGCATTTTAGAATCAGTTAGGAAGTCGATTTTCGTTATCCTTTGGACATGGCCAAACCATTCGATTGTTTGTCGTAATGTCGGCTACAATGGTGTGCTTCTCATCCACGATTTCACGGATACTTATATTTCTATCTCTCCGTTTCGACCGACCTGTGGCTCTTCACCAATAGTCCATTTCTGTAGCTTCACACAATTTTCTGTTTTTAGTTTCAGAGGCCATATGATATTATACTTTTTATATGTGTTTTATATATTCTACGTTAATTTATTTTCGATATCTGTTGATCTCATAAGATGCTGTTCACTTTCCTTATTGCTCTTCTTCTCAAAGTGTTGTTCTTTTATCAGCGTGTCCAAGAATTTATTACTCGTAATTGTCATTCCCAAATACGTTGAAGTTGTACAATCTTTGATTTGTATGTCGTGTTCCAACAGAAGATTCCTGCTCTGCCCTCCAATACACATGTACTCCGATGATTTGTTTAGGCTTACCCCAAGTACCGAAATATGTTCTAGATCCTTAGAACCCTGCGCTATTACTATGAGGTCATCTGCAAAGGAGAGGGTGTATAAGATGTCGTTCATTGATGCACCCACTCTCTCACGTTTGTGTTTCCAGTTGTGCAGTGCTTCTTACAGGTAGATTTTAAACAATGATGTGGACAGGGAACATATTTAAGTCCCTTGGTGACTTTGAAACCTTTAGATATTTAATTCTTACTTTTACTTTTGCTGTTATATTTTCATATAATGTTTTCGCTGCCCTTAGTTATGTTATTACTATATTAGTATTCTCTGACACTCTCCAGCGCTTATTGTGTGGTTCACTGTCACGCGCCTTTTAAATGTCGACACAAAGGCAATGCACTTCCTTATTTACCGACATCTTCTCCTCAATTATTTGTGTTATACAGAACAAGTGATCTGTAGTCGATCTTCCTGCCTGAAATCCTGCTTGTTCTTCATCATTGTATTCATGTTCTGTTCTGGCCGTTATAATTTTTCCATATATTCTACTAATCAAACTTGTAACTTGTTACTGTTGTGCAAAATATTTGTAAGCATTGATAAGTTAAGAAGTTACATAATATAATTAAATATACGAGAATATTTTAATATCGTTACATGCTAACGGCACACAAGGCAGGGATGAAAATCACTTTGTGTTTCGGCAACACTGAGTCGCTTTGTACTGACTTCAACCGCCCACTTGTGCAACGTCAACGTCATACGCGTTCAGACTTTCAGACGAACTTAAATTTGTTATAAACGAAAGCTCAAAAGCTGCTGGAATCCAATGACTTAACGGACTAATAATTGACTTTTATAGCATTTCCAGTTAAGCTAAAATTCTAACTTATAAAACATCTATTAGATTAACAATATGACGACTGCCTCTTAAGTCAGATTCGCAATTGACGTGTCAAATAAGAAGCTGGTTTATACAATGAGACGAATATTCAAAGGAATAAGATTTACTTAGTTCAACATAGGAAGAGAATTATTTGGTAAACGTTTGAACAGTGTTGTCAGTAATGGTCAGTATATTTTTTCAATTTATATATAGAATTACAATCGATTATTAAATCTTTACTTCACAGATAAAACTGCATTCATATATTCCTCTATAGAATAAAAACTATTTTGTTCCAGAAATTTAAATATAAAAAATTTAAAATATTTTCCAACAAAGTTTTGGGCAGTTTATTAAATAGTTTAATTATATAGAAGCTTCCATGCGATTACGTAAGCCTAGTAAGAGGGTTGAACAAATCTCGTCTATTTTTATTGGTGTAATTATGTTTTGAGCTATGATCAACAAATTGTACAAGATTCCACTATTAATTGGCTTGAGATGACAAGGAATGATTACATAAAGGGGGAGGGAGCTGTCATTATTTTTAATTCAGAGATACTGGCTATACAGTACTCCCTGTCAGACTTAACTGTAATAATTCTTATAGATTTTTTTAAAAAAGACTTTGGAAATTCGACTGGAGTTATCTCCCAATCTAATACCATAGGTAGGACCTAAATAGTGAATGAAAACAGACATAAAAGCATGTTCTTTTCCCAGCACTTAATTATTTAGTAAGCTTTTGTTATGATACTCTCTTTTGTGCGCAAATGATACTAACTTGAATATAATATTACTGCTCAAATCATTGATATAGTTGAAAAAAGGAAATTATCCAGAACATAACCTTGCGACCTACCCGAGATAATCAGACATAACATTATTGTCACAAACATTTCCTACTTCTTATAAAAGACTAGTAATTTTAATATCGTAGTACGTAAGCTAATTACTATAATAAAAATGGCGTATATTAATAAGGCACATACCAGTAACACATGTTCTTCTCAACTGATGTAAATTTATCATTTATAACAGTTTCGACAACCATAAGAGTTGAATACCTGGGCCTAAAACCAAACTGATATTCATAGAACAAACTAGTTTCTATTAAATAGGCATAAAGTTGAACAAAACACACGATGCTTTAATCTTACTTAGCTTAGAAACTAAAACAATTGTTCTGTCACTCTCACAAGGACTCGCATTTCCCTTTTTGTTAGTTTTGTCAACATTAAACAATCAATAGGTATTCCCTTAAATTTAGATTATTTACTAGAGGAAAGGATAGTTCAACCCCAGGCACTACGATCGATTGACCTATTGTGCAACTTAACCTCTTAAAATACCTAGTTCAGCAGATTGATGCTCCTAATAAGTTCCAACAATCCATTGACTCGCTTACTCTGCTGAAGATCCCTAAGGTCTTGGAAACCAAAAACTCCTAGCCTCCTACTAGCAAGAGCCTCACAATCATAAATTATGTGACCTGCAGTTTCCTCCTATTTCCTACACAATCTACACACCGTTTCTCCGTGGTATACACCTATCCTGTTCATGTGCACCCTCAGACCACAGTACACTGTTGTGAGCCCCATGATCCTCCTGAGTTGTGCTTTGCCCAGGACATCTGCTGCCCCTTTGATTCCTCCAGAAGGAACTTTGTTTAAGACACGTTTACTATGGGAATGCCCATGAAAGTTATCCCATCTTACCTGGTGTTGACATGTAATCCACCATTAATAGTGGACCTGGCCAACGATAGAGAAATCCCTAAAGCCGGCTCAGGTCCCATAAACTCAGATGCAGATCCAAGCCCAGCCAGTCGGTCTGCCTCCTCATTACGCTCAACTCCCATATGCCCCGGGACCCAGTGAAGACCTGGTTATCCCGGGACAGAACATCAAGGTTCTTCCAACACTCCCAGACCAGCTTGGACTGTATTATAGGACCCGCAAGTGCTTTTATTGCTGCCTGTCTGTCGGTATGAATATGAATACGTGCCTTCTTGAAGCCTTGGTATTCCTTTAGTTAGCACTAAATTAATTAAATACGTTAATGACAGCATTATTACAACAATCATGTTTTGTTTGACAGAGCTTGACGAAACAAAAACATCCTCAGCTTGGGATAAAATGAGCCAATTCACAAGCTTAAGAATGGAGAACAGACTGTGCACGGAAAACGCAGAAGAACCTGACATTAGATCCTGGATGAACGATGTTGAGAGAAATTTTAGAAAATGAAGGAGGATGGAGAAAAGTTGCGGTTGATGGAACATGTATCGAAGTAGTAAAATGTCTCATTTTTGTTTGTCGTGGAGAAAATGAATTTCTTGCACAGTTTGAGTGTTTCCAGAATTTCAAAAGGATTATTATTACAAAATTTCTTTTAGAACAACAACCAAGAACTTTTTTGGTAAATTAACATTTTGTTCTAGCCATTTTACTTTCATTTTACGTTTAACTTGACAATTAAACATGTTTTTTAATATATCGTAAACATTATTTACAAAGAGCCGTAAACACCAGTTCAGTCGTTTGACCAAACTAAACTTGGTATACAGATGGTTCCAAGACAAAGTCAGGCACTGGTGCTGGGGTATACGGACTGAGACCAGGGTTAAAGAAAGTAATTACCCTGGGACAGCATACAACAGTATTTCAGGCTGAAGTGATGATTGTGTTCGGGAGAACTTGGATCGGGGCTTCAAAAAGGCACGTATTCATATTCATACCGATAGTCAGGCGGCAATAAAAACACTTGCGGGTCCTATAATACAGTCCAAGCTGATCTGGAAGTGTTAGAAGAACCTTGACATTCTGTCCCGGGATAACAGGATAACTCTTCACTGTGACCCGGGGCATAGGGGAGTTGAGGGTAATGAGGAGGCAGACCAACTGGCTGGACTTAGATCTGCATCTGAGTTTATCGAACCTGAGCCGGCTTTAGGGGTTTCTCTATCGTTGGCCAGGTCCGCTATTAATGGGTGGATTACATGTCAACACCACGTAAGATGGGACAACCTTCATGGGCATTCCCATAGTAAACGTCTCTTAAGCAAAGTTCCTTCTGGAGGAATCAAAAGGGCAGTAAATGTCCAGGGCAGAGCACAACTCAGGAGGATCATGGGGCTCATAACAGTGCCCTATCTGTTATAAGTGCCCTATGGTTATATATTCATGTGCACTATGGTCTGAGGGTGCACATGAACAGGATAGGTGTGTACCACGGAGTAACCGTGCGTAGATTGTGCAGGAAGGAGGAAGAAACTGCAGGTCTCATAATTTATGATTGTGAGGCTCTTACTAGCAGGAGGCTAGGGGTTTTTGGTTTCCAAGATCCTAGGGATCTTCAACAGAATGAGCTAGTCAGTGAGTTGTTGGAACTTATTAGGGGCATCAATCTGCTGAACTAGGTATTTTAAGAGGTAAGTTGCACAATATGTCAGTTGATCGCAGTGCCTGGGGTTGAACAAATCCCTTCCTATAGAATATAATCTAAACTAAACTTGTATTTTTAATAAAATTCCAGTTCATAACTTACGTTTAAAACAATATTTGTAATAATTTTAAGGCTACATATTTCACATGCTTACTTTTTACATAGTTACACAATATCCATAACAATTTCAATTACAAACTGGTATTCTGCAATTTATTATATATTGATAATGTAATTTATTTCAAAATAAAGAGAGTTTATTAATGTTATATATATATATATATATATATATATATATATATATATATATATATATATATGTGTGTGGTGTGTGTGTGTGTGTGTGTGTGTGTGTGTGTGTGTGTGTGTGTGTGTGTGTGTGTGTGGTGTGTGTGTGTGTGTGTGTGTGTGTGTGTGTGTGTGTGTGTGTGTGTGTGTGTGTGTGTGTGTGTGTATAAAGTTATTTTTAAGGACTTTTTTATGTTGTCTTAAAATCTTAGCCTATCCATACCACGCTTCAAATAATTAAAGCAAACCAACATAACATAGTAAAGCAAGGAGGAATTCTGCTTTTAGTTTTCGCCATAAAAGAATATTAGTGGACAGTTTTTTGGACATTAAACGTCATCCCTGTCCACTTGCGACCGGTTGCGAAATGATTTCACATCAAAGGCACATCTGCGGCAAGCTATTTTCGATCATCAAAATGAACTGAAAAAACCTGAGAACTAACGGAAACAAAAATATTGAATGAGATAATTTGTCCATTCCCTCCCCTTTGCCCGCGTCCACCCCCGCGGACTGTATGTAATATGAGAAATCATAACGCATATAACTGCACGGAGTTTTGATTTTACAAATCCTGGATTTCACCGACAAAAGCAAATTGTAATTGCAATTATGGACGTTGCAACGAGTGATTCCGATTTCCAATTTGTCTGGTAGAAATTATTACTGCTAATAACTATTTGATATTTGTTTGAAACTGAACTCGGCTCTGATCTGCTCGTTACTGCGTCAACGTTCATCGGCACACGTATTAATAAATGACCCCGTCACGCAGCTGTCTCGCTGACGAGATGAGAGAGAGTTTCAAAAAAGTGTATTCTCTTTTTCTTTTCAAAACTCATATTTTACCAGCAATAAAATCGGTGTATTTTATCATTTTATACTTCCAAATTGCATTAATAAATACGAAAATTAAACCTTACTGGAGTCAAATTTAATTTCTCAATATCAACGGATTTCAAAGGGCTCTATGGTTGACACTGTTAGAACAATGGTCAGTTTGCTGCGTTTCTGGACTGAGCACATCTAGATAGCTCGAGACGCGGTTACTGCCGTTGCTATACTCTGACTGTTATTGCCGATTCTTCGCCCTCATTTGTCTAACTAGCGTAAAGTTTGTTGCAAAAAAATATTAAGACATTTTGAAAAACCAAAATGCTAATTTATGCCGTTTTAATCGCTGATTAAGATAGTGAAATATTTTCAAAAAATGTTAGACAAACAATTTATGATTTCTTAAAAAATTTTTAAAACGAATTTTTTTGTTAACAAACCATCAAACAAACGTTAACGGCCTCCTGAAAAAGTGATCATTTTAAGACCGGAGCTCATTTCATTTCATGATACCAAGTTTGGGCATGTCTATGGCGATAGCTCAAATAGCTCTTTTATCTGGTAAACTGTTCAACTAACTTTTATAAGGTTCTGTTGATGTGTCAGACGCTAATTTTGAACGAATAACTTGTCTAAAATTGTCAAAACGTTTAGATTTGTTATACAAATTACGCAGCATTACGCAGGTAACAAAATAATAATTGTAAATTAATAATTGTATATTAGCTTAAGCAAAATTTTAAAAAAATTAATAATAAATACAAATTTTAAACTCTTAAAAATACTAGACAAATTTGGTGAATAAAAACAAAGTAGGTCCAATAAATTAATAGGCACAGGCTAGTAGTATATGAGTAATGGGAAAACTAAAGAAGGTAACCTTCTACAACTCATTCAATCAAAAAAATCTATGCATATGTGCACACTTTCGTATTCATATGCTCATTAAAAGCGCATACGCTTTCATTCTACACATATGTACATTCTAGATAGACAAACATATGCACACAGGCATATAAAACATACATACATACTTATAAATATGCATATACCTTATGAACATACAAATGTAATATATACAAAAAATCATACACATGAATTGAATAAAACATAACAGAAATAATGAAACAGGAAAAAAATATCAGGGTAACCAAAACATTTCCCTGGTAAAAAAAATGGTAATTAAAAAAAATAAGACATTTTTAAGACCTGATAAAATGTTTGAATATTTTTAAAAGAGGTAGTATAGTGTAAAAAATTATATTGAGCTACATTTTTCATGATCCATCCAAATGTAATGTCAAGGTCATGATCGGTGTTGATTTTATTACTTTAGGAAATATAGTTGCTCTTAAAATAAACATGCGAGGTGTGTTCAGAAAGTAACGAGAATTTTAATTTGTTGAAGAAAATATTTATTTATTCTTCTACATTGTTGTTGTCGCCTTCAAAATAGTCCCCATTGGAGATTATGCACTTGTGCCAGCGCTTCTTCCAATCCTCGAAACACTTCCAAAACTCGATCTTTGAGATAGCCTTTAGTTCTTTCAGTGATACGCTTTTAATGTCATCTACGGCTGTAAAACTACCGGGTTCTCTTTATTTTTGGAAATAGGAAAAAGTCACACGGAGCCATGTCTGGCGAATATGGAGGCTAGGGCATCGTTACAGTACTGTTTTTGGCAAAAAATTCACGAACAAGCAAAGAAGCTGGTGCATTATCGTGGTGCAAAAGCCATGAATTGTTTTTCCACAGATCCGAGCGTTTTTTCGGATTGCTTCACGCAAACGGCGTTGAACTTGTTGGTAGTACTCCTTATTGACCGTTTCACCTGGTGGCGGAAATTTATGATGCACTATGCCATTAATATCGAAGAACACAGTAAGCATAACCTTCACTTATGCACTTGTCGAGCCTTTTTCGGCCTTGGCGAGCCAGAATGCCTCCACTGGGATGATGGGTTTCGACGTCATATACGTAAACCCATGTTTCGTCATCTGTTATAATCAGTTTCAGTAATTCTGCATCGTCGTTAACATGATCCAATCTATATGCCAACCTCATCAGCGACCTCTCTAATTGTGCTTCGGCGATTGTTCATAACCATTCTTTCACTTTTTCCACGTTTTCATCGGTTGTTGATGTGCTGGAGCGTCCAGGGCGTTCACATCTTCAACGTTTTCACGGCCTTCTTGGAAAAGCTTATACCACTCGTAAACTCTTGCTTCACTCATAGCAGACTCCCCATAGGCCTTTGTTAAAATGTTACACTTTATTCCATTTTTTTACGCCAAATGTTATACAAATTCTTTGATCCATTTCTTTTAACAAACGAAAATCGCCGAGCTCATAAAAACACGTCTAACCTTAGTGGCTGTCACAGACAAAGTCAACAATGAAAACAGCTGAAAGTTTTATCATACTTCAAAGGCATGTATACCAACATAATAAAAAAAATGTTTGATAATCGGACTCTCCAAGCCTGCGAAATTTAAAAATTCTCGTTACTTTCTGAACACACCTCGTATTTTTTAAAAAACTAATAATTTTCATTTCAATAACAATATTGTCACCAAATCAACGTATGTTATTAATTATGATTTAAATTGCCATTTAATTTTTAGGATTATTTCGGTTTATGAAATTATAACGAATACAATGAATATTTGAATTAACATATTTAATTATATTTAACAATTTAAAAATGGACTTAAGTCGTTTTCTTTAATGACTGAAATACAACTGTAGAAATTTTTGTTACTTATTTTTAGAAAATTTTCCTATTTTTAATATAATGAAATACGCGAAAGCAAGTTTAGGTTATATTTTTTTCATGATCCGTCTAAACGTTAGGTGATCATGATCGGTTCTGATCGTATCATTAAGATATGATTTATTGATATGAATGTTTGGAAGGACATTCATATCTATATATAATGATTTAAGTTTATTAAATTTTTATAATAAAAAACTTAAAGTTGATATACATTAAGTCTTTTTGTTGTTCTTAAAATAAATATGGGTCCTAAAAATTAACATTTTTTTAAAATTATAATATTATTATATTTATGTATATCGTTATAATTTCCGATATACGGAATATTAGGAAATATTTTTATTTTCAGAAAGTATAGAAAATATAAACTAATGTGAACTACATTTTAATAACTGATTTAATTTAATGTAACGGTTTTAACTTAGTTAACTTTAGTAATTTAACAACAAGCAGAACCGTGCAAGTTTGATTGAGTTTTTTTAAGTAGGCACTCTAGCTGGAGTTGTGTGACAAATACAATTTTGATTTTGAAAATTTTGACTGGAAATATTTTTGGTCGATAGTTTATGGAGCTTGTTTTTCATGAGTGGTTTTTGGTAAAGGAAACATTTTATACTACATTTGTAAGTCGTTTAAAAACAATAAAATTAAATGTTTGTCGATTATTATTTTGCTATTTATTGTAAATTTGACAATCACAGTTTTGATTGTTATTCAAGGTAAACTCAACAATATTGTTTCTTATAAAGTGATTGTCTAAAGAAAAGAGATAAAAGTTTTTCCAAAATAATTTTAACTTGTATGTAAAAAAAACATTTCTTCAGTAACCGTAGAACATTTTATGTTGCAAACACACAGTGTGCTGTTCAATTGCACAATTATTGTTATTAAAAATTAAGTGTATCTGAATATTTTGGCAATTATCAAATTTCAGAGCAAAAGCGTTTATCTAAATAATATAAAATCCAACCACCACCAAATAAAAACAGCATACTATCATTAGTAAGATATAAATTAATTGTAGGATCAGAAATAACACTGTCAAAGCTAATTTTATGATTTCGTAAAACTTTTGAAAAAACTGTTATTTAAAAGAATTACTTTTAATATTTTATTATAATTATTTATTATTAATTAGTTTCACAAAACATGTTTATATGTTACTACAAGTTTTTTTTTAATTTTCAAAATAATTCTCACATTTGTTTGAAAGCAATACCGATTCCAAAAAAAAGAAAAATCTTTGTCCTCATTTACGTACCATTGCATATTTTTTGGCAATTTACTATAAGCAAATATAAAAACAATATTTGATTTTTGCATCATTTAATTGCCTAACGTTTCTAAAAAAGCCGCCCCGAAGGCATTACGTGGTAAATAAAATTGTGTTCGGCACTTAACGAGTCGCCCATTCTTTTATGGGTGTAACAGTGTTAACAAAGTGGACACGAGGATGAGGGGATTCAGTTTCCAGGGAAATGGTTCCGCGTCCTTCTGATGTCCGCTCGGGTTTAGCAAAGCAAGAATCTCTTTTTGGGATTCAAATCGTTTCATACGTATATAATTAATTGTGCTCACAACACGCGTCCATTTCACTGGCAATATTTAAATCAGTTCTTTTTGTATATATAACAAAAATATTAATATTTATTAATATACATTTTAACTTTTTCATAAATACTTTTGAACCTATTATATAAAATAATTGTCAGTTTTAAGTGCTATTAACAGTTTACTTAGAATTTTATTTTTAAAAAACAAATACTTAATAAATAGCTGAGTTACGTTTTCAACAACTTTTAATAACACTGATATTGTGCATCTTTAATGATTTGTCCCTTTTAGGGGTATATTACACTATCAAAGATTGTCAAGTGTTTGATAAATACTTGATTGAATAATAAAGATTTTAATAAAATATTGTTCAAATATTTATCAAAGTTGTTTCAAATGAAACATATTACATTTCTCAAATTTCTTTGATCAGCTGAGTTATTAACTTGATATGCTTTGGGTTATGTTTACTCCAGTGCAGTAGCTGTAGTGGTTCGAATAATGTTGACTTGTTATACCGCTGTACTAACCGCTTATCTTGCTGTGACGCTACTAAAGAAAAAGAGAGGAAAACGAAAAAACAAGTTTGGGTCTGGCCATGGGTACAAAAGAGAAATCCACTTGGTGTAATTGCCATTATTATTAAATAATTGCATTTGGAAGATTGTAATTTAAATAGACGATTTTTAAGAACGATTATTTTAAATCTCAGTTTATATAATCATTTCAGTGGATATTTCATAAACACTCTTCTTTTTCATATCGTAGGATTAATGTTTTTACAGATTACTATCTGAAATAAATATTTCGTTAATTTAGCTATTAAAATTGCACTTTAAAAGCAGGAATCATTAGTAAGTACAATATAATACAATGTAAGTAAGTCAAATAAAGAAACACAATAATGGTATAACGTAAAATACCATTAGACAATATAAGTTATAAAATTACAAATTTAATATTAGATAGAACTAATTATAAGCCAGCATTTTACTGTGCATGGCTCTTAAGGGAACGTAGTGTGATCAATATAGATAAAACAGATCTCATATTAAATAGTGGTTTATGTAAAGTCGTTTATGAATACGTAGGACAATCTGGAAGAGCTATAAAGACTCGTGTTAAAGAACATTTCAATTGTTGGAAAAGATTGGAATGTTCAATTGTTGGAATATTTCAAATGGAAGAAGGTCCAAAACTAAATAATTTAGAAATTTTGGAGATCTATTAATCTATTTGTAAAAATTTTAATTTGAATGAATAGTCTTATAACCACTTACTCAAGCTTTTTGCAACCTGGTAGTCACCGACCTTCTGACACTGTCAGTTCTTCCTTACTTTACCTTCTCCATTCCAGCTTTAACTTCAACTGTATTACTATATAAGCACACTATAAATTTTAACTCCGCTATGTCTGAAAATGCATTACGGCGAAACATATATTATTAAATAAAAATGATTTTTTGAAAGTGAATTCATGTAGATATTATAGTATTTACGCTTATAATAATATAGTGTTATAGTATTTTATCAATATACTTTCCTGGCTGTCATAGAGTTCAGCAATTACCTACTGTATGTTCAATAAATAATCAAATGTTTCAACAATAATTTCTAGATTATTTGAAAATAGTATATCTGTAACAAACGAACAAAACAAACAACATTTTAAAATTTAATGTGACAGAATATTGTTGAAAAATAAATATAATAAACTAAACATTAACAAAATTAGTTTTTAGAAGCTACGTTTAAATGAATAACTATAGAGACGATCTGTTTTGACCCAGCGTTCAAATCTATTCTGCAAACACACAGCAGTAAAAACAAAACTTCCGAACAAGTGAAATCTATTTTCCGTTTAATAACTTTCAATATATAATTAATTACCAATTAAGTAATTGCTGAACCTTCACTTTGATTTTTTGTTTCCCATTTCCCATTGGCTTTACTCCAATCGTTCTACATTAAACAAGCCAAACAGCATTGGGTTGGCTTCGGCTTGCTCTAATTGGCCATTGTTTTCCTGGCAAATCAAATATAATAATACTACAGTTGGCATTGGTACCGAATTAATTATTTGGCAGAAAATGGAAAACAAACCTTAAAGTCTAAGTTGTAAATCACAGAGTATGTATTGTAATTAAAGTAACATTTTATTATCCAATTTTGTGGATTAAAATAAATTAGGTGAATCTAAAAATATATATAGTGTAATTAATTTATGCACCTAATATTTGATAAAATGTCATAAGTGCAATTGAATTGCAATAAATTACCTATTTTTTTTAATTATTAGGTAATTAATTAGTGAATAAAATAATAAAATGGTTACTTACAAATATTGAATAATAAATAAATAACTTAGTTTAACAAAAACTAACATATTTTTCAATAGATGAAAATTATTTATCTTGTGTTTATAGTTTATACAAATATACTGAATAGTTTTTTTTGTATATTTTATAGTACTTGGTAGTGAAATATTAAAAAGGGGTTAAGATTGTATACATTACAATACGTGTACATTAAACCGTTTCAGTATTTTTCAAACAAATAAACATGCAATTTAAGAATACAATAAAATATGTACAGATACATTTGTTTCATAATTTAGAACGTTGAAGAAAATTTAAATTTAAATCAGAAATTTAAATTTAAAGTAGTCACGTATAATCTCACTGTCAACAAATTTTCGTCTTCCGTGAGTAGTTTTCCGAAAACACAACCTTAACATAATTGTTCGATATAATTAAAAGGAAAAAATGTGTTTTTTTAAATTCAATGTGTTACCATAAATTCATAAGGCAAACGATAAATTAGCCTGCAAACGATTCCACAAACAGCCAAAGACACAATGACATAAGAAAGACATATATGGTATTCAAAAAACATTTTTTGTTCAAAAAACCTAATTCAGAAAAGATAAAATATACCCAATCAAGTTTATAAATAAGATCTTTTTGCAGAACGTTTATCTGTACTTAGTACAATAATGGATCTTGCACAGCAATTGTAGTAAATTATTTTTATATTTATTATATAAACATTATTATTCTTTTTATATTCTTCTTCTTTTCTGCTAAGAATATTGTCACTATGTTCAGTATAATTATCAATGTTCCCTAGCTTCGTCAATTCTACTTTCGTTGACGCGTTTCGGAGAACAACCTCCATCTTCAAAAACTATATCTATACTCCAAGCAAAGTGAGTATAAATATGGAGTATAGTATATTTTTTGAAGATGGAGGTTCTCCGAAACACATCAGCGAAAGTAGAATTGACGAAGCTAGGGAAGGCAGATAATTATACTGAACATAGTAAACATTATTAATTATTAGCCGCCTCGGTGGCCTAGTGGATAGCGTACTAGGCTTTCACCCCGAGGACCCGGGTTCGATTCCCGGTGAGGGCTTGGCATTTTCATACGCTATACATCATCCCATCGTCTGCATTAGCCCAAGTGTGCACAATAGTCGGACGTAAAAAAAAAAAAAAAAATTATTATTAACGAATTTAAAATTGGAAAATGAGTTATTGGAGCTGTCCGTATAGTATATATGTGAGCATGCGCAATTTTGTGAACTTAAATTTGCAATTTTAGTTCGATTTGTTTCGAACTTAGCACTACATTTTTTTGTAATAGGTTTACAAGACTATTAACCATATAAATTTCAAAATAGCAGCGATTCTATTTTTTTTAAATTCGTAACTGTTTTACCATGAAAGAAGAATTAACAGTTTGACAAATAAAATCCGTTGAAATTAGAAAGTTTATTTTGACGGAGTTCAGGATTCATTTTTGTATTTTCAATAAAATTTGAAAGTTTAAAAAGCTAATATGTGTACATTATAATGGTGAAATCGGAGTTCTAAAAAGAGGGTTGGGTAAAAATTACTTTTCGAAATCAGCTTCTATTAAGTCTGCAAACCAACGGCGGATTATTTAAGGATTTTTATCATGCATGTTCTTTTCTGCCGTTCCTAGGTATGCCGCTTCAAAACTTTCTCTCAGTCTGCAAACTCAGCACAAACACTAATGCACGACTAACAAATGATGTTTTATAACAAATAATTTTCTTAAAACTTAATTTAAAAAAAAAATCGCTTTTAAGTGATACCAGCCAGATCAATTATATCATAGCACATAAAGTGAGAGGAAGTGAAAGTTTGATGGGGGGGAGAGAGAGAGAGAGAGAGAGAGAGAGAGAGAGAGAGAGAGAGACAAGTCCTTCGAAGTAAATACACGGCTACATAATAAATTATTGAGAACCTTTCAACGAGTAAATTAAATTTGTGATTGTATTTTATTACGTCTTTTGATGTGGCGGTTGTTTCAAAAGCACTGAAATTGTGATTTTCATTTCCCATCTTTTATACTTCCTTTCAATATCAAAGCAGGTATTAACAAAGGAAACACGCTACAACTAATGGCTGCTTTCGTTTCATGTATAATTTATCATCAACTTAAAAAAAAGCGAAACAAAAAAACGTTCTCGTCTTGTATAAGGGAACTCTGAAACAGACAATCAATACACGTTCGTTTCGATCTAAACAGAAGGCGGAATAATTCATTTAGCAACGTTAACACGATAATTTAACTGTTGCGACAATCGCATTTCTTTCAGATATGATTTAAAATACTCTAAAAAACTGGTACTTTTTAACAGAAATGTATTTTATTTGTTTTAAAAAGTACGTTAAAATAAAAAAAGCAAGAACAAATCAATCAAATTAAATTCATTTTATAATTACGCTTACGTAATACATTTAAATATAAAGTAATGGTATAAAATTTAAATTTTAACAAATTTAACCGTGTAATTTAATTTTACCTTAATATATTTTTTTCAAAAACTTTTCCAAAATATTTTCCCCTTTATTACGTGTTCCAAATTTAAGTTTTTATGCGCGGATAATTTGTGCAATAAAATAATACGTGTAAGTTTATTGTATCCGTTTAACGTTTTTCCTATCAAGATTTAAAAAAAGTAGACATATGCTTATACTGTGGAGGTTCTCATAAATTGTGAATAACGGTAATAAAATATACTGCATATAGTTAAACGACTTTAAGTCATTAAAATAAAAAAAAAACATTTTTATTCGCAAGTTGATTTTAAATAGTTATTTTTCACTTTTTCATGCAATTTTCAGTGCTTATTTAATGTTTTTCCCTTAATTAGAGGCGAAATTTTAATTACGTGTGTTTGTCCTCTTATATTTATTTGCAAATTTTAATTATAATTTTTCAAATTGTAAGGAAATGAAATTTTCTTTAAAGTGTAAACTAAACTGTACCTTAATACATTTTTTCCAAGAAACAACAGTGTTATTTAATGTATTTTTTGGTTAATAATACAATATATTAGTGGTTTGTTATTGTATTTATATTTGTAAATGTATTAGGGTGGTCAGTGCGTATTTTTTTAATGTATTTTTACACTTTTTATATTTGTTTATTAGATTTTAAATACTATGTTCAGTATAATGATCTGCCTTCCCTAGCTTCGTCAATTATACTTTCGTTGACGCATTCGGAGAACCTCCATCTTCAAAAACTATATATATACGCCAAGCAAAGTGAATATATATATACTCAATTCAAAAGATGGAGGTTCTCCGAAACGCGTCAACGAAAGTAGAATTGACGAAGGCAGATAATTATACTGAACATAGCGACAATATTCCTAGCAGAAAAGAAGAAGAATATAAAGAGAATTAGATTTTAAGTACTCTGAATAGACTAGAATGTGATAATTTTAAGTTTTTTTTGTATCTTGTTGTCGACTGTTAGTGCCATTTTACGTAAGTAAGCTTTGTGTGATTTTAACCAGCAGATGAAGTACATTTCCTCTATTGTACCTGATATGACTTTTTTCCTAGTTCTAAAGGCTGTGTTATATTCCTGCTGTGATAAATTAATATTTGTGATGACTGTACATTCGTAAAAAGTTATTTTGAATAAATGGCTTTAAATATTGTATTGTACAATAACATTCTCGTTGTTCTTTTGACGTAGTAGAAGTGTATTTAAAAAAGTAACCATTTTTGACAACATCACATAACCGAACTTTTAATTTTTATATTATTTAATTCTGAACTTTTAATAAAAAAAATCACAAAACTTTTTCACTATAATTGGTGTTAAAACATAAATAAATTACTTGTTTAAAATTTTTCTAATTATAGTTAACTCCAAAATAAACCCGTACAGTAGTTATGTTCAATTCCTTATTTTAAACGAAATTTAAAATGCTGTTTTAACGCTAATTATGATGATAAAACCGTACTTAAAACAACAACAATCCCAGACAATAAAGTTATCCTTCTCTTGAAAATTTTAAATCGCCGTCACTTTAAAACAACTGAACAAAATTCGGAATTTTAAAATTAGTTTTTGTGTACCTTTAGGTGAAATAAAACCAAATTGGCAAACGTTGCAGTATGTAAATACGCAAAGCCAAATACCAGGTACCAATTACGCTTAATACACCCGGTTAAAATTTAAAATTCTTGCTTTAAAACAGAAAACCTCCACTGACGGATTACGATAATTTTCTTGAATTTTATAGTGGTAAAAATTTACTTCTTAAAAGGGGACACCTTTTTTAAAATATAATTATGAACATTATCTTGTAATTGATCATTAAAAATGTGTATTTAAAGGAAACAAAATGTCGCCTAAGAACAATTCTAAGGCACCTTGATCACAGCTACAGGCCAGAGTGTATGCCTAAGTGATGTAAACAGATTTCCAACTAATACATAGCTGATGTCATGTTTCAAAGCAGCTCTTTGAGTTGACAACAATTGAATTTTCTGTAAAGGGACGATAGTGTTTCCTAACAAATCGAAACGCGTTGCATGCCCTCCGGTTTGTGTTGTACTTTACACATCTCATTAAATCGTTTAACGCATTCTGCATATTGTTGAATTCAATAACACATTATATGGTTTGGAAATTCATTAAGCTTTGCAAAAGTTGGAAAAAAGTTATCTTTACAAAATTCTGTAACTTATTAGTTCAAAGAAAATTTCAGTTCAAACTAAAACTCAAAAATGACAGACTAAGTAATGAATTATTACTATTCAAATTATTGGAAGGAGCCAAAAATTATGTCAGGAACATGCGCTTTAATAATCCAAAAATACAAGTTTCACTGTTTTTATTTTGTTATAAATAAGATAACAAGGAATGAATTAAATGATAATAGGTAACAAAATAAACAAGGCAGCTACCTAAGACGGTTCAGTGTCACATTTTCTTCTGTCCTCAACTATTTTATGGACCCAACTCTCAGACTTATTACAGGGATATTACAAGACATGATTTAATACACAGTCCTTGTTTTCTAGTTATAATTGATTTTGACAAGTAATTTTTGTCAGGGATATTTTGCAGGTCATTTTGTTGCTTTTTAAACTAAATTTTTCGTAGACAAATATGTATCAACTCCAGTCAAATCTATCTTACAAAAAGGAACAATTCCAACAAGCGTCAAGAAAACATCACGATTCGTACTGTGACATTTTTCAAGTGGGATTAAATTTTGCTTAAGACTTAAATATTATTACATACATTACTTTATATATTATAATATTTGTTATTTATTTATAATCGTAAAAACCCTTTAAAGTTTCATCTATAGGTTACAGTTAAATTCATATTCTTATGGGTTTAGGTTTACTATGATATCCACTCCATTAGTTTATTCTCCATAGAAATTCACAAATTATGCACGACTGTATCGTTTATTTCATAGCCTGTTATATAAATAGTCTTACGTGTAGGATTTTCATTGAACACTCTGTAATAAGGAAACCAATAATTAATACATTATTGAATATTTTATGAGCAGTTATTAAATTCCACGAATAGCATAAAAACATTTTTAATTATTGAATAAAATCAAGTACTTTTCAGATATTTTGTATTGTTCTGTCTAATGGAAGATTTTAGGTGTATGACACTTATTAATAGTTGTAGTGAAATTTATCTATGTGTTTTTAATGTAGTTTAGTAAACTTTTTACACTAATAATTAAAACTACTTTATAAACATAAAAACAATTACTTTCATGCAACTGAAAAATTATTACCGAATGATGATAAGTGTGGAGCAAATTTTTACAATTAATTTTGCTTTAATTAACAACATGTTTAACAATTGTATTTTTTATGAATAGACAGCATTATCAAATGCTTAAGACTAAACTGTTTGAATATAATTGAAATAATTGCAAAGGGAAATTGTTTAATTATATAGTATAAACGATTGTAGGTACTTTAATAAAGTTCGTAAAATCTAATTTACTTTTATTACAGTTAGAAATTTAATTAGACATTTTTGTAAAGTGGATTACGAGTATATATAGCTAATTGTTAGGTTTATTTGTATTTAATTAATAATATTTGATAATGAAAAAAATACAATTTACAACAATATTTTATTTTATTTTCATAGTTACTTTCGTGAACTTATTTTCTAATAATTTTACACAAGTTAGATACTTTAGAGATTGAAAATAATCATTTCATTCTATTTTCAATAAATCTTGTAAATGTTCTACATTTACAATTTGCACAATAAATTGTATAAACATTTAATCGTTTTCAATAAGAATAATTTATCCAAAATATTTTGTTCAGAAGCTAACAAAAGAAATTTTTTAATAAAATCATACCTCGAAATTTGTGCAATTTTGAACATATTTTCATTTTTATGGGTTGTTAATCAAGTCCAATAATTTAATAAGTCCAAATAACAAAATTTTACATAAAACAATAAAGAAAGTCAATTCAAATAACCTATTCAGCAAGGTATTTTATTATTGACTATTTATTTCTAAATTCTGAAACCAAACATTCACATTTAAGTAATTTTAACAAGACCAAACGTCTAGCGAAATCAGACAAGATGATTCTGAAAAATTACACCCATCAAATAATGTTTTCAACAGATTTCTAATTGATTATTTGCTGGGATAAAATTTCTTTTGAGATAAAAACTACGTTTGAGGTATATTTAGACAAATTTATTATGAAAAGTCTTTAAGTTTTATATATATATATATATAAATATATATATATATATATATATATATATAAAGTTAAATATGTATATTTAAGTTCGACTATTGTGCACACTTGGGCTAATGCAGATGATGGAATGATTTATAGCGTATGAAAATGCCAAGCCCTGGCCGGGAATCGAACCCGGGTCCTCGGGGTGAAAGCCTAGTACGCTATCAACTAGGCCACCGAGGCGGCATATATATATATATATATATATATATATATATATATATATATATATATATATATATATATATATATATATATATTGTGTGTGCGTGTGTGTGTCTGATTCAAAATTAGCACAAAAATTACTTTAGTAATAACTTGGAAAATTTTGTTTACCGGCAATATTAGTTTATCAGTTTAAAAATGCTTGTCATTTCAATATTTAAAAACTCATTAAATTTTTGTTTTAATTTATTTTAAATTGATTTTACCATTGTAATCAGCTTTATAATCTGCATAAATTAAAATTTTTATTTTTCAAAATTGGTTGAAATTAATTTTTGCAAAAGTTATGGTTTATTTTCGTAATTTAAATGTAATTTTAATAATTTAAAACATTAATATATACGCTGAATTTAGTTATGTTTGTCATGGAAAAATAAAAATTTCAGAAAAAAGTTTGCATAAAAATAATTATTATAAATTCTCTTCTATCACGTCAGCGAGACAGCTGCGTGCCACAATCATCATTTATTTTTCGTTTAGTGACAAAGTATAAGTGTGCACTTCCTCTTATTAAAACCATAATTATAATATCTTAAATACCTAGACATAATTACATTTTTTTCTATGTATTTCAATATTTATATAAATACAATGAGAACATAATGTATTTTTATTGTTTACTTTTACATAGCATAACTTTTCCTTATATATAAACTACTTTTAAGTAAAAGAAATGTACTCAACTGAAAAAAAATACTAAAACGATTGTGTTTAAATTGCATTATTAACAAGATTTAATTGTTGATCCAAAGTATCTTTAAATTCGAACAATTATTACAGATGGCCTTATACTGATTACAGTTATTTTACTGCTGATAATTTTAACAATATGCAGAGTATTTTTGACATCAAGCTGCAATAATCAGATTCGATCAACCAACTTTACGAAATTGTCAGAGTAGAAGTACAGCAACTTGTGAGGGATCTGATTTGATCGACACTGTGGTGATTTGAACAATAAAGCGAAGTGATTTGGTCAACATAGGGTTGTGATTTGGTCAGCCTATGAAAGTGATTTGATCAACCTAGAGAGATGACTTATTCGATATATTGAGGTGATTTGATCAATATAGGGAGGTAATTTGCAACATCAACTGACATTCGTTATGAGACGAAAAACAAAGTTCAAAAGTAGCCTAATAATAAAAGAATCATTTCAATTTCATTTCTTTTTTTAAGTTCACTTTCAGTAACAGAACTTTCTTTGAGAATAAAAATTGCAAATTTATTATTAAATTTTATAAAAAATATACATAAACAAATGTATTATTTTTAGGCGAATTTATTATATCAAAAAAATTTTAAACTAATAATATTTTCTTAAGTTCCCGTATCTCAATAAATATCTTACTGTGTTCTTTAACAAATGGTTATGTATGTTAAAATAGCCAGTTCGGTGGTCTAGTTGATAACGTACTGAGCTTTCACCCGAAGACCCGGGTTCGATTCCCGGCCAGAGCTTGGCATTTTCATACTCTATAAATCATCCCATCGTCTGCATTAGCCCAAGGGTGCACAATAGTCGGACGTTAAACACCACCAAAAAAAAAAAAAAAAATGTATGTTAAAATTCTAAGCAACTTTATAATAGCAGATTTATTTTCATTAATTGTGAAATAAATGTAACACAAATATTTTGTCAAAACTATTACGGATACTAGATACTGTGTTTGTTAAATGAAATATTCGAGATATTATGTCATTTCCGCAATCAAGTATAGTTTTGAAGTGATATTTACTTACACAATTATTGGAGGTTTCACTATATTTCGTCACATTTCACAATTCATAATATAATTAAGCTATTATGTTTTAATAATATAAAATTAAACTAATTGAATTTGTTAATTTATTAACAGTTTTTTTTTGGAAATGATAGTTCTTGAAGAACGTAAAATTTAAAACATTGTAATATGCATTTGCAGTAGCATTTGTTTTTGAAAACGTCTACAAGTTTGTCTAACAAAATGACTAGAAATTGTATAAATTACTAATTAGTACATTAACTTTTAGTACTGTGTTTTTCTTTTATAGTACAATTTGGAAGTAAAAAATGTGTAGTTAATTCTTTGTACAAACATTGACAAGCAAAGTTCTTTTTACATAGGTAAATAGATAAATGGATAAATAGATAAATTGATAAATGGATAAATGGATAAATGGATAAATTGATAAATGGATAAATTGATAAATGGATAAATTGATAAATGGATAAATGGATAAATGGATAAATAGATAAATTGATATATATATATATATATATATATATATATATATATATATATATAGATAAATAGATAAATAGATAAATAGATAAATAGATAAATTGATAAATGGATAAATTGATAAATGGATAAATTGATAAATTGATAAATAGATAAATAGAATATTAGAGAAAGGGAGAATAAACCCCCAGGCACTTATTCTTGAGTTCTGGTTCAGTAGACTGGTGCCCTTCATAAGCTCCAGCAATCCACTGACAAGCACATCCCGCTGGAGGTCCGCAGGGTCTTGGAAACCAAATACATAAATTGGTAATTTGCTAGCAAGAACCTCACAATTATGTGGTCTGCAGTTGCCTCTTCTTTCCTGCATAATCTACAAACAATTTCTCCCTGGTACATTCCTATCTTGTGGCACATCATGATGCCCTGTAAAGACAGAACCACACGGTTTTCCTGAATTTTGCTCTGCCCCCCCCATGAAGTTCTCCATTAAGGACCTTTCTTAAGAGGGATGCCCATGAAAGTTGTCCCATGTTGCTTTGTATAACTTATTCTTCCACCTACTGACAGCAGACCTGGTAAACCACAGAACAATTCCTAAGACTCGAGTCAAATAAACTCAGATCTTTTTTACATATACAACTAATAAAAGGTGACTAGATTATTATTTAGTTTGATTATAGCAAAAATAAATACATTTCCTAATTGCGGTGCTTTATAGGATAACTCGCTGCAGAGTCTAGTTGTTCAGTAGCGAAGCCAAGAACAGGATAACTTTATCAATAGAACCAATGAAACAGTAAACACAATCAGGAAAATTAACGTTGGTTTTAGAACTTTACTGTATGTATTTCTAGGCATCGCCTCTACGACAGTCCTGAAATATACAGAATTCTTATGAATTATTTTTTTGACAAAATACAACATTTATCAAAGTTAAATATTTTTAACTTGTAAACAATGTCTTTTTTCTACTTAAAAACCTTTACATTGCTAAATTAGCTATTGAAATGGTCATCACAG